>JAREIK010000438.1:5539412-6139412 GCA_029783825.1 Sapria himalayana
GTATTTCACCACTGAAATCACATTTGTTTCATTCATTGGACATCATTATGCATACTTCTTGTAGCAACATATTAGATATCCTTGATAACTACTTCCAGTATTCATTTTATTCTTCGACCTCTAAAGTCACGAAAGATGAAAAATAATGTAGTAATTATTTCATTTGCTTTTTCAGCTTAAAGTGTCATACCTATGTCAAATTAACATATATTTTTTATTAATTTCATCTATGGAAATCATACAAGTAAAAATGATTCATAGTACTGTTACAACCTTATGAAAGACCTTTACTTGCATGTGTCTCATAACTTACCTATAACAATCAATCATGGTTGATAGATTACTCTCACAATATGGTAAAACTCCTATGTGAGATATTCTACATAACCCCCACATTGTTTGAATGTTAGTTATTCTAGAAAATTTATAATGGAATGATCATAAATTCATTTGTGCTTTCGCCTTCTTGGGTGCCATATACATATCAATTAAACTTATATCAATTTAGGATTTCCACACATAGATTTATCTCATGAGATAATTGTAGAAGGGTCATTGCTTTTTTTGAGTCAAATCCCATGTGTGTATTCTATGACTAATCTATCATTTTCTATCATGTCTGACATGTATAAATCTATATTAGAGTAGAACCCTATATTTATTTTCTAAATAAAGTTCACATCTATCAACAATCAAACTATAACATATCATAAGTAAATATTATGTAATCACATATACCGTGTACAAGTACAATAAACTGACACTAGATCCCTATTTAATTTGACATTGAAGAAGAGTTTGTATGACATATTTTGTAGTTCATCTTATTGAATCGAGGGTTCCCAATAATATATCGCATGAGGATCTAAGTCTCAAATCATATTCCCAATCAATCATTGCTTGCATTCACCTTTAATTTGACCCTAAATAGGGGTTGGAATTAATGTTGCCTAGGATTTTGCATTCTCTTGGCCTCAAAAAGTGAATCTATTTTCATGAAAAAATCTCTTAGTCTTCCTTATATACTTTTCAAGCTGGATGTTGAAGTCATAACTCCATAATTTCTTTGAATATTCTCTAGGAAACAAATTAATGGCAACAAATCAATATCGTGATTGAGACAAATCTTCTCCGAAACTCAATGTCATAGTGGAAAGGATGCCAAGACTGAGATGTTTTCTCTCTAGAACACAAAGTCATAACATTAAGAACCATGAAATATTTGCTTTCTAGAACATAAAGCAATGATAGTAAGAATGATCATGACTAAAGCATTTTCTCTTTGGAATAAAAATTCATGATTGAAAAATTTTTCCATGACTAAAAATCATTTGGTGTTATATAATTTTGGCTCTATAATGAATATGTTGTTGTATTGAAAAATATTATGATTTCTTGTAGTTGTGTGATACTTGGTTGCTACGACATGAAATAAATTCTTGACCAAAATTATGTTTTAGAAATAATACAGCCACAAACCAAAGATAATATTGTAGCCAAGAAACTGTGTTGCTTATTAAAAATATTATGACAACTAGGTGATAAAGTTATAGCATACAAAAATTACCATACCTTATATTGTGGAGTCATTTCCAAAAAAGGATGTAATGAATTTTTAATAGGCTTTTCCCAGTGTAAACAAGTCATGACATTTGAAATATCTTGATTTTTTATTATTTTTTAGCATCCAAGTTAGCTTTTTACCAAGTTTTCCAATTCTACTTAAATTATATATGATTTCATTATTAATCATCTATTTCCATGAAATCAATACAAATTAATGTTAACCTATAAAAGTAAAATGTTGAGTGTCAGACAAACTTCGACCCTAAAAATATTTTCCATCGTCAAGCAAAGAGTCTCTTTCTCTCTTTCTCTCTCTCTTGAAAGTTAACTAGGTAGTAAATGAGAAGAATACAATATCACAAAATATTTGTTATGATTAGGTTCGAGTGTCATGGTGCTCTTCAATAGAAAAGAATTTTTAAATGTAGCTATTTTTGTATATGAATCACCATAATGAGTTTGTTTTCTTTATCTTAGGTTGAAAATAAATCTTGGGTTTCCTTTCAAGTTATGCTTTATTCATTATTTTTAGCTAGACTAATTTTTTGACATCCATTTCAATTGATAAATTTGGTTGTCCATACAAACTTCTTAGTATACTACTTCTCAGCATGTCTTTGAAATTATCTTTCAACATGGGGTCATCTATCATGTTCCTTTCTTCGAGATGTTCTTCAATGGAAGTTGTGACATTATGAAAAATCATGGCAATATTGAGTGTGCTCACATTCACTAAGGTTGCTATTTTTTGTTAAGTTACGACATTGGCGATTCCTCTATAGAATAGTGAAGTTGCTACTATGAAAAAAAGTTGTGGTTTAATTTTTAAGATATGATTTCATCAAAGTCATGGCTTATTCTCCTATCATGACTCCTTCCTTCATCAATACTGTGTGTTGTTGTATCACACTAATGTTGTTGCATGTTATTAGTTCCCCA
Organism: Sapria himalayana; assembly: GCA_029783825.1. Taxonomy (NCBI): domain Eukaryota; kingdom Viridiplantae; phylum Streptophyta; class Magnoliopsida; order Malpighiales; family Rafflesiaceae; genus Sapria; species Sapria himalayana. Next base: position 5,541,918 of record JAREIK010000438.1, read on the forward strand.
TCATACTTTAGGGTCCCATTGAGATGTTGTACAATGTTTCAAACTAGAAGTCATGACTTTATGTTGAAGTCATTACTCTATCATATTTTCAAATCTCATATGTGATACAAAAATTGTAGCCAAAAAATAATGTCATGATTGAGATAATTCATCTCTAGAACTCAAAGTTACTTCTGCAAAAATGTCATAATTTATATATGTTTTTCTCTAAAATACAAAGTTGTAGTAACAATGATATTACGACTAAAATAGTTATTATATGGAACACAAATTCATAGTGGTAATAATGGTCATGACTAAGACATTTCTTATCTAGAATAAAAATGTGTGGTATGAAAAAATTTCCACAATGAAAAATTGCATGGTGTTATATGATTTTGGCTTTATAATGAATATGTCAATGTACTTGAAAATCTTATGATGCCTTGTACTAATGTGGCACTTGGTTGCCACAACATACAAATAAAGTTACATCCAAAGTTATGTTTTAGATGTAATATGATTATGAATCAAGATATGTTATAGCCATGAAAAATGTCTTACACAATAAAAAATTGTGACAACCTAGAGGATTGAGTCATAAAGTACAAAAGTTGTCATAGCTTATTTTGTAAATTAATATTCAAGAAAGGCCATCACGACTACTTAAATAGGCCTGTGCTAGTGCTAGTGTAACCAAGTCATTACATTAGAAATATCATGACTTTCCATTAGAAATATCATAACTTTCCATTAGAAATATCATGACTTTACATATAATTGCACAACTATTCATGCATTTCCATTAAAATCGCTATTCAGTGTAATCATTTCATTACAAGCTCATTTTTTTATTCAAATACATTAGAAAATCAATACAAATTAACCCAAAATAGTGAATACAATGTCTAACACTCATGAATAGATTTTAGAATCAATCTCAAGCATTATACTATGTTTTTTGATACTTTTGTCTAAACTAGCTGATCTCTACCCTTAGTTGTGATGTAAAAATTTTTTTAGAAAAGTTTCAACAAGTTCATCCCAACTCTAAATAAATCTTCAATATTAGAATTGAAATCAACTCATTTCCTATCCCTTAAAGTGAATGGGAATATTTGCAAGATTATCATATCTAAGTTAACTTTATTCATCTTGATAGTGTTGCACATATCTAAGAAAACCATGACATGAATTTTTGGTTCTTATAAAAAATGTCCACCATACTAATATTGTCGTACCATGGTTATGAGGCTAGGCTTCAACTCAAAATTATTTGTACCTATCAGTTGCATCTAAATCCCAGAATAGTTATCCATCGATATAGATCTTTAATAATCTAATGAGGTTCAGTGGGAAATAAGTTATTAAAAAGCTTTTTCTATACCTTCATGGTTATTCTCATTATTGCCATTATCTTCATTACATTGCTCTCTCAGCTCTCTATTTCAATATTTATCTTCTTGTTCTATCAAAATTTGGGTCTAGAGGTATTAACTTAGTCACAGATCTTTGTTGCATAAATTTGGTGGCTAAAAAACAAACAAACATAAAAAATACTAAATAATAATAGGTATCTAAGTTCTAATCAACTAGAAATAGTTCAACCTCTTTTCAAAGATAGTTAGGCCAACTCAAACATAACTAATCAAACTATATACAATCCCAACAATGGTGTCAAAAACTTATTTTGACTTTGTTACTATACAAAAACTTATTGTTTGTACCACGATATTAAAAGTTCATTAGATGATAACATACATCCAATAAAAATTTATAAGTATATATCTTGTACAAGTAATGAAGTTGAAGTAAGTCTAGATATCAATCACACAGAGATTGTATGGGTACTTTTATCAATTAATAGTGAATTAATAACTACTCGAGTTGAGAAGATGAGCTTGGGACTCAAATAGATACTTAGACTCTAGGGTTAGTTTACTTTATTATATATAATAAGTTTTTCTTTAATATTGTGATGATGTCATAATGTATTATTAGATAAAGTGTATGATGATATAGATAATCCTTTGCCCCTTGGCATACAAAATAGTTATTTACCATGAACTATCACTACTAAGGATCATTCCCTTGTAGTTGTGCCTTTGATATTCTATCACTAAAGTCATATTTTTTCTATTCATGAGTCATCTAGATTACTATTTCTTTTAAGAAATATGTCAATTATCCTTGTTGACTTCTTTGAGTATATATTTTAATTTTCAAACCTCAATAATCATCAAATATATGAAATAATATGGTAATAATTATATTTGAGCTTTTAGTTTTGTGAGTGATATACTCATATCAATTAAAATATATTTCCCTAGTGATTCTACCTATAAAAATCTTATAAAAAATTATTATAGAGTTATCACTACCTTAAGACACTCATCCCCTAGTATCTGTTTCATGAATTATTAGTCACTATATACTATGACTAACACATAGAGATGTCAAAAAGGTCGTGTCATGCCCAAAAAAATATGGTTTTTAGCATGGGCCATGTCCATGCTGGCATGGACCATATCATGCTAGCATATGGCATTAAAAATGGGTAGCCCAGCATGTCCCACTAACATGCCTTTTATCTAAGTCATGCTAGGTAGTTCCATGTCATGTCAAGTCATGCTAGGTAGTTCCATGTCATGTCAAGTCATGCTAATTGGTCGGGCCTGGCTAGGCTAGCCTGGTTCATTCTAGGCTAGCTTGGGTTCATTCCAGGATAGCCTAGATTCAATCCAGTCTAGCCTAGTTCATTTTAGGCTAGCTTGGATTTAGTTCAGACTAGCTTGGGTTCAGTCCATGCTAGCATTATTTATTCTAGGCTAGCTTGTGTTAGGCTAGAGTAGCATGGTTTGTTTTAGTCTAGTTTGGGTTAGTCTAGGCTAGCCTTGATCAATACCAAGATAGCCTAGGTCAATACTATGTTACCCTATTTGGCTAGCTAGGTTGAAACTATCATACATGAGATGTCATGCTGGGTCATGTTGTGATGTGCCTCCCTCATTAGAAAATTTGGCCAGACATAGCCTGAGCCATGCCACGGGCTAACTCATGGCTCATCTAAGCTTGACTATGAACTAGGTCATGTCATACCAGGCATGGCTGAATCATGCCATGTCTCATGTCATATATTAGACTGCTTAGACTAGTTGGCATCTCACTAACACATGACTTCCAAGAATAGTGAAACCCTAGGTTGGATACCGTACATAACTCACACATCATTTGAAGGTTAATTCTTACAGAAGATGCACAATGAAATGGTCATAATTTCATTTATATTTTTGGCTTCTTAAGCATCTTACTCATATCGATTTAACTTACATAAATCTAGGGTTTTCACATATAAATTTATCAAACAAGATAGAAATAGAAGGGTTATCACTTCATTCGACACCAATCTCATGAGTGTGTCTATCACCATCCACCATAACCAACACACATAAAAATATCAGGTGGTAGAGCCCTAAATCCTTGTTCAACTTAATATTAATATCCTTAAAATTTAGAACATAGAAATTCATAATTATTTATCATAAAAATACAATCATCATAGATATATACATAAACCAAACCGAGATCCCTAATTAGCATGATATTATGAAATATATTGCATGAGAGGATAATGATATTATCTCATTGAAGTGTGGGTTCCCAAAATTAGCCAACATGAGGATCTAAGTACCATGTTTAGTTCCCAAATTATTATTGCTTGCATTCGGGATGAATTTTGTTCCTAATTGGTGTGCCATTCATACCATTTGATGTAAAATGTTATTGGATTTCTCTTTCTGTCCCCTAGCTCTTTCTTAGAATCCATAAAGTCTACTTTTTATATCATCAGGGGTCATATTGTACACTATAGCAGTTCAATAAGTTATAGGTCATAATGTTGGGTTGATGTTACAACATCAAATAAACTTTTAATCTTCTCTCGAGCACAAAGTCACAATAACAAAGGATGTCGTGATTGAGAAACTAATATGGTCATGATTCCAAAGTCATGGTGACAAATAATGCTGTGACTGAAAATTACCTAGAATTTTGTGAATTTGGTTATGTAAAAATATTTCATTAGATTGGAAAATATCACTACTTCATGTACCAATTTGGCACTTTGTTGTTGCGAAGTAGAAATAATGTTATAACCAAAATCTTATTTAGAACTAACATAGCGATGACTCTAAAATAATAGTGTGGATATGAAGAATGTATTGCATAATAAAATATTATAACAACCAAATAATAAAGTAATGATGTGCAATGAATGCCACAACTTGTTGGTAAAGTCATGATCAAGAAAAATTGTCGTGACATATCAATAGGAACATGCTGGTATAAAACTATTATGATATTAGAAAAGTCATGACTTCTTCCTTAATATTTTGCTCTCTATTTCAATCTTCCACAAAGTTCATCATTCATACTCAAATTATGACTAATTTCACTATTATTCATTAAAATCTTTAAAAAATATAATTCAATGAAATATTTGCTTTTAAAGAATATTTCAGTACAAATACCCGATGACAACAACCAAAAAATTCCATAAAAACTTATGTTAGAATTTTTTATCTCTCGATAGTGATTATGAAAACTATTGGATTACGTAGAAATATACACAATGCACACCACAACAATCAAACACCAGTTTTAGCATGGTTTGCTAGCCATTCAACATGACTAACTACATCCACCAACAAAGTACTCAGAACTTTTAGATTAATAACAAAATTTTATAGCACAAAATCATAGAGAGAGAGAAAGAGTGAGATGAAGAATATAGTATGATGAACAAATTATGCATACAAAAAATTTATAGGAAAACAAATAGGGTTCTATAAATGGAATGAGTCAAGATCAACTAACTAGATTGGGTCATGCTCCAAAAATTTGTTTAAGGTCTGTGCGACTCCCAATATTATCCCAGTGTCACATGACTAATCTCTCAACATATTAGTATTTTCATCTTTAAATAAAACAGATAAACAAGAAAACAAATGATTAAATAGATATCAAAACTAATTATATACTATAACTTAGTACTTTGGATATCAAACAAGGTTCATTTAATGTTGGGAGTAGACCCAAATTATATTTAAGACCTCAAGTTATAGTTGGTCTCTAGCAAAATATTATAACCATTCAAATTAAGTGAATTCGATGAATTGAAAACCCTTATCACAATATGATATATGTCCTTTGTCACATGATGTCTTGATTAAGCATATAACATGAAACATGTCATCTTTATACAACTTAATAGTTACTGGATTCTTAAGCATACTAACTAAATAAATAATATTGAAAACTCTTATCAATCTCATTAGAGCATGACTATGCATTTCTCAATCTTACTTATTAATAGACTAATATATATCTCACTCAATTAAAAGTGGGACAAATATTTCCAGTGTCACTCACATTCCTATACATAACTTATTTATTGCCAATCCTAAATGTATTGCCATCCTAGCAAGGATGGCATTGAACTATGTCATGACATTAAGCTATGTATTGCCATCCTAGTGAATTTAAGTCAAATGACTCAAATTTCACAACTATAATGAGAATTAATGATGTCGTACCTATGTATTATTTCTTATAACAAGTTAGTCGATTATCATGTTCTTAACATGTATCCATGTTCTAGTAATATGTTATATTCATGATCAGCAAAACATGATCATCTCTCAAAAAATATAAAAATCTTATTTTATTTTTATTCTCATAATTATGATTGACTATAAACTATTTATAATAATGTTCTTATGTCCTATGGTTTTACTATCAAGTCACATACTTGATGACATAAGATAAAACCAACTATTCAATGATCTCATTTATCAAACAAAAACAAAATTTAAATAACAATATACAATGATAAATATTTCATTTATTAAATATAACTGTGCAATGACAATGTATATGCAACTGGGTTGTGACATTTCACTAACAATCTCTCACTTGTCCTAAGACCAATCAGGCATAGATTGAATGCCTAATGATCTAATATTAGTATCATTCTTTGACTATGGAAAAGGCTTAGTCAAAATATTAAAAACATTGTCATCAGTTTTAACTTTAGATCTTGAAATCTCCTCTCTCAATGATCTTATGAATGAGGTGGAAATGGCATGAAAATGTATTTGGATTGTTGATATGGCCTAGGCTCCTTTGATTGATAAATAGCTTAATTATTATTACCTGGTCTTTCAATAAACTTTTTAATACAAACTACCTCCTTAGTTGCATCTGAAGTAGTTATGTAGTCAACCTCAATAGTAGAATCAGCTATGGCATCTTGCTTGGAACTTCTCCAAGTCATACCACCTCTATTCAAACAAAGCATAAGAGCATATTGTGATCAATAGTTATCCAATTCAGTTTGAAAGATACCATCGATATAACTACACATAACTAGCTTGTTTTCTTGGCCACCATAGATCAAGAAAATATTATTTTGTAATCTTAAGTATGTAAGGATATCATTGATTACTATCTAGTGATATTCATGTAGATCTAACTAGAATCTACTTTTCATTCTCAATGCACAAGATACGTCATGGGCAAAGCATGGCATACATGATATAGCTGATAACCAAAGTAAATGGTATTTTACTTGTATGCTCTTTGTTTCTTGCCTTTCATGGTAGGACATTGAGACTTATAGAGCTTAATTCCATGAGACATTGACAATAAATCTCTTTTGAAATCTTACATGCATCATTACTTTTCCTATATACCCACTGTGACTTATGTTGAGTATCCTCTAAGATCTTTCTATATAAAATTTTATGCTTGAGATATAGGTAGTTTCACCTAAGTATTTCATTAAAAAATATTTCTTTAACCAAGACTGGACATTCTTTAAGGTAGGAATGTTATTTTAAATGAGTAAGATGTCATCCACATAAAGTACTAAGAATAAAGTTGTGCTCCCACTTACTTTATTTTATACACAAGGCTTATCTTCATTTTAAAGGAAGCCAAACTATTTAACAATCTCATCAAAATAAAGATTCCAACTTCGTAAAACTTACTTTATTCCATAAATGGATCTTTAAAACTTACATACTCTATTAGGATACTTAGGATTGACAAAACCCTTAGGTTGTGTGATGTTTACATCCTAAAGTAAGTTTCTATCAAGAAATATTATTTTGACATCAATTTTCCAAATATTATTTTTCCATCAATTTTACAAATCTCAAAATCATAGCATGGAGTGATGTCAAGAAGAATCCTAGTAGATTTAAGCATAATGAAAGGTGAAAAGGTTTTATCATAGTCAATATCATGAGTTTTGTTTCAAACCTTTTATAATAATTCAAGACTTGTAGGTCATAGCCTGTTTGAGCATATGAGCCCATTTATAATCAATAACCTTAGTAGCCTCAGGTGGATCAATCAAATTCAAAACTTGGTTATTATACATTAATTGTATCTTAGATTTCATGGCGTGAAGCCATTTTCTAAAGTGTGGGTTCATCATCGCCTCATGAAAGTTTTTGGCTCATTCTGATTCACAATCTCTATGGTTTTATCATCAATGATGAAAAATCTATATTTCTTGAACTCGTGATGAATACTACTAGGCCTTTATGTGTTTGTGCAAAAGATGATGACTCAACAACTAGTTGATAGTCTATTCGAATTTCAATGGAAGACTCAATGATAACTATGGTTCTTGAGTTTCATCAAAAGATATTTTATTCTATTATGAGCAACAATTACTTTGTTATCAGATGGGATGTAAAAGTAGTACCCTGTGTTTCCTTTGGATACCCAAAAAAAGCACTTAGTGTATTTGGGTAATAGCTTATCAAAAGCCTGATACTTTACATAAAATTCACAACCCCAAATCTTGAGAAAAGACAAAGCAAGATGCTTTCCTTTCCACATCTCAAATGGTATTTTCTCTACATATTTCAATGTAATTCTATTTAATCAGAATGCAAGTCTCTTCATTTTTTTTTTCTAAAAAGGATATTAGAATATCTATTTGCCTCATCATAGATCAAATTATATATCTAAAAAGATTCAATTTCTTCTTTTAGATACACTATTCAATAATGGTATTCAAGATAGAGTAAGTTGTGAGACTATCCCACAATCATTAAGATGCTCAAAAAACTTTTAGCTTAAATATTTACCACCTCAATTGGATTGAAGTGTTTTGAAATTCTTTCTAAGTTGATTTTGTACATCATTATTGAATAACTTAAAATTTTCAAATGATCCAAACTTATGCCTCATTAAATAGATATAATCATATCTACTAAAATCATCAATAAAAGTAATGAAATACTAATATCCTTTTATGGTGATTGAACTTATTGGTTCACATGCATTTGTATGTATAAGGTTCACCAAGTTACTAGCCCTCTCATTGTGTCTAGTAAATGGAGTATTAATCATTTTGCCTAGTAATCAAGATTCACATATTTTAAAAGATTCAAACTCAAATTAATGGAAAAGTTCATCTTGATGGAGTCTTGAGATGTACTTCTCATTTATATAGCCCAAACAACAATGTCAAAAGTAAGTTGGATTCATGTCATTGGACTCGAACATTTTAGTATCAATTTTATAGATAGGTATGAGTTGTTTCAAGTTTAGAACACATAGACTATTGAATAAATGAGCCTTCCCATAAAATATATCACTAAGATAGATGAAATAAAATATTATTTTTAATAATAAAGTGAAATCCATCCATGTCTAACCAAGAAACTACCATCATATTTCTGCTCATAATAGGCACATAATAACATTTCTTTAATTTTGAAACAAGTCCCATAGGCAAAGTCATATCATAAACTCTCATAGCTAATGCAATAACTATTGTTTTATTTCCCACTTGTAGGTCCACTTCACCTTTAATAAATGTCATACTACATCATAGGCCCTTCAAATCTACACAAATATGAGATTCACATCTAGTATCTAATACTCATGAAGTAGTAGTATTATTACTCTTCTTCTTCTTTAGATCTTCCATGTAGAGCTTATAATTCCTTTTTTAATAACCTTGTCCATTATAAAAGACACAAACTCTATCCCCAGGAAGCTTGTGCTTTTTTGGCCTTGGGCTTGGACTATTCCTTGCATTTCTTGGCCTATTGACTTTGTTTTTTCCTTTTTCTTTTCATGTTTCCATTTTTCTAAACCACGAGCATTGAATTAATGTTTTGAATGTTCTTTTCAACATTCTTCAATATTTTATGCAACTAAACAATGAATATCTTTATATGATGCAAATTGTAGTTCATAACAAATTAACCATTAAATCCAAGTGATGAATGTAGAATCAAATCAGTAACCAACTCATGACTAATAGGAGCACCATGTTTATCAAACTGATCAATAAAACCTTCCACTTTAGCACATGTGCACTTACTGAAGTGTCAAGAATCATCTTGCATGCATTCAATACCATGGTTGTTGCAAACCTCTTTCATCGTGATTGCTCATAGAATAGTTTTTTAATATGTACAATCATGTCAAATGCCTTCATTTTCTTTAATTTCTTCAGATCTTAGAGTTCATGGTTATAAGCATAATATAGGCTATATCCACATAGTCATTCATTTGCTTACTATAAACATTATTTTTGGTTCATAAAACATTTTTCTAGTAGGTTCTTTAGAGAATATATTATCAATGACATATTATCTTCCTCCCTTGCTTAAGGACAATTCTCAAACTTCTAGACCAATCAAGAAAGCTTGTCCCAATGAGTTTTTCCTTCTCAAGGGCATATTATCTTCCTCCCTTGTCTAAGGACAATTCTCAAACTTTGAAACTAATCAAGAAAGTTTGTCCCATTGAGTTTTTCCTTCTCAAGGATAAATCACAAAAAAATATTAGTGTTATTTTATGCCATTGGTCTATATACAAAATATGTATAGTATATAATAAATGAAATCTTTATGACTTCCACAAAAATTAATAACTTCTTTAATTAACACATAAACTATCCTATGATTTCTTAGTATGTTAGAATATATGTTTGACTAAAATTTAAGTTTAGCATTATCATAACACTCAAATTTAGGCTAACTAATGTAGGAGCTTCTTTCTAATTATATCACATATAACTCCTTAAGTTTTATAAAATTTTACATCACTCGCCCTAACTTGTTAATTCCTATCTCTTATGCCCTTAGTCTTAAAATCATTCAAATGTTAATTTCATCCAAGTATTGTGATGAAATTATCAAGTTGTTAAGCATACTTATTAGCTTATATATGTATCACATACAAATATATTTATAAGCATGAGAGTAAAAATGAAATGACATGAGTCATTTTCTAAGGTGATATTTTTAAGGCATATTGGTGATCCATGATTACTATTTAATCATTCCTTATCTTAATGGGATTGTCTTAGAGGTAGAGGTGTCAATCGAGCCGGGCTGGCAAGGTCCTGCATGAGGCATGACGCATGATTTGGCCGTGTCTGGGCCAGCATGACATGGGAATTTTTCGTGCCCCTACACGTACCGTGCCAGTCCACGGCACCAACCATGCTGTGATGTGCCGATGCCAACCATGCCTCGTGCTGTGCCAGGCCCGACATGGTACCGTGGCCCGTCAACACGGTACCTCGGCACGAGCTGAGAAACCTTAATTTTTTATAAATTAAAGATTTGGCCGTGCGGCGGCATGATAGCACGCGGTTCCGTAGCGCGCGGATTTACGGTGCATGCCGAAACCCTAATTTTTTTTAAATTAGGGGTTCAGACAAACTGGGCCGAACCAGGCGAATTCGTGTTGCGGGCCTATGTCGGGCTGACCTCTACAGCACCATGCCGGGCTAGTCATGACACAATACAGTAATAGTGTTGTGCCTGGTCCAGCACGAAAGTACGGTCGGGCCGGCTAAAAATGGGCCAGGCTAGTCCGACACGTCCCGTTTGACACTTTTACTAAAAGGTGTCAAATGAGCCGTGTCATGCGAGTACGATCCATTTTTTCTAGGCACGGTTGTGGCACAATGTAGTTCTAGACACGATATGGTATAATTCATGTGCTGTGCCTGGCACATCAAGGGAATAATGTGGCCGGCCTAACATGGCACAATGGCACCGCCAATTGCTGCGTTTTGCCATACCATGTTAGATCGTTCCCTATAGAACCCATTGCAGAAAACATATTGGGTGGTCTATGTATGTGGCTGACCAATTGCAATCAGCTACATAAGTCATATCTTGTTTATGTGACTGAATATTTTTTATATTTAAACCCCACCCATCAGGCGCCTAATGAAATTTGACCCATGATCCTTTTCCAGTCTCATGTTGGCGGACAACTAGGTTGATGAACTATGCCTTTGGGCCAGGCACACGGGTCATGCCTCGCCTTGCACAAGGCATTGCTCATGCCCACCCAACATGGCACGAACCATGTCATTGGGTGGCACACCCCAATACTAGCACGATTCTAGACCGTGTTGTGCCGAGCCTAGCATCCGGCTGTGCTCCGGCCACCCGACCCAATTGAGACCTCTAAATTATCTCAATGAATGAGCCTCCTTTCATAAGTAATTTTCATTGGTTTGTCTAATACAATGAAAGGGCTTCCATTCTTATTTCTTATTCTTTACAAACCCATAAATAATAGATGATAATCACATTGAACTAAGAGTTATGTCATGTATCATTCAAATTAGGTGTAAACACATTGAGCACATAATCCGATTATACATATATTTATTTGTAGTGTTTGTCGCAAAAACAAATTTTAAGGTATTATGTAGAACATATTTTGCTCTTAATCATTAATCACATTAATAACTTTGCTTACTTCACCAATAATAATGATTGAACAAAGTTACTAACAATGTTAAACATCTTAGAACACAATAAATATGGTTAGTGAATGATTATTAAAAGAATACATAATAATTTTAGACACTTATATTCTAATTATTAATTATTCTGATCCACATTAAAATAGAAGACATTATATCATATATAGTAAATCAGATTAAATCAAATTTCAAGAGCTATGATATCACTAGTAGTATACTACTAGATTCTAGCGACAATGAACGCAAAAAAAAAAAACACTAAATGCTAAAATCCACCGCTATCTAAGCAATTCAATTAAACTAATTATTAAAGATTTCAATATTACCTTTTGCAGATTGAAGCCAAGATGTTGTAGGATGCAAATACCATCTAAAGGTATCCACACACAAATAGTCAGGAAATCAGGTGGATGTGCTATCACCTTAATACAAGTCTCTATCCCACAAAAAATGATTAAAATTATATTTTATCCACACAATTTGGATTGATCTATTTTTTTTGGAGATCTCTATAAAACTTTTCATAATCTTGCCAAAGATTCTTTCTATGTGCATCTTTAACTCTTGAAGTATATCTAGATATTGAGCTCATATTTTATGTAATTAAAAAAAAATTAAAAGAAAGTTATTCCATTTATTTAAAAGAAAGTCAATATCTCTTTATATAATAAAAAGTCATTATCTTTCTTTTTAAAAGAAAGTCACTATATCCCTTTTTAATATTCTTACTTTGATTGAAATGAATTTAAATCAAAGTTCATTAACTATTAATTGGTTATATAGAAAGCTATTATAACATCATATTATAACTCATTCTTGTGAGTAACACAATAGGTTAACTTAATATTGGTAAGAAGCCCAAATCATATTCTAAGATTTCAAGCTATAATTAGTTTATAGCAAGACATTATAACTACCTAAATTAAGTAAATTTGATAAATCAAAAAACCTTATCATAGTATAATATTAGTCATTTGTCACATGATGTCATGATTAATCAAATAACAAGAGACATGTCATCTTTATACAACTTAATCATTCCTTGATCCTCAAGTAGATTGACTAAATAAATAATACTGATAACTCTTATCAAGCTCATTTAAGCATGACCATGTGTTTCCTATTTTTTATTATCAAGAGGCTAATAGACATTTCACTCAATTAAAAGCAAGACAAATTCATTTATTATCACTCACATTCTTATACATAACTTATTGCACGACTAACCATAACTTGTATTTCCATCATGTTAAGGATGACATCATCATATAGGAATCCATGGTGAATTCAAGTTGAAGGTAGATGTGTAAAATGGGCTGGGTCGGGCCTGCCCGACACAGTTTTAGGCTGCCCAACCGGGCTACCATGTCGGGCCAGGAACTAAATGGTTACTGTACTATGGCATGCCTAGCCCGACACGGTTTTGTAGAGGTCATGCTCGACACAGGCTCGTGACATGAAATTCACCGGGTTCGGCCCAATGCTACCGAGTTTGGGTCAAGCTAAACCCCTAATTTTAAAAAAAAATTCGGATTTCGGTGGCACGTCGCCATGCCAGCACGCATCTTCACACTTTCGGGTCTCGGTGAGCCTCGCCCATTGGGCATCGGCTCGTCGTGCCAGCATGCCGTGTCGTGCCTAGAATGGCACGTGTGCCTAAAACTTCGGCCCGACATGGCATGACTCGTGTAGTAGGTGCGCTCGGCATGAGCTGGGGCTATACATTATAGTGTGCCATGCCGGCCCAGGCACGACTGAATTGTGCCGTGCCTCATGCCAGCTCATCCCATTTGACACCTTTAGTTGGACTCAAATATCACTATTATAATCAGAATTACTAATTATGCAATCCATAGAGTATTTCTCATAGTAGGTGTGTCTAATATCAAGTTCAAAAATTGTATATGTATTCTACGTAATATTATATGTCTAGGATTAGTAAAACATATAATTTTACTTTATTATTATTCTCATAATAATGATTGGCTATGAACTATTTAAATTAGTGTTCTTATACCTTAAAATTTTGCTATCAAATCACATACTTGGTGACATAATGCAAAATTAATTATTGAAGGATCTCATTTATCAACCTAAAACATAATTTAAATAGTATGATAAAATGATAAATACCTCATTTATAAAATAAAAATGTGCAATGATCATGTATATGCTACTTGGATAAGTCATACCATTAATAATGGTAATTTCTACAATAATAATAAACAAGGTAAAAAATAAACAAAAAATATTTGTAACATGATTGTTGACTTATAAATCAATTGCCTACAAGTATAGGAAAAAGAAACTATAGAAAGAGTTAATATACATGAAGACTCGAGTAAATGTATAACTAGCCTAAAGTGGATGTTGTGCTTATTTGACCCAAGGATTACAACGCCATTAATGGATCTTATGAGTGTGCCTAATCAATCTGTAATGTGCATAATAAAGAAACACTACTAAAATTAGTCAATTTTGATAAGATGAACAAGATACACATTATGATGCATGAGATAGATTCAAAGATCTATTTAAAAAATATTTATTGTGACTTTGTTTTTCTGTCTTATTTAATCAGTTATGAAATATCCCACATGACTCATTAATGAGATTGTCTCATCAACATAGATTAGCAAGTGCATGGGGTATACAAGTAATATAATGCACTTAAGTTCAAATATCAATTACACAATGATTGTATCAGCAGTTCAACTATCCAATGAGAGATAACTTATTTTTAGTATAAAAGATACTAAGATTATAATCAATTTTATGTCTAGGGTATAATTACCTAAATTATGTGATTCTATAAATTTACAATATATCTTTTGTAGGACCCAAAACAAAAGCTAGGGTGTTGTGCAAATGACACCTTGCCCAAATAGCATATAAGATAGTTTTCACCATTGAGCTATCCCCAATACTGGTTCTCTCATAGTTGTTCCCTCGATACATTCCCATCGAGGTAACACTTTATCCCTATGTTAGGGTTATTCACAATCTCATACTTTTTAGGAAACTTTGTCAATTGTCCATGATATTTTCTTCATATGCACACTCTTATTTATTAGCCTTCATTATTTTAAAGACTAATAATTGACATGGTTTGTAAATATTTATACTTTTGACATCATAAGCCCTATACTCACATAATTAACATATGTCTCCTTAAAGTTTCACTGGTGAGAGCCAAACAAATAAAACAGACATACAATGGCTATCACTACATTATGAGTCACCACACGCTCATGCATGTCTAGAGGATTGTTTGTCATTATATTCTTTGGTGATAATGTGACTCACACACTAAAGGTAAACTCTTTGGAAGAATATTCTATATAATTTCAATCCCTACCAAAAACCAATCCCTCAAAGATGTGTACAATAGATTGACATGTTAAAGTATTTGTATTTTTGGATTTGTAAGCACAATACTCATGACACTTAATATATCCAAACGTTAATGTTCAAAGTATAGATTCATCTCATGCATAGAAATTAGAAGGACTGTCACCACCTTTTTATCGTATGCATGAGTAAATCTCATGGTACCATTCAACATGACAACATTGCACAAACTTACCATTTATCAAAATCCTAACTCAATTTCTATTTAATTACTATCTATCAATATTCATAAACATTAAATATAAGCAAACTAATAATGTATCAATCAAACTATTACTTCATATTATCCAAATAACATAAACCATAAACCACACAAATTTTAATATAAACTCTCTAATTTAACCCTAGAGGAGGAGGGTTAGAAAGTTGTGCTCCCCAACCTATGGGGATTGACATTCATCATGCATCCCTTACGTGCTTGTGAAACCCCTATGAAGTGTGAAATTCACCTATAGGATTTGTAGTTGCTGTTACTTTTGATGAATTTCATGAGGGGGAAATAGAGTTTTTTGTAAAAATTTTCTAATTTTCCTTGTTATACTCTAGCAGCCTTGCATTTCTATGTGAAAGAAGACATGACTTTCTAATGGTAGTCATGCCTTAGACCTTCATTGCTTCACCTTGAGGTCCTGACTCCAGAACATGACATGATACTATTTGACATCATGAGCTTTCTATAATACAAGGTTGTAGCACTAAAAATGACCAATATTCTGGCCTAATTTCTCTATAGGTCAAAGTTGTGGCATTAATGATCATATCTTTGTACGATCATTATTTGTAATCCATAGATGGTCATGGTACTCTGAAGTGGTCATGGAGATTAGAACAACTTCCAACATTGTTATATGACATATGGTCATAGTGTTATGTGAAGGCTATGACATTAGCCATCCATCCTTCTTGATAAGTATACGACCATGACACTATGAAATAGTTGTGGTGCTTGTACTTAACTTGTATATACAAGTCAAAGATATGTCTTTCTTTGAGAATAAGAGTCGCATCCTTAGAAATGATAATACATGAGCAATATTATTTTTAATATTTAATGATCCCAAGTGCATGTGGCTCTTTATTTTATTTATAGCTCAAAAGGCATGGCTTTATGTAAAAATCATAGCTTTATGAACAATTCATGGCTCTAAGTTATGACTACCGAATCATATAAAGATAAAGTTGTGGCTTAATGAAATTAGTCATGACCTTGAATACTAGCGGGATACTTAGTTGCTATAATAAAGAATTATTTTCTATGAGCTAAGTATGACAACAACTTTATAATAATATCATAGCTATTGAGAAAGTATCATATAATGGAAATATTGTACTAATGAGAGGGTAACATCATGTCATATAATATTTAGCCATGATCATTTAGATAGAGTTTTTGCCAAGAATAGATATCGAAACTACACAGAACTTAGACACACATCATCTTCTAAATAATTCTAAAAACTAATCGATTTCATAATTATTTATTAAAGTTCTCTAAAACACTAAAAATTATGAAATCAAGACAAATCAGCCAAATTTTTGCACATACACATGATTCTCAACTTACCAAATTATGCCAAAATATTTGGTAAATTAAATACCAAATAAATGTTCATACAAAAATAATTGTTTGTCCCTAAGCCATAATTTATCCTAAAGGAAAAATAAATAGAAAGGAACAAAATGAATTCATATGACTATGTTTGAGTATAATAGGCACTAATATTAGTGGAGCAACTTCAAGCAGACTTATATATAGTAATGATGGATCTTGAGTTCCTCAACTATACTTGGTAGTTATTAGGCATGTTTATTTGTTTATGTGGTGGATACTTATAATTATTACACGGCATAAGCAAAAAAAAAAAATTTTGAGTTGCCTCCCAAGCATCACTATGTTTAATGTTCATAGCTACACCATTAAAATTTCTTCACATTCATCAGAAATCTCTATAGTCCAAATGAATTTTTTGGTTTATTGTTTTACTTCCTTCTTTATGGTCTCTTTATCCAACCTTTCATCATCTACATCCATATTCAACCTTGTCTCCTCAGTTGATGCCATAGCTTTAATAAATCTTGTAGCTTTTTCTCCTCCACTTCATTATCCCATTTCCTTATGAATACCCAAAGTTGTGGTGCTTAGTATTGAAGTGGATTTATATTTAAGCTTGTTTTTTTTATTTTCTCTTCTATAGTTGCAAAGTTATAGTGCTTTGAATAGTCATGGATTTGTCTTGAACTTCTTTCTTGCCATTATCTTTCTATAATTCCAAATTTAAAATGATGTGCAAACTTGCAACTTTGTCATTAAGCTTCAAATGGACTGATTCATTCTATCCCACCAATGTTGTGATACTAGGCATAACCAAGACTTAGTCTTTAAACTTTCCTTGACTATTTTCATTATGTATCACAAAAGTCATGCCACTAGGCACAACCATGGCTTTATCTTCTTTATTTTCTTGATTATTTTCATTATGAAATATCCAAGTCATGGTGTTATGCATAATCACGGCTTTGTTTTTGATTTTCACTTTTATTAAATTTGTGCCACCCTTGTCTTTTTCTTTAGATGTCTTTTCTTCCTTAAAGCTGTTCATCATAAGACTCCTCAAAGGTCACAATTTTTAAGAATATCATGTCCTCATAGTAGTTACCTTCCTATTCTTCTTTTCTGCAACTCCAATATATATATATTTTTATCTTCTTCATTTTTATATCCATCACGAATAAAAGTTGTTCCTTTGTCTCATAGAATACATTGCACAAGTAATTTAATAGTTCTTCCTCTATTCCATAAATTTTGTTTCTTTCACAACTCCAAATTTCTTCTTCCAGTATATACATTTTATTTTCATCTTCCAATAGTCTTCTACAAATTCTTTCCACCAAGACTCTACTTTTTATTACATGATAGTACAAAGTAGGATGTCAATCTTTCAATACCTCATTTCATAGTCACCTAAACCCTATAAACCATCATAAAGATTAAATTTTATTTGTTCCCCATTGATAGAGAGAGTGAACTTTCTCTCTTTTTGACATCAATGAGGGCTTGCCCTATGACCAAAAATGCACACCCCAAAATTAACTTTAGATATTGATTTTCCTCCATATCCAAAGCTACAAACTTTGTGAGAAAAAAATAAAAATATCAACCTTGCTTAATACATCTTCAATTATTTTATCTGGATGCTTAATTGTATGATTTACCATTTATAGTGAGAGAGCAAGAGAGAGGTTAATTTAAATTTATTGAAATTTTAATCATTGTGCAAAGAAAAGGGGCATCAAGTTGAAACTTGATCTCAAATTACACAACATTTACCAAAATGTATGCTCTCTTATACTACAAGATATAGTAAAACTCCTGTGATATTTTAATTTACTTGGTATTATTCAATAATAACACCACACTTCTTTGTCATGTTCATTATTCTACATGTCTTCAACTTATTCTTACTACACATTATATCTTTGATAAATTTGAGATAATTTAGCACATTTAGGCTAGATCTTTAGCAAATATTTTATTCACTTCTAATTTTTGAAATATATTTAGAAAATTTACAAATTATTCTTCAAATTTCACTTTCTTAAATTATTATGAAAATAGAAGATTCATTAGAAAGTTACTTTTGGCTTCATCCTGATCCATTTCTTCTTCATGGTTTCGAGTAAGTTCCATTGTCTTCTCGAATTCTCCATTTCCCCTTTTCTCCTCATTGAGTGAAATATAGTTAATCTATTCTATGGGAGTTATAGATTTATTATGTGTCATAGCTTCATAATTATTATTTCTCTTATCTTCTTAAGTTGGGGCCATGGCTTGTTGGAGATGTATAGGTTGGGCCATGGATTTGATAAAGTCATTGTCATTTTACCCTCAAAAATTCTTGAATCATTTTATTCAAAGTTATCTTACACCTTCTGAGTTTGCCACCATCATCAACAATTAACTTTTATTTCCTTCATAATGGTTTGTAATTAAAATTGAAGTTCACCTGATTTGTGTAATTTATAATATTATTTTCCATATTTCTTAAAGATTACCCAATATGTTGCATCCTACTCCCATAGTTTCTATTTAAAAGATTTTCTAGATTATTCATATTTGGATGATAACATATTGAGATATTATTATTGAGAGAAATTCATACCCTTTACTTTATATTTGATTTGACTCTTCCATTTGATAAAAGAGTTCTATTCAATCGATTCATAAGGATGTTAAGTAGTTATCTCCCCCAACATTCTTTTCTTTTATTCTTGTTGGAATTTAATTATCTCACTCTAAATTGTGAGGTAATTTTTAGTGGGGAAAAATTTGGTCAGAAAAGTACTTACCAATTTATCTCAACTCTTAATGGAACCCCTTAGTAGATATTAGAACCAACTTCATGCTTTACTAATTAGTCAAAATGGAAATAATCTTAATCATATTGCATCTTAGCCAACTCCACATATTTCTCAGTCATATAGTTCAAAAGTTATGGTGTTCCAAATAATCTTAGCCAACTCCAAATGTAACTTTATTTAGTTCAAAATTTATGGCTTTATGAAAAATCCATAGCTCTAATTTAGACTATTAACTATATAAAGATAAAGTTACATCTCTATGTAATTATTCATGAGCTTGAGAACAAATGGTATACTTGGTTATTACAATAGAAAATTAATGTCATAATTATTAAAATTTTACAAGTTAGGTATGAGTGTGAATCCATGATAATATCATAGTTATTGAGAAAGTGTCATATAGTAGAAATATTATGCTAATGAAATGGTAGAGTTATAGTATACAAGATTTTTCCATGACCATTTAGATAAAGTTTCGACTAAGAATAAATACCGAAACTACAAAGAACTTATTAATTCACATTCTTTGCTAAATATCTCAAAAAAACTCAATGATATCATAACCATTAATCAATGTTCTTTAAAACACCAAGAATAATGAAATTAATATAAATCAACCGTAGTTCCACACATACACATCACTCTCACCACCAATTTGCTAGAATATTTGGTAAACTATACACTAAATAATGACCATAACATAGATTCAAGCTATGGTTCTAAGCACCTAATTTTTATAATGAGTTGAATTTTATGACAAGATGCACTATTACTATAGTCTCAGGAGGATCAATTATGGACAAGTCACCTGAAGATGCCTACATACCTTTTGTGGAGCTAGAAAAGAATAATTATCAAGCTCACAGTGAGAGGAACATTAGAAGGATGCCAACTAGAATTCTGAAGCTAGACAAGATTCTAGCCATGTAAGCAAAACTCAATGTATTCATGCATCATCTCATGTCTCAAAGCAAAATAGAATTAATGATGGAAGAAATTTCAGTTATGCAAATGAAAAGGATAGTGAGAGTTGATCAAGCATTCAAAGTAGATGATGAAAATATATGTAGAACAAAGAGTTTAATTTGTATTCTAGATGGACAACAATTTTTGCACACACTATCATTTGAGTTTGAGAAATACTGAGCACTTATCACATGAAAATAAAATAAATGTGCAGAAAAATTTTGATCCCATTCTAATTATTTGCCTTCTGGATTTCAAGGGAAAAGAGCTTAAAACTCTAACTACCAAGGGAAAACGAAGTCCTCATATTTTGAAGATAACATTCTAGCCCTCTTGAATAAAATAAAAAAGAGGAATGAAACACAAAAAAAAAAAAAAACTAGATGTAATAATGGAAGTTAATGTCAACAATGTGGATACCATGATAAAAACTATTGAGATTAAAATTGAGCAACTAACCCTTATTATGATAAGATCTCTGAGAGCATTTCCAAGTGTTATTGAAAAGAATTTGATGAAATGCATGGTCATTACTCTTAGAAGCATAAATGAGATAGGAAGTCAACACAAGTAGTAGAAGATAAATTGGCGAAGATGCGCATAGAATGATTCAAGCTAAAAGTGAGAAAGCAAAGGGGGAAAGGTTCACATAAGTGGAAAAGAAAATTTATACTAGGGACAATTATATTTCTTGACAATCCTTCCATCTACACCTGACCCTTGCCTTTTTCTCAAAGGTTTAGCAAGTTCAAATTAGATGGACAAGCAGTGATTGACATGAAGAATGGTGAACTAACTCTAATAGTTGGTGAATATAAGGTGAAATTTAAATAATACAAAAACTTATATTTTTTAGATGAAGACAAGGCCATTCAATGGAGGATTGATAGTTTCATTCCTTTGGATAATGGGATATTATATGATTTTATTAAACAAGATTCTTTAGAAAACAACTTGACTAAATCACCTTCTACTAGTTTTAAACACATGAGTCATAATCCAGAAATAAGTGACAACAATGTAGAAAAAGAAAAGTCATTTTTCATTTCTATAGTAGATGACAACATCTCACAAGCCATGACATTCACATTTCATGATTCTATCATTCTAGAAATTGTGACATTCACAAGTCATGACAACATTATTTCTGAAGTCACATTAATCAATAGTCAATATGAAGCCATTTATGAAGATTTGACATTCATTCTTGTTCATGACATCATTCCACACGCCATTGCATTCACCAATCATGATGATATCATTCTTTAACTTGAGACATGTATGGTAAAGAGAACTCAAGATGGTTTGATACTCAGAAGAATTACTGAAATATCTTTGATATGCTTTCTTGAAAAATGATGGAACTAAGCCAATAATCATTTTAGCCTCATTGATGGAAGAAATGGAGAAAAAGGTGCTTGTAAAGCAAAGAAAATATATGACAACCATAGCATGGTCTATTAATGACATCGAAGGGATCTACTCTTAAATATGTATGCACAAAATCTTTATGGAGGATGCCAAGCCTATGGTTGAGCATGAGAGAAGTCTAAATCCTATGATGAAGGAAAAAGTAAATATATCAATTTTGAAATGACGGAATGTTGATTCTATTTATGTTATATCAACCAATGCTTGGATGAGTCCTATTCATGTTGTATTGAAGAATGGCAGAATGATAATTTTGCAGAATAAACAGGATGAAAAGATTTCCACACATATAGCTATGAGATGGTGAATGTACATAAACTATTAAAAACTAAATTAAGACAAGCCGAAAGATCAATTTCATCTTTCATTCATCGATCAAATGTAGGACAAGCTAGTTGACACCTATTACTACTTCTTAGATAGATATTCTAGGTATAATAAAATCATGATCTCTTCCAAAGACCCTGACAAGATAATTAAAGATCCCACTAAAATTCAAGAATTTTTTTTACATGAACAATTGGTGGGTGTGCAAATACACTTGCCTTGTATGTAGATTTTATAAATTATTTAGCATGCAATATGTTACCTCTAGTTCTTAGCTATCAACAATGATAAAAATTCCTTCATTATGTGAGACCCTAACGATGAGATGATCAATTATTATTCAAAATATGTGTCGACCAAGTAGTGAGGCAATTTATGCCAAAAAAAAACATGACAAAATAATATTAAATTATTACTCTTAACCAAATGCATGCCATTTGGAGGAAACAAGATGGCCCAGAAAATTCTATAATCTAGTTTTTTATGGCCAACATTGTTCACGGACTTCCAAATATATTATTATATTATTGATAATGTGAGTTGGAATCTTGAAGACACAATATGACTTTAAACAATATTCTAGAGGTGGAGATTTTTGGGGAATGGGGTATCAGCTTCATGGGACCATTCCCAACTTCTATTGGTAGGCTGTATATATTCTTGGCATTGGATCTTATACATAACATTGTGGAGGTGGAGAACATCTATTTGCAATATATGATGATAATGAGGAAGTATTGGTCATGATGAATGAAAGTATAATTCAAAGATTTTAGACTTCTCCAACGAGTCTAATTGGATACTAAAAGTGGAGCAGCTTCTTGAGAGGCAAACCAAGAATTATAATGATATTTTTTTGTAATAAAAAAAAGAGAAGAAAAGAACTGAGAGAAGAAAAATAGAAAAAAGAAAGAGAGAAAAGAGGAGAGAAATAAAAAAAAAGCAAAGAGGTCGCGACATTACTTCATGGTTCTGACAACAAATGTAAGATTTCATGCCACTTGAACAAGACATAAAAAAATTATGCTGACACATCAATTAACCATATCCTAACACTAATTGTTCCATGCGACATAATTATCCCAATGTGGCTCCATCAGTTAGTCATGATGATATTTCACATATTGTGATTATTGCTTCTTAGCCACTATGTCCATTCCCATTCATGACATCATTTGTTGGTTGCGAATTCATCTTTCACTTATGACAAAAATTTTCCCATTGGGATACTCTCTCACTTGCTACTAGAGGTGTCAACCAAGCTAGGGCCGACCTGGCCCGACACGAGGCACGGCACGATTCGATCGTGCCTGGGTTAGCATAGCACGAGAATTTTTCGTGCACGTGCACATGCCGTGCCTGTCCAGGACACCAACCGTACCGTGCCGTGCCGAGGCCAACTAGGCCTCATGCCGTGCCTGGCCCGGCACGGTACCATGGCCTGTTGGCATGGTACCTCGACACGAGCTGAGAAACCTTAATTTTTTTTAAATTATGGTTTCAGAGGTGTGCGGGATGACAACGCACGCCTAAACCCTAATTTTTTTTTAAATTAGGGATTCGGCCGTGTGATGGCGCTCAGTTCCGTGGTGTGGCGGAATTACGACCCGCACGGAAACCTTAATTTTTTTTAAATTAGGTCGGGCCGAACCTGATAGATTTGTGCCGCGGGCCCGTGTCGAGCTGACCTCCACAGAACCATGCCGGGCCAGGTACAACACGGTACAGTAACTGTGTCGTGCCTGACCCGGCACGAAAGTACGGTTGGGCCGGCTAAAATGGGCTAGGATGACCCGACACATTTCATTTGACCCCTCTACTTACTACTTTCTTTGTCAGCCACGAAGATATTTTATACGTCGTGAAATTCTTTCTACCTTGATGCATTTTTTTTGGTCAGAATTATGCTTTACACATCATGACACTCTCATTTTGTAACATTATTTCTCAATCACAACTTAATTATTCCATCTTGACATAAATTGATTGTCATGACTTTAGTTTCTCAATCATGATGATATTTCACATATCATGATGTTTTATCTGAAATTTCAAGTTATTTTTTTGGTCATGACATTATTTTTTTTTGAAGCAACACATAAACCCTAAGGTCTTCTTACCATATGAACTTTACATTTTTCCCCACTTTTGAAAACAGAGATTGACATTCCTTCTCTAGGCCATAATCATTGATCACACAAATTGTTGCAACCATATTTAGAAACCATCTTACTATCCTAGAGCTAGAAGCAATTAGGGAAGGATGTCTGAAAGCCACTGAAGATCAAGTTGCAACAAAATAGATGGAAAATATTGAACAAATAGAGAGCAATAAAAAATCATGATTCAAAAATAAAAGGAGGGAGGGTGTATAACGTGAAGAAGGGAGCTAGATGATGAATGAAATCTTCATGTTAGAAAAAAGAGGGAGAGGGGGATGAAGAGCACTCTCTCCATGAAGAACTTCTTCAAAGAAAGGAAGTTCAATGAATTGATCACACCATTTCTTGAGAATTGGAAAATCCTTGATAAATACTACCACTCAGACAATGCAACAATAATGAGTGAGTTTTACTTTAATTTGGATGAACGAAATGAGAAAAAGTGTTTTGTGAAAGAAATCAACCATGGTTTGAAGCTACATTAAGTGTCATATGGAAAGAATTCAAGCAGTTAAAGAAGCATCCTAAATTTGACAATATTTCAGCCATGTAAGCAAAGCTCAATGAATTCATGAATCATTTCATGTCTCAAAGAAAGAAAGCATTGATGATGAGATAAATTGTAGCAATGCATATGCAAGGAGAAGTGGATGTAGATCAAGCATTTCATGTGGAGGATGTCAATTATAAGATGAATAGAGGAGATTTTTTCCAGCCAAAAAATAACTTCTCATGCATTAGCATCTGATTTAAAAAATCACTAAAATTTTTCATATAGAAATCTAACAAATGTGTAATAAACTTTTCATCCATTCTAGTCTAATAGTGAACCTCCTAGACTTCAAGGGCAAGGAGCTTCAAGATTCAACAACCAAAGGAAAATGAACTCTTCATCTTTTGAAGAAAACATTTTAGCTCTCCTAAATGAAACAAAGAAGAGGAATGCCACACAAGAAACCCGGATGGACTAAATGGAAAAGAAAGTTAATAACATAGATGCTATGATGAAAATTATTGAGATTCAAACTAGGCAACATAGATGACTCTAGATGGTTTGATACTCAAATAATTGCCAAAGCTTATCTAATATGTTTTCTGGAGAACTGATGGAACCAAGCCAATAATCATTTCAGCCTCGTTGATAGAAAAAATGGAGAAAAAGGTGCTAATACAACTAAGAAAATATATGGCATCTAAAACTTGGTCAATTGATGACATCAAATGGACTAATCTCTAATTTGTATGCAAAAATCCTCATAGAAGATGATACCTAGTTTATGGTTGAGCATTAGAGATTGTTGAATCATATGATGAAAGAATCAGCAAAGATAGAAATCTTGAAATGGCTTAATGTTGGTGTTATTTATGTCACATCAATTAGTGCATGTGTGATTCCAATCCATGTTGTTCTAAAGAAAGATGGAATGATAATTTTGTAGAATGCGAAAGATGAAAAAATTTTCATACCTATAGTAATGGGATGATGAGTGTACAAAGACCAATGATATCTAAATCAAGGCATGTTAAAAGATGATTTTTTTCTCCCATTCATCGATCAAATGCTGGACACACCAACCACTACTTCTTAACAATTTATTCTTGGTATAACAAAATCATGATCACTCCTAAAGACCATGAAAAGATAGTTAAAAATCTCACAAAAAATTCAAGAATTATTTTTCATGAACAAATGATGGTTGTATAGATACACTTGCCTTGGTATGTAAATTTGTAAATTATTTAGCAAGCAATATTAATTATGGCACTTTAGCTCTCTACAAAAAAGGGAATTCTTCCAAGTAGTGACACAATTTGTGTCACAAGAAAAACATGCCAAAATTATATCAAATATCACTCTTCACCATATGGAGGATAATCTGGAGGAAATGAGATACTCCAAAAAATACTTCAATTTTTTTTGGCTGATATTATTTGAGTACTACCAAACATATTATCAACAATTTGATCAATATCAAATAGTTGGAAGTATATCCAGAAGACATAAAATGCCCTTAAATAATATTTTGGAGGTAGTGACTTTTGACATATGGAACATTGACTTCATGAGGCCATTCCCTTCTTCTATTCGTAAGTTGTATATTTTGTTGGCATTGGAACTTACATAGAATATTATGGAGGTGGAGAAACACCTCCTTGCACTTAATGAGAATAATGAGAAAGTTTTAGTGATGATGGATGGAAGTATAATTCAATGCTCTTAGTCTTCTCCAAAGAGTTTAGTTGGAGTCTAAAAATAGAGCAGTTCTTTAGAAGGCGTCCCAAGAATTGTTGTAATTTTTCTATGATAAAAAATGAGAGAGAGAGAGAGAGAGAGAGAGAAAGAAGAAATGCGAGAATAAAAATAGAAATGAGATAGAGAAGAGAAGAGAAAAATAAAGAGAAGTAGAGAGGAGGAAACAGTACTTCATGGTTGAGACACCTATAAGGTTGTGATACCACTTGAGTTAGACACCACTAAAATAGTGTAGCCACATTAATTTATCACATCGTGGCACTAATTCTTAGTCACAATATAATTACTCCATCCTAACTCCATTGTTTAGCCATGATGATATTTCACACGCCACAATGATTACTTCTCAACCAATATGTAACTTCTTAGTCATGATGTCATTTGTTGGTCATGATTTCATCTCTATTCATAAAAAAAATTCACACTTCATGACACTCTATATCATTTCCTAGATTCTTTCTCAATCATGATGATATTGTATACATTGTAATATCCTTTATAACTTGTTATGTTATTTCTTGGTAGCCATGATATTTTACATGCCGCTACACTCATCTTGCTAGTAATATTATTTCTTAGTCACCAAGTAGTCACTCTATCATGGGATTAATTTACAGTCAAGACTTCAATGTTTCGTATTAGATTCCATGCTATTTTTTGGTCATGATGTTGTCTTTTATCAATATGACATATAAAATTTATGTTTTTGCCATTTGAACTTTACATTGCCCTACCACTATTGAAAATAGTGACTGTCATTCCTTCTCCAATCCATAATTGGTGACTACCCACATTTTTGTAGCTATATCTAGAAACCAAAGTGTTGTCCCTAATCTAGAAGCAATTAGGGTGAGATGTTTGAAAGCCACTAAAGAGCCAACAACAACAAAATAATAGGAGAAAACTAGTCAAATGGAGAGTAGTGACAAATCATGAATCAAATTGAAGAGGAGTGAGGGTATTGAATGCAAATAAGTGAGCGAGATGAAGAATGAAATCTTCTTGAGATAAAAGGGGGAGAAATGGATGAAGAACACATTCATCAAAAAGAACTTCGATGGAAAAAGGGGGTTCCATGAATTAATCTTGCCATTTCTGAAAACATTGAATAAAAAAAATGAAAAATCCTCAGTAAACACTTCCACCCAAACAATGCAAAAATAATGAAAGAGTTTTACTCTAATCTAAAAGAATGAAAGGAGGAAAAGTATTTTGTGAGAGATATCTAGGCAAGCTTTGATAGGGGTAGCATTAACCACATCTTCAAAGCTACAATAGGTGTCACATGGAAATAAGTTCAAGCAGCTAAATAAGCATCCTTATTTTGACAATATCATCAAGATATTGATGGATGGCAGAGGACATTAGCATGGTACAAAGAAAAATCTCTATGGGCATGTACAAAAAGGTAAATTGACATCTCTCCTATTTCTTAGCTCAGTCCTATTTCCCTCTTTACATCTCTCCATAGTAAACCAAGATATAGATAACCTTTTTATGCCTTGTTAAAAGGGCATCAAGATTGTAAAAAACATCAAAAACTCAATCTGAACTATCAATAAGGGGAACTTAAGAGACATAATCCACCATGGGCTGAACCAACAAATATGCATCATGAGCGGAGTGAAGATTGATCCTGGGATAGAAGAAATATGCCTCAGCATTTCACCTTTGATACATACATGATAAAAGAGGGTACCGATTGCAAATGGGAAGAAGAAAGACTTCTAATAAGAAAAAAAAACTAAAAGAACGTGAAGGGGAATGGATAGAGGAATTGAAAAGAACTACTAGAACAAACACATTTGACGTAACTATGGATAGATGATAATTACTAGCGGAAGAGATTGAACAAGGAGATATAGATAAAAAGATGGAATAAACTCCAGTCCCAAATTAGTCAATATATATAGAAAGAAGTAGAACAATATTGACAAAATCTTGGCCATAATGACAATTCTGAAAGATGATATGGAGCACATGGATATCAAACTCAAGGAGGAACATAAAAATAGGAATAATCATCTGGAAAATTAGCTAAAATTGAGCTATGAGTATCTAGAAGCATTCCTCAAACATCAACTTGAAGAATATAGAGAGGAATTCACAAAAAGGGTTTCATGTGATGGTCTGAGCTATAAGAAAGGGAGTGACACCTTATTACTGAACAAGAGAAACGAGACGAACTCTTAAGAAAAACAAAATTGAAAAATGTGGATTCTATTGGGAAAAATTTATGCTAAATTGTTTTAGATTTGATAAAAAATTTTCTTTTCTTTTCTTTTTTTTTTGCTTGGGGACAATCAAAATTGAGCTCATGGGTGTGATATGAATAAATTATACACATATTTTTGATCTATTATCACCAAAAAATTCATCTAGAATATGCGTGTTGAATGCTAAATATGGAGAAACCACCACAAAGAAATGTTTTATAAATTTTATGTAAAACAACAAAATCGGCATTAAAAATAAATTGCAAAAGCTAAGAAATAGAGCCGCGACCCAAAAGTCTATGTCACAACGACATTTCATGAGGAGAAGAAAGAAATATAATTGTGGTAGAGTAAGATAAAGTCACAATATCATAATTATGAGTCCTTACAATCACATGTTGTGACAACAATTCTTTTGGTCATGATAATATTCTCTGTAAATAAGCTGAATAAGTTGCAACTTATTTACTCAGTTGCAACACTTCTTCTTGAACATGATATGATTTCTTTCATCACAACAAAATTTGTCAATCTCAACATCATTTTTTAGTTGCGACATTCTTTCGAAGATGCAAAGTTAATTCTCAATCACAACAATAATTCATTGGTTGAAACATTATCTTTTGTCATGACATTACTTCTTCATTCATGACAATATGTTACACGTCATGCCATTATTTCATGTCATGTTATTCATTCTTGGTTGTGATATATTATCTTTCATGGTTGGGAAACCAAATAGATCCAACAATTTGATCTGAGTTGCGATTCAAAACCTTAAGTTGCAACTTGAACTGGCACAAAACCCACAATAATAGTGCCCAACACTTGGATCAAAAGATAATTTTTATTTTTACGAGTTCATAAGCTGAGTGTATACAAGGCAAACATAAAGAAAGGAAAAGGAGAGAAAAAAAACAATGTGGAAGTAAATCCAAAAAAATAGAATGAAACAAATTAAAAGGGGAACTTTACCAATTTGATCATGATAGTAGAGACAATAGTAGTCAGCATACACCCAAGTGGGAATAGCCAAACATTCAATCCTGAAAAATCTTGATAGTGGAAGTCATTATGCAATGAAGATGATTACAATCAATTGTTTTTAAAATTATCAATTATTTGGAATTCTGTTTCATCATAAATTTTAGTTGAATAATTCCTCAATTTAGGTTCAATAATATTCCTAGGGTTCGTTTGTAGGGTTTACATGAGGATTTCCTAATGTAATAATTACATGGAATTGTGGTTTGTGAATTAGTTGATGTCTTCGAGAATGATATTGTGACATATTTTTTGTGGTTCAAATTGCTTCTATTATGTGGGTCTTAGTTGGATTGTAATCGATGAATATACCCACATGATTGAAGCATTCATCATATGGACTTTGATAGCTGACCAAAGAATTGTCTTGAAAATATTTTGCTATGCATGGCATCATTGATGACTTTGAGAACTACATTACATTATCTAGGTCGTGACAAGGATTGAGATAGCTTACAACATTAGATTGCTCTTAAATGGACTATGATAGGTGAATAAGCCCACATACTCAAGGTATCTATCATATGAACTATGATAGGTAATGAAAAAATATATTTAGAATTTTCCACATTGATAACAATGTATGACTTTTATATGAATTGTGAGAGGTGAATAAGAGCACATGGTTGAGGCACTCATCATATGGACTATGATAGGTGATCAATCAAACATAGAGATAATATTTTGCTACCCAATGGCATTGTGTGACTCTTATATGAACTATGATAGGTGAATAAGAGCATACCATTAAGGCACTCATTGTATGGATTGTGGCGTGTGGTTGATGACTAGCCTCAAAGCAAAAAAGTAGAGTAGTTTCATTCTTATCACATGCATGAACCACAAAATGAGAGCAGAGATTAGGTAATAAGTTTCAAAAGTGTGATTGACTAACAATTCATGAATTGTGAACCCATAAACTAAGTAGAAAAGTAATCCATCTTTGAAACTAAGTAAACCAGCTCAATAAAGCCATTTTCTTGAGTTAACTCTATAACCTATTCGTTTATTACAAGCTTAGATAGTAAAAACTTTGATTCTTAGTTAGTACAGACAATTAATACCCTTATAATTGTTATATTTTAGTGTATTATAAAATGCCTCTCATGGAGACATCAAGTTCAATTCAAGATACTCATGCTTTCAAAAGTGAAAATTCTGATTTTGGATTTTAAAAATCAAAATTGCACTCTGCTTCTTGACATATGGAAAATTGCAGAATAAGTATTTCCAACAATTACAAAACCAACACAATCAAAATTAGAAGCTAGAGCCCAACATCTCATCTGCATTCATTCCACCATCAAGTACCCTATGGTATGGGTCACACTTGATGAAACAATGTCAAAAATAATTTATATACATTATGAAAAAGTCATCAAGCTTTCTCAAGATTAATCTTTCCAAAAAATTATAAATTCTTCAATTGCAAAACATGCATAGATCATAGAACACTTAATAAAAGAATCTCGTAGAACCATTAATTTTCAAACTATTAAACTTCAAATTCTAAGAATAAATATCAAAAATCTTAGAATAAGAGAATAAGAGTGTGGTATGATTGAAGAGAAATTCAACAATGGTGGGTGATTATAGTCAACAAAGAAGACTTGCACCACCAACTCTCAACCACCCCCCTCCATTGTTCAACAATGGTGGGTGATTATAGTCAACAAAGAAGACTTTTGTCTTCCCATTTTTACTATAAATGTAAGGGTTGTAATGAGGAGAAAAAAATACTCAGAAGAGAAGAAAATTTGTGTGTGCAGAAGTGTAGAAAAGAGAGAGAGAATAGAGAGGAAATAGAGAGTCCATTTGTAAGGTTTTTTTTTTCTCAAGAAGTAAAACAGCAGCTCCGGTGGACGTAGGCTATTGCCGAACCACATAAATATTGTCTATCTTCTCAACTAGATTATTTCTATACGTGTATCGGTCCCCAACAGAGTGAATAATGGACTCTCTTATAAAATAATTAAAGTGTTAAATCAAATCAAGGAATATAGTGACAACATAGCTATTCTATTTTAGTGTCATTGAAGAATCACAATATGTTGTGGCATTCTATGTTATTTAGCTTGTCCTTTCTACACAAGCCCATGAGTGAAGATTGTCTACTAGGGATGAAGTTTTCATATAAGAAAAATAAGTCATCTCTAAGGAATGATAAAATCAAAAAAAAAAACCTTCCTCGTGGCTTTTGTAAAAATATTTATCAGCATGATAAAAAAATATTGGAAGAATTTTGACCACTCAATCCAAATCTACAAATTTAAGTAAAATCAGCAAGCATATTTATGTAAATTCTAGAAGAGGAAAAAGTCACTATTTCTTAGCTTCTCAATATAATGTAGGAAAAAGAAATGATATGACTAATAGATACTGGTTATATCAACCACATGATAAAAAAATCAAACAAACAAGGGTATTAGCCAAAATGAAGGATAAAGGATAGTCAAATTTAAAGGCAATGGTATGATTATGATTCAAACAAACAAGGGAACTCATTACATCAATGAAGTTCTCTATGTTCTTGACATGAACTTGAATCTCTTAATTATGCCTCAAATAATGTTGAATGATTATTCATTATTATTTGATTTATGAAATTCAAAAGAAGTATGCATCAGTTAAAATAGAGAACAATATTTGTCCAATAAAGTGAATGTATTCCATTGAAAATTCATTTAAGTGTAAAGAAAATGGATAAAAATGGCTTTGGAATAAAAGATTTGACATTATAAAAACTATAATATCAAAAAACTATGGTAGAAAAATTATGACAGACAATCTAATCTCTATTAGAGACCACACAAGAGTATGTGAAGGTTGTTAATGTGGAAACATGGATAGAAAACCATTCACAATTAGAGTCATAGAGAGACTCAACAACATTCAAATAATTCCACATAGATGCTAAGGTCAAATGAGAAGTACATTAAAAGATAAGAACATATCACATATGTTTTATTTTATTTTTCAATGATTATTTTAAAATAACTTGGTTCTACTTTATCAAAGAGAAATCAGAAATGTTGGAAACTTTTTAGAAGTTCATGGTGGTGAATCAAAGTGGCTCCCAAATTTTTAATTAAGGACTCACCTCGACACGACGACACCTAATGCACAACCTCAAAATTTAAAAAATTTTTACAAGATGTTCATCACCAACTCACTGTTATCTAAATAGAATGAGATTTCTATAAAGAAACAAAACAATTTTGGATATGGCAAGATTCATACTAGAAGAAAAAAAATATGCTATATTGATTTTGGGATGAAGATTGTTATACCATTGTTTTTCTTCAAAACAAGAGTACTACAAAGTTATAGATGATATGATTTCACTAGAAGTATCGACCATATACAAAACCTATCGTAAAAGATAAGTTTGTATCCAATCATATCTGCTACGTATATGTGCCTTCACAAAATGAAAAAAAAAAGATACAAATTTGAAGACAAAATAACAAAAGAAGTTTTCTAGGGCTATAGTTCTTAATCAAGAGGCTATTGAATATTCAATTTACAAATTCAATATATTCATGAAAGTAGAAAAATTTTTTCGATGAAGTTGTAACTTGAAATTGAAAAAGAAATGAAATAAAAGCAGCCATATAAAAAAGAAAGAGCTAACAATAATCAAGGTGTTTCCAACAAAGAAATGTATCATTCAAAATTTGAAGTTGAATCATACCCTGATGAGTTTTCCATTATATGTGTATTCTCTTCTTATTCACATCCAAGAAGAACAAGATGTTTACTTGATTTATATGGCTATCTCATGAAATTTTTCAGCCAATTCACTTTGTTGTTCATGAGCCAACAAGTTATGATAAAGCAACTAAGCAAAAATAATGGTCATTTGATATGAAGGAGGAGTTCAAAAAAAAGAGACTTGTTAGTTGGTTAAAAAATTGATACATCAAATTGTGATGGAGTGAAATGCATTTACAAAAAACTAGGAAAAAAAATATAGATGACTCAATTCATAAACACAGAAAGATTAGTTGCTATTAGTTCCAAATAATGATTCATAGTTGATTATAATCAAACTTTTTCTTGAGTG
This sequence comes from Sapria himalayana, assembly GCA_029783825.1. Taxonomy (NCBI): domain Eukaryota; kingdom Viridiplantae; phylum Streptophyta; class Magnoliopsida; order Malpighiales; family Rafflesiaceae; genus Sapria; species Sapria himalayana. The sequence continues at coordinate 5,575,957 of JAREIK010000438.1, forward strand.
TCTAGCAAAGACATGTAATTCACTTGTTACTCTTAAAGGATAAAAAATTATTTAAGATGGATACAAAGTCAGCTTCCATAAGTAGAATTTTTAAAGAAAAAAAGTATGTTCAACAACAAATTGGGTTCATAGTGAGCCAAAACATAACATAAGGCACAAAAACCCTCTCACATTGTGATTATTGGAAAAAATAAGTTTTGAAACCCCAAAATAAAAATTTTTATGTTTTGGTCTTGTTATTAAAAAATTTTAAGAAGAAAACCCCCAAAAAAAATATTTATCTTTGGGGCTATAAAACTCGTCATTATGATTTTTTCCCTCCAAAGCCATGCCATTTTAAATAAACGTCACATCACATTCAAATAATATTACCCAAGGGGTGCCACATCAGATGGAAAGTGAGTAAAAATGGGACATTATACATTTAAATGTATATGTTTATATATTGTTGTAAATTATACAATGATAATATATACTTTTACATACATATACATATACATTTACACACACACACACACACACACATATTGATATCAATTATACAATCATGTAACTTTATTTATATATAGACATATTTAGTGTAGTATATATGCCAATATATATACTTATATATTGTTGTCTATATAAAGATATGTATGTATATACCATTGCATATATGTATATATATCATTGCATGTATATGCATATATATATATATATATATATATTTAATATTTATATACATACATATCATTATACATATGTAACTACATGTATATACACATCAATATACATATATTTAAATGTATTTACATGTAGATACATATGTAATGTAATAGATATGTATGTACTTGTAGATACACACACACACACAAGAGTATATATGCCTATATATATATATATATATATATATATTTACTTATTATACTATTATTTATATAATATTATATATGTATGTATGTATATACATTATATATGCATATATTGTACTATAAATTTTAGGTATGTATAAACATTGTATATGCATATATTGCACTATATATACGTACATACATGTATGATGTTGTTCATTTATATATATTTAAATATTACATGTATTTACATGTCTATACATGTGTACTATAGTTGACATGTATGTCAAATTTAGAAATGAAAATTAGAAACACTCAAATCCATTTCTAAAATTAACGAATGGATTTCAAATGGATTAGAAATGGAATTTACAAAATTAGCAAATAATTGAAATGGAAAAATTTATGTCACTATTTAGCGATAAAAATATTAAATTTTTTTAATCCATCGCTAATAGCTACGTGAAGTGGGATCCGACTACGCTAGGGTGTTATTTATTGATGAAAACTTTTGCATCCATTTATAATTAGAAATGGAATGCATAACCATTTCTAATTTGTGAGGGATATTAATTTCGTCGATAAATGAGAAACAACATGCATATCTGTTACTATATCATTTAAATTGAGTATACGATAGAAAGTCATTCTGTCATTATTTTAGTGACTAAATAATTTTCATTGCTAAAATATGATAATAAAATTTCAAAGAATACTTCAAAACTTCGAACATACTTAGGGTTACGGAGATTTTTGGTTTTGATTCTAATTTCGTCCGAATCATTTGTGGATTGTCTATCCTTCATATATTGATTGAAACACATTTCATGCATAATTGAGGTATGAAATTATGATTTTTATTTTATTCCCTTTGTATTGCATTTGGGATAGCTATAATTGTGCATTTTAATGGTATGCATAATTTCTTTTCATTTTTAACATTAATATTGGGTTCAATCTTATTGATTTTTTGAATGAATTTTAATATAAATTATATATATTTGATAAATTATTTTGCATCTTGTTTCCTTACTAGAATTACATGAAATTTTATTAATTTCAAAAAGATTTACTAATATTAATGGCGCAACCTTAACAATAAACAATTTAGAATTATTAAAACAAATACTAAAAGTTCATTTGTAATAACAATAAAAATGGGAAAAAAAGATAATGAGGGTATGCAATTAGAATAGAAAAATGTAATGAACAATTGTAAAACTAAAAAAAATTAGATTTTAATTTAAAAATGTTCATATGTAATCATATTACATGTCACATGTCATATATGATGATGTATACTACATGCATCATATAGGTTAGAAGATTTTCCTATACATTTATTAATATTCTTATCGATAGTTGATTTATATTTTCTATGTTTTTCATTGATAAATTTTAATATATTGACAATGATAATTTATTTATTATTTCTATTATATATAATATGTTTATCTAATTATTTAGTGCTAATTATTAATTTAGAAATTAATAATTATCACATTGCAAATGTTCCTTTATTTCTTTATTAATGCAATTTCATCCAATATAGATAAATATCAAATATTTAGTTTTATGTAAATGACAAAAATATAACTTATCTTTTGAAAAATATTTAAGACATTGGAAAAACCATCCTTATCTAATTTTAATCCAAAGTTTTCTAATAGTTATTTTACTACAGCTTATTTTTTTGATTTATGCAATGTCTTAAAAATATTACTACATCTTTATTACAAAAAGATATTTATGTATATTATTATAATTCAAAAAGTATTAATATTATCTGTTATAAGAATAAATAATATTATACGACCTAATTGTTAATAGATGAATGTAAGACCGAAAGATGAAGTTTTACCTAATGAATTTATAGATGGGATTAAAAAATTTATTACCATTGCTGAAAAATAACCTAAATTTGTGGATAACAAAAATAAGATGTCCATGTAATGTTTGTAAATGTCAAAATTGAAGTTTCCATGATGTGGACACAGTACAATATCATCTTGCAAAAAATAGATTTGTTAGTGACTAATATGTTTTGTATAAACATGGGAAATTAGTTGTTTCATAAATAACTAAGCATTATGTACATAGAAATGTTGATTCAACTATTACAATGGAATTTGTAAATCCCAATGATCATTATGAAGTAGTTTTGAAGACAGTTATTGGTCGTACATTAAATTTAGATATCCCTGATAATATCCCAATATAATCACAAAATAACTTTATGAAATACTAAATGCTCTAGAAGAAGAGGTTTGGAAAGGTAATCTATATAGACACTCAAAGTTATATACGATGGCTAGACTAATGAATTTAAAGGCAAAACATCATTTTTTAGAAAGGTGTTATGATGAAATATACTAGTTGTTATCTGAATTCTTACCAAATAATAACATCATGACAAATAGTTTTTACAACACAAAGAAATTAATGCAAGGTTTGGGTTTGCTAGTGGAAAAAATACTTTGTTTTATTAATAGCTACATGATATATTGGAGCATAGATAGCGAAAAAATTGCATGTAATTTTTGTAACTATCATCGGTATAAAAGAAATATAGCATGTAAAAGGCAAGAAATAAATATTACCCACAAGAAGATATATTAATTTTTTATTGACTCCTCGTTTGTAAAGATAATTTGAATCTAATAATACTGCTAAAGTTCATTTGCAAATATGATATGAGTTGGCACAAAGAGCATATTATTAAAGATGACATGATATAACACTGCTCAGATTATCCTTCTTGGAAACATTTTGATGATTGTCATCCATCTTTTGTAGATGAAAGTTGATATATTAGATTAGGGTTATGTATAGATGGATTTCAACCATTTGGATAAATAGGGTAATAATACTCTTAATGGCTAGTTATTATTACACATTATAATTTACTACCATGGATGTACAATAAATATGAATATATATTTTTGTGTATTATCATGCTCAGACCGAGAAATCCAAAAGATTAATTGGATGTTTTTTTAGATCCCCTTATTGTAAAACTCAAAAATTTGTGGGAGGAAGGTGTCGAAATATATTATATATCTAGAATGTAAAACTTCAAATTATGAGTAGCACATATGTGGACTATAAGTGACTTTCCTACATATTCAATGTAGTCCAAGTGGAATACTACAAAAAAATTAGCTTGTCCTTATTGGTTTGATAATCATCATAAATTCTTATATGTGGAACATCTATTTCAGATGAATATTGATACATTTAAGAAAAGTCATAAAGTCGTTAAAGTGTACCACCTTTGAGGTTAGGTGATAAAATATTAGAAGTAGTTGAAAGATATGGGTTCAAAAACTTTATGGATGTTGATGAAAATTATATTCATGCACAAATTTCAAAAAATTATCACCATGGTTGGAAGAAAAAAAGTATCAATTTGGATATATCTTATAAGGCAAAACTTAGATGTGATACATATTGAGAAGAACTTTTTTGATAATATTATTAATACTATAATGAATGTGGAAGAAAAACTAAAAGATAATGCCAAATCAAAAAAGGATTTGAAAGAGTTATGTTCACGTCCAAAGTTAAAATTGGACTAATCAACGAATAAATTTTTTAAGGCTCATTATAGTCATGAAAAGGATGCAAAGGAAGTTATGTACAAATGGTTGATTGAGCTTAGGTTTTCTAATGGATATGCATCTAACATGAGAAGATGTGTTGATCTGAAAAAGTACATGGTTATTTGGAATGAAAAGTCATGACTACTATATGTTAATGCAGAAGCTAATACCCATAGCATTCCATGAATTACTTCCACAAAATATTTGGGAGGCATTGACTGAAATACATATTTTTTAAAGAATCTCACTTGTAATATCGTAAGAAAGGAAGAAATAGAGAAATTAAAAAATGATATCCCCATTATTTTATTCAAACTTTAACATATTTTTCTTCCAAGATTCTTCGATTCCATGGAACATCTCCTAATCCACTTGCCTTATGAATCCATGAAAACAAATCTTATGCAATACTGATGGTTGTATATATTTGAGAGGTAATATATTTTTCAATAGTTAATCTAAAAATTTTATTCTATCCATCGAAATATATTTTTTTCTAATATATATATATTAGTTATCTTATAAATTGAAAAACAATGTTCAAAATAATGCCAAAGTCGAAGGATCTATATACAATGCCTACTTATTTTAAGAGGCTTTAGTATTTTTTATGTACTACTTTTGGCCAAAATTATATAATCGGCAAAACTTATTATCACCAATGAATGTATATATTATTGGGGATGGATCAGAAAAAAATGATATGCTTTTGATTTTCAGACATGCAAGGTAGATCATAAGGTAGAGCAACATCAAAATATTTTTTGGATGACCTAGAGTATCATGTTGCACATACATACATTTTGTTGAACTATGAGAAAGTTACACCTTATTCTGATTAATATTTATAATAATTTTTAATTCTCATTTATTTTTCATTGTATGTGATATATCATTTTAATTACTCAAAATACATTCAATTGGATTTTTGAAGAATATTTCCTCATGAATTAAGGCAAAGAGAACCTCATATTGATGATGATTCAATTGATGCAAAGCTTGAGAAACAATTTACAAATTGGTTTGAAATGTATATCAGTATATAACTTATCATTCTTGGTTCTACACAGTTATGTAAAATATTATATATGTATGAATTTATCCTTTATCATTTTGTTGGTACAATTTTATTCATCAAATATATGTAACAGACAAATGAAGGATCTTGCAAAAAGACAATTACGAAAATTATAGACATATCTCATACATTATGTAAATGGACACAAATTTCACACATTGAAACATGGTTAAAATAGAGCTGCAATGAACAATAGTGTTTGCATCAAGGGGTCTAGCCATATTTCATGTACTACTAATTTTTATGGTCGACTAATTGAAATTCTACCCATGGGGTATCCTACTTTACCAATTAAGAGGATTGTTCTATTTAAGTTTGAAATGGTTTGATTCAATTACAAAAATGAGAACTAGAATTCATCATGAATATAACTTTGTTGATGTGCACCATTATAAATTTTATCGTAAGTATGAGCTATTTATTCTTGCGATACAAGTCAAACAAGTGTGTTACACCACTTATCCAACAACAAGAAAAATCCATGTCACTGGTGGGCAATATTTAAAATAAAACTTAGATAAATTATTGAAGTTATTGAAAAGGATGTTATAATCATTCAATTGCATGTATCAGTATTTCAAGAGAATTATGTGGAACTTCATTCAATCATTTATGGGGTAGATGATGACCTTCAAATTTAACTTGTTGAAGGTTGAAATTATTTGGACATTGATGATGACAATGTTGAAGAAAGTATAAAGGAGGAATTAATTGTTGAATCTAATTATGATGAATATGTATATAGATATGATTTCTTAGAAATTTCTAATGATGACTAGAAATTCATTGACTGCCTTGTTATTTTTTCATTCTTATTTTGTAATCATTAAAAAGTGGATGTTAAATTAAAGTATTTAAATTATTTATACTAATGTCAATTTGTTTATCCTTATGTTTTGTTATTATGATATTTTTATATAATATTTTTATTTCCTTTGTTATTTCGATGTTTATGTAACTTGATTTTGGTATGAAAGATAACTATTCAGATTGCTAAGGATCTCAATGTGTGTGGAGGGGTAGAAAAAGTCAACTAATAGTTTATGAAAAAGGAAATCTACTTGTATTCAGTGATGACAACACTACAAATGTTTTTTTGCATTTTCTTACATGTACGAAAGAAAATTCTGTATTACCTCATCATGACATACACGAATTCATCACCATAGATATTCCGTTTTCATCTCATTTTTCACCAAAAGATACTGATAGTTCTATTCCACATATCTTAAGAGGATCATGTATTGGTACTGTAGCTATTATACCAGCAATATATTTACAATCCTTAATTTGTAAGCCAAGTAATGAGAAAATCTTCATTTAGTCCATAATTGACAATAAAAAAATTTAGCTCTCCTAAATTTACTACATCCATTCATTATCATTTTTATGTTTTTCATTTCAATTAAATATAAAATAATATGAGAATGAAATTATAATTATATTATAATTTTTGAATTTTGGCTTTTATACAATAATAACAACGTATGTTATTGTTACTTATTGAACATTATCATTTATAATATTAAAAATAAATTTTAACTTAGTAGCAGCAAAAAATATGTATTTTATTTATATGTATATATACGTGATGATTTTAAATTATTTGTCGGTATATATCTTTTGCTTCTCATACAATGGAAAGATTTTTAAAGAGTAAATATTTGTATAAGATATAAAGTGGAGCAAAGTGCCCCCAAGTATGAAAGAATTTTATTGGGAAGAATTTGAGGTACATCTTTCATGCATTTACTTGTTTTTCAATTTGGTATAATATGATATACTCTTAAAATAAATGCATTATACTATATTATTATTTTATTTGATTTTTGTAAAACAATATAAATGGAATAATATTTTGGGGGTGTCGGTGAAGGACACATGAAACATGTGGTAAGTGTGAAATACAATAACAAGCTTGACAAATAGAGAAAAAAGTATGGTAAAGATGCAAAGCCTAATAGATTTTCCTTTAGTGTTTAGATAAAGTGGTCAAAATACTGGAATAGCGTGGAGTTTAAGGCCTTGTCTCATGTGCCTCACACAATCATTGATCAGAGAAGGAATGTGAATGATCAAAACTTTCAAAACATATTAAAGATTCAAATGTGACCAACCAACATTCAGTAGATCTAGTATAATTTTTTTTATTTTGTGTTATTATTTAAATTTTTAGAATCCAAAAAATAATATCTATGTCATAATAAATGATGTACCTTAATAGTAACTAATATTTATTTTCAAGATACTGAGTTTGGACTATCACATGCACTGTTTGAGGTATTCAAGAGAATGTAAAAGAAGAAGGATGAATAATTTGTGGACAAGTGCTCAAATAATATAAATACGAGTTTTTCATTTTGTACTTGTAGTTTCATTTGACAAATACAAATAATAAAAGAAAGAAAATCTAAAAATTGATTATTTGGCATTAATTATAAAATGAAAACTCAAGTATAATTTTTTATCATAACTAATGATTTATTATTTATGAACTCAGTAAAATGCAATTTTGACTAAAATTTAAAAATTTTTTGTAGTAGCAAGAGAATATTTTCTTGTGCTAGTATAAAATTTCTTTTAATATATTAATTGATGAGTTATGTTGCATTTTAAAAATTATAGAAAGCTATTGAAAATATGATTGCAATTGCTTCTCAATATCACATTTAATAGTTTGGCCTATGTGTATGTTTTGGCCATGTGGGCCATGGCATAAGTGCCTACTTGGCTGGCATATGATTTCACCTGAGAAGTAATGGAAAAGGTGAAACATGCATGGGGGTCAGACATTATAGGCCAAGCATAGTGATGGTGAGTAGGTTAGCCCTACAATTTTGGGCTTGCCCCACAATTCAAAAGTTTGATAAAATGTGTGTTCTTATTCTTGCATAGGTTTCTCCTTCAATTCAAGGGGGAGTAAAGAAAAATCAACCTTGAGGGAGATGGCAAAGTGAAGCCTGAATTTGTTATCCTTCTATAGAGGCACAAAAGATTGATGTTGTACATATTTACCTTTAGGCTATTAGAGTGAAGCTGAAAAAATAGCGAGTTTATGGTCTTGGTACCAATGCATCTATATTTTATCTAGGTTTTATTTGTAGTTCTTTATCATCATCTTTCGATTATAATAACATGTTTGATGAGAGGTTGTGTGGGGAGATGTATGATATCCATGATACATTGCAAAGAAAAAATAAGGAGATGTAACAAAAGAATGAAAAAATGCAAAAGAAAATTAAAGAATTGAAAAAAATGAGAGGCTGCAACATTTAAAAGAGAGGATGAAATACAATATAAGATTTTGAAGATGGAGAAAATAATATATAAATTGGTAGATGCTTCATCACTAATTTTTCATTATTTTAAAGATGATTCATCCAAATCTTTGGAGGACAATACTTATCAAGAGAAGGACTCATAACCATTTGTGATGTGTTATTGATTTTTTTGCAACGCATGTTTTTGATCTGAAATTATAGTTTTTGTGTTAATTTTTTTTAATTAAGTTAAAAATTGTGTATCAAAATTTATTGACATTTATTTTTGTTATCTGACATTTTATTCTATGGTGGATATTATACGATTGTACTTATTTGGTTGTAGGTCATATAGTTTCTGTTTGGAATTGTATATTGTATACAACATACAAAAATTGCACAAACGAACTTGTTCATGTTGTATATAATAGAAATGGATTTTTTTTCATTTCGAAATCCATTTCTAAATAGAAATGGATTCTTGCATTTGTTTGATGATTTTTCATTCATTTAGAAACGGATTATATATTTCTAATTTTTATGTCGTAAAATTATCAAAAGAATCCAAGATCTCTTTGCCATCGCAATAAATAACAACAGATTTTTTTCGTGACTATTTATAAAAAAGTCATTGTGTAATCCATTTCTAAAATTTAGAAAGAAGAATAATACAAATGGAACCAATCTATTTCTAAATCTATCACTATTCAACCATAATGACGAAATAAGAAACAGAATTTGGCATTTTTTATTTCATTTTTTCTTGTAGTGTATCTATATATTATAGTATATATGCATATATACATGTACATATATAGTATATATGAATATATACATGTACATATATACTATTATACATATATATATAAAGCACTACAACTCTATATATAGTATTATGAATGAACACACACACACACACTTAGATACTTTGCACACACACTTAGATACTTTGCACACACACTTTATATATATATATATATGTAATATGTAATATATAGATTTATAATGTTATATATGGTTATGTATTATTGTATATTGTTATATATTATTATATATTATTATGTTTGTATATATATATGTGTGTGTGTGTGTGTGTGTGTGTGTGTATGTATGTATATAAATCTATAATGTTATATATGTACACATACATGGTTATATATTATTATATATAATTTTGCATTGTAATTTTTTATTGCATATTGGTATGTTTGTATATATATGTATGTGTACAACAAGATGAATGTTTATACATGTAGCAATAACTAATATATCTTATTATTGTGCATAGGCATATTACTATTGTTTTTATATAAAAATACACATGGTAGATATTTTATATATTTAAACATATGTACATATATACTCAAGTTTTAACTAATATATCTTATTATTTTATTAAATTATAGATTTATTTTAAAATATGGATAAGCAAATATTGTGCATCCTTCATGAAGGTGGAGAATCAACTAAGAGTAATGATGAGTCATCTAAATAGATCGAATGTTGTATCAGATCCATTGTTGTGCTGCACAACATCACATTCGACCCACTTCCTAATCCAGTTTATGTTAAAATGAGCATACAATTAAATTCATTTGACTTTCACTTCATTATTAATTTTTTTTAATATAGGTTTCAACTTGAAGATGTTGAATCTATGGCGAATATATTGTGTTTCAATGAAATGCATTGTCATATTTATCTAACTGTAATTGTTGTTATAATTGAAGTATTTCAAACTTCAAGTTAATATTTTTATATTACTATGACTATTGTACCTTTTATTTTTATTTAATATTACATTTAACTATTGTTCAAAATGTTACTAATTTAATTACTATGCATCTAAAGCACAATTGTTGATTCTAGTTTCACACCTGCTAATCATGTATGTTCCATTGCAAGTACACTAATGCACTCTAACACATTGATCAATAATCAATTATTAGCCCTATTTGGTTTTTCATCAAGACGTACTCAATCACATGGCTCTACAATTGAGTTATCTTGGTATGATAATATTATTAATTTGGCGGGCCAAAACATTCTTGAATACAAGTGATTTTGATGTTGTTGTTCGTTTGTTGTGAATTGGTGAAGATTCAACTATAAATTTTAAAAAAAATCTTTAAGGAAAATTGTTGTGATATATAATGTTGAGGTATATCCTTGGAACATTACTTGTCATGCTATACGAAATTTTAATTTTGTTCAAGTACATATTTTTTATAATCTCAACAATCATTCTTTGGAGGATGTTGTTGTATATGTGCATGTTGTTTGACCTTATCTAGTCAAACATATCCATTAGGAATAATATGTCGAATTTTTAAGACATCATGGTTTGCTATTATCTTATCATCAAGAATAACATGACAAAGAGAAGTCAAATGGGCATATATTTGAACTTTCTTTTAATTACAATAAATTATTATTTTAGATGTGTCAATAAATTATTGAAACAAATTTGGGAATTATTTTCTATAGTGGAGTTTGCTAATGGAACATATGAAAAAGTTATGTGTGATATTGGTTAAGCATAAACCAAAATCACAAGGTTGGACATGAACCATTAGTCCTAAAATTGAAGAACAAGTAATGTTTAATATTGAAAATGGTGAGTTATTACTAGTGTCCAATTCATGAATGATATATTTTGAGTAAACATTGTGTGGCCTGATGTTAATAGTGATATAATTGACAAACATTACTCTTTTAGAAGTTGGTAAATATTGAGTATTTCTTGTAAACATACATGTGCCACATTATTATTTTTTGGTCAATCTATGATTGATTTTGTTAATAATTATTATAGATTTGCAATATAAGAAATAATATTCTCAGGCTCAATTTTAGGGATAGAGATACATGACATATCATTAATTTTAAAAGATGACTTGATATGTTATATGTTTGGTACACCCTACTTCTTTTTTCATCCTCACAAATCTAATTTTCTACCTTGAAGACTAGAAAAGAAATGTCTAGAATCTTTATTTATGAAAGATGGACTTGTATGGTTCCATGTGCAACAAGGTGTGACATAATAAAAAGACTTACAAGAATTTATTATCTTGATTAATTATCTTTTTCTTTCATTATTGCTAGGGTACTTGTTGGAATAAAATGAGATAAAGCTTGAAAACCAACATTAGTTCCAGAAAATATTTTGCACCCAAAAATAAATAAATAAATTATTCCTATGATTTAAATCTTTTAATAATATGTCCCTTTAAATCATTAACTAATGCAATATAAGCTACTTATTTTTGATTTTCACCGATATCTTTTATATTCTTTTAAAATTAAAATTCTATTGTACTTTTAATTTATAATTGATGGCAAAATTCAATTTTAACTCAAAATACAATTCAAATTAAATTTTTTAAATTTTCAAAAACACCCAAAAATCAAAAAATAATTTTTTCCAATTTTAATTACTATAAAATATCAAATTTCAAATTTTCAGTCACACATAAATATATATTCTCTGTCCAAAAATATATACACTTTAATTCTCTAAATAATTATTTGAATTATTTTGAGAATCAAAACACACAATGTGTAAATATATTTTGCCCATAGTAAGTAGAAAATACAAACAAATATAATAAACATTATACCCAAACAATTAAAATAAAGTCCAAAGATAATCACAATCCATAAATTAAATCATAAATAGTAAATTATTGTAAAAAAATTGATTTAAATATTTGAAGATATTAATTATATTTTGGTAAATTAAGATTGGTGCTCCTCTTTACTTTCCATTGAAATTCCGAAACCAGAGTCCATCCATCACAAGCCACCATATGAACCTCATGCAAATAATATATGAATACCACATGAACATCGCATGAACACCACACAAAAATCACACAAACCACTATATATTGAATAGGAGAGAAAGAGTTAGAGAAATGTAAAAGATAAATCCCTCACATGTAATGAGTTACATAAGATTTTTTTTTTAATTTGATCTTCTTTGTTTTTTTTTTATTTTTGACTCTTTTTCTTGTCCCACATTGGTTAAGAACAAAGGGTTGGTGGTTCCTAAATGTTATAAACGGATTTCTCCATCTCTTAGTTAAAGCATCCCAAAATTCGTATATCTTCTTTCAAATTAACATGAGCGACTCTTTGTAGTGCTTGGAGATTAGATATTATTGGCAAAACTTTAATTTTAGGAGCGTTCTTTTTCTAATCCTTCTTATTTATTTCCACATTTAATTTGTCGGGTATTTTGTAGTGTAATTGTACTATCTATTTAGGTGTATTTTACTATTCAAGTATATGGACTATTTGTATATATGGGTCTAGATGCGAAAATATATTGTACAAGAATGTTCTTTCTAGGAATGTGGGATACTTTTCTATGTTCTAAAATTTAAAAATAGAATAAAAAAACAATAAAATTGGCAACATTTTTGTTTTTTGCAAGAGGCATGCAAGGCGTCTCTTTGATGTGGGGAGTGCCTCATCATTTTTAATAATCTAAATAAAATTGCTAAGGAGTGTGAGCTCATCTTATTTAAAGGTGTCAATTGTGCCGGGCAACCTAGACACGATATGAGGCAAGTCATGATTCTATCTTGCCTAGCATGACATGACCCCAATTAGAGTCATGCCTAAATGTGTCATGGGCCAACCCGCAGCATAGCTTGGGTCATGCTAGGCCAGAGTTTCTGGCACGAAAGGCACAACACGACATGTCCTAACATGATGGATCATGTGAGTTGATTTTGGCATGGCTGGCCAAATATGCTAGTATGGTTCTGACCCAGGCAAGCCTAGCCTAACACAAGCAAGCCTGGAATAAAACAAACTATCCTAGATTAAACCCAAGCTAGCCTAGAATGAACCAAGCTATCCTAGATTGAACCCAAAACTAGCCTAGAATGAACATGACTAGCCTAGTCAGGCTTGACCAAGCTTAACATTACCCAGCATGACCCAACACTACCCAAGAAAATGGCATGTCAATGGATCATGCTAAGTTGATTTTTTTTAAAGTTATGTCAGCATGACACAACCCATGCTAAAAATTATGTCATGTAAAGCACATCATAGTGGCCCGCATGAGCCTACAAATATGGGTTCTACCGAGATGCCACGACCAATTTAAAACATCTATTCTAATTGTGTTTTTTCTTCGTCTCTCTTAATTAAGTTGGTTTTTTTCATATAGTGGAAGTTGTGGTGTCTTCCATGGCAGTTGTAACTGCAGCTCATTGAGTCTACCATCAATTTCAGCTCTATAAATTAGGTACATCCTCCTCATTGATTTATATTTTGATTAATATTTTGAATACTTATTTTGAGAGAGAGAGGAAATAAACATTTTCACTCTCTAGAAGCTATTGTAGTTTCAGCACCTTCGACTTGTACATGTTGTGCAATGCTTGTTTTATGCAATGAGTGTGTTGTGCATTGTAGTGTTTTATAGTACCTCTTTTTGGTTGTGTTGTGTGTGTGTGTGTGTGTGGGTGTGTATTATGCTTATGTGGTGTGTCTTAGATTTTAAAAGATAGCTGGAAAATTAAAGTGTTGTTGTACAAAAATGTTTTTTTTCTAGTAATTAAAGACTTAAGATACATTTTCATTTCCTAGCCATGATGCCAATGAACTTATACTATCACCTAAAGAATTACACATAGAGAGATCTGAAAAATCATTCCCAAAATCACAAGTTTAGGTATTTGTATTGGATTTGTGATTTATAGAATTTTATACATTATAAGAATATATTTTGGTTCAAAATATAATTATAGGCGCTATGTTTCATGGACTTAATGTATGTGCGAATAAGCCTTTAGCACATATTGTTTGAGTTGGAAGTATTATCATTTGAACTTTGGACATTTCATTTTATTGATTTTTAGTATTTTGGATTGTGATTATTCCGAACTTTTGTGTGTTTTTTAATTCTTAAGCTTCCATTATATAACCAAATAAGAACATTTCCAATTTTCATGGTTTCATATTAACCATGTTTCAGACAACTTATCCCAACAACTAATATTAGAGCAAGATTCTCTATATCACCCAAAATGTGGATCCAAGCTTCTATTGAGGAGGTTGTTCTTTGATACCGAGATAGTATTTTATTTATTTACTATTATATTATTGGTATCTAATTATACTTAAATCAAAGTAGTAATAACAAATATGTTATGGGATATTTTTGTTTATCTTTGTTACCTATAGTTGTCTTTGATTTCTATTATCATGGAGGACTACTCTATGATAATATAATTACCCTATATCAATTATTCTATTTGAAAAAAATAGAATACATGCCTACCTTATAGTCAAATAATTATATGACCCAATAACAAAAAAGATAAACACTAAAAAACTAAGTGAAGAAGAATGGTAAGACTTGGATTATAGGGCTACTTCCATAATTTGGAAATGAATAAGTAGTAATACTTATCAATATATGGATGATAAAATGAAGGCAGATAAGTTATGAGATAAATTAGAGTTTATATTTGAAAATAACATATTTAGAAATAAAATATTGATAATTAGAAATCTAGTTAACTTGAAGTTCAAGAATAGTAGTTTAATATTGGATCACATCAATATCTTTTAAGGGTTGATGAATCAACTTACATCAATAAGGATGCTCTTAGAAGATAAGCTACTAGCTCGTCTAATGTTAAACTCATTTCTAGATAGCTATAGTAACTATATGGGTTCATTATGCATGCCACCACATGGAGGAGTTGTGTTAATAAACATTGTCTCATTAAATTTATTGTCTAAAGTTATAAGGAGAAATGAGAATAGAATAGTTTCTCATAATATTTCAATTTATAAAAGATGTGGTAGGAACATCATGAGGCACACACAAGCTAATGGAAGAACTTATTCTTTCAAAGATAAGTCATAAAATAGAAAAGTAGCCACATATTAACAATATAAAAAGATAAGACATGTAAAAAAAACAAATTCTTGGAAAAGACTACAACAAAAATACATAAGAGAAGATATACCTAAGGGAATGATCAATGTCATCTTGGAAGGTGACTTATATTAGTTAGCAATGATAATTCATTTAATCTAGTATTTCAAAAGGGTAATTGGTTGATTGACATGAGTATCATTTCATTTCACACTATATATTGACTTTTCTATTACATACACACTTAGTGATTATGACATAATAAAGGTGAGAAATTATAGAACATCATAGATTTTGAATATGAGAGATATTTTTCTATAGATACATATAGGCATGTTGAATGATATGGAATATATGTAACATTTAAGTGATGGCTAGTGAAAACTAGCCAAGGGTGCATCAGCCATTATGATGAGTAAGAATTAGAGTACTTTATATGTCATTTAGGCAAGAGTACCAGAAGATTAGATAGATATTGTTCATTAAAAAGCAATATTGGTATCTAGCACAACAAACTTGGTCTTGTGGGTGAGAAGGATTTTTAGCTTATAGCTAGAAGGAATATCCTATCATTTACGTTGAAAGTCATGATACAAGGTTGAGTGTTAGAATTTTCTATCCATATATGACCATGGATTTTCTATTAACAAGTGTATGGACTACCTTATACTTTGACTCCATTCCACCCTCCAGGAGGTCAGATATTGTTGATCTTATTCATACTGATATATGTTTTATGCATAGTAGAACACTTAGTGGGACTCTTTACTTTAATTATCACTCTAGGAAGTATAAGCATATATACTAAAAACTAAAGAATAAGTCTTTTCTATCTTTATTGATTTTCATGCTAGAGTTGAGAGAGAGACCATTTAGAAACAAATCTCCATACTTTCAGATAATAGGGAGGAATAATAAGATTAGTTTGATAATTACTATGCATCTCATGGTATTAGACATTAAAAGAAACCAACCAATATGTTTTAATTATAAGCATGGATGAGAGAATAAACCAAACTATTGAGAAGAGATTCTTTTTAATCCTATTCATGCTCATCTTCCTAAAGAACATTGTGGAGAAACTATGTGTATGACTATTGATGTGATCAACATGTGTCTTGCTTCCGCCTTGGATAGATATGTTCCCAATATAATTTGGACTCAGAAAGATATCTCATATGATCACTGGTGAGTTTCTAGCTAGAAAGCCTTCATTTACATTTTAAACGATAAACAATTAAAACTTGATAATATTACATATTCATGCATCTTTATTGGCTATGGATACAAGGAGCTTTGGTATAGGCTATGAGATTCAATTGCCAAGAAACTTGTTCGGAGTAGAGAAGTGATTTTTCTAGAAAACCAATTAGTTGATAGTAGTTATCTGAGCATAGAAGAGAGTGATTCCATTAAGATTCCTATTTTCATAGATCTAGTGATTTTTCATTCCATAGATTATCTTGATCAAGATGAGGAATTGAGCATCTACCTAATGATTCTATGCCATAAAATTCACCTAATATTTCTAAGCTTGAAGACATGCCTATTGAGAAGGTAAGTGATCACATTCTAGCTAAAATAGAGCATTATTCAGTTATACATGAGGATACATATTAGTCTAAATTGATAAGATCATCTAAACACTACTAGGTATCCTATAGATTCTATGATTACATATTATTCATAGATGTAGGTGAGTGTTATGACTTTTTAAGGATGTTAAAGCTCATAGTTATTTGACACGTTAATAAAACCTAGTTGAACAATGATTTCTTCGGGAAATGTAGCTATACAAATTAATGAGTCCTACAAGTAATAAAGTGGATATAAGTCCAAATATCAATCCCATAAGATTTATTTGATAGTTTGGTCGATCAATAATGAATTTACTACTATACACGTTGAATAGATTCATTTGGTCTTAGAAAATATATTCAAACTTTAGGATTGCACATGTACTTGTGTGTGATGATATTTATTGGTATTTAATTCATATTGTGTTTGGTTATTGGATGAATGATATATTAAATATGAGAAAACCCATGTGTCATCTTGGCATACAAGGTGGTAGTCATTTATAGACTATCACTACCAATGATAATTCTCTCATATTTATTCCCTTTGTATTTTAATAGAAAAGTAACATGTTGATCCATACAAGGCTCATTATCATGTCTCACCTTTTAAAGAATACATCAATTGTCATTGATGATTATTTTAAGTATGTACTTTTATTCTTAAATATCTATTTATCTTCATCTCTTAAGATCATGTGATAATAAATTCATTTGTACTTTTAACTTCATTAGTATCATACTCGTGATAATTAAATATATATCTTCTTAAGAATTTTATCCATGGATATCATACAAATAAGAATGATTCATAGATCTATCACAACTATATGATTCTCAACCAATTATGTGTGCCCCATAACATACCTATCTCTATCTATCAGGGTTAACATGAAACTCTCACACTATGATGAAACTCATATGTATGATGTGCTATTTAACTTTCATATTACTTTGAGGTTA
This sequence comes from Sapria himalayana, assembly GCA_029783825.1. NCBI lineage: Eukaryota > Viridiplantae > Streptophyta > Magnoliopsida > Malpighiales > Rafflesiaceae > Sapria > Sapria himalayana. The sequence continues at coordinate 5,594,177 of JAREIK010000438.1, forward strand.
GTTCATCTAAATAGTACATAGTGGTTTGGTCGTTAATACATTTAGTTTTCAGCTTCAAGTATGTCATACTCATAATGAATGTCATATCTCAACTTAAGATTTTTAGATATTAGTTTATCTCACTCATTATGATTAGAAGGATTGTCACTTATTTCTACTTGAAACACATTAGAGTGTCCCATAAAATTAATGTCACTGTTCACAATACATGACACTCATAAACATACATATTTTTAAAACACAAAATTTTAAATTTTCAAGTGCATCCACATCCATCAAAAATCAAACACATTATAGAGTAAATATAAACTAATTAATTCAATTATAATTAAAAAATAATTATATAACTAACACTAGAATTCAATTTAGCCAGACATTGGGAATAAAATTGCATGAGATATGTGAATAGTCAACTCATGGATTCTAAGGTTTTCCAATTAATGCACAAACTAATTTTCAAGAAGAAACCCTTAGTTTCATTCAAGTTTGCTTATTGTTCACCTTGGATTTTCTCTTAATTGAGGTTGAGATAGTAATGCCTAGGTTTGGAATGCATTGAAACTTGATTTCACCTTTTTCACTCTCATCTAATCTCTTTGTTTTTTAAATATTTTATACGTTGGGAACCCATGCAACATTTTAAGTTGGATGTCGTCATAAAGTTGAGGTCATGACTATGTCATCTCTTTGGATCCTCGGTAGAGATTAATTGTTGTAGTATTGTGAGTGGCCACAACTGAGACTTGATTCTTTATAACATAAAGTTGATACAATGGTAAATGACCATAACTTTGGTCTTGGCTTTATGAACAAAATGTCATGATACTATGATTGTTGGGACTAAATCAATTCTCTCTATAACTTAAAGTTGTAATGCTAGGATCTTGATTGTGACTTTCATGTTGGCTTTATGTGTGAAGTTTCATGGTGCGATGAATGTCACTACTATATTTTTTTTCTCTAGAATGAAAAGTCATAATAGAAAATATTATTTATAGTTGTGTCTATTGATATTTTGGTTCTATTTGAAAAGGTTGTAACTCTTGAATGTGTCATGACTATTGTACCATTTGGGTACTTGATTGACATGATGTGAAAATAATATAATGACTATTAAGTAGTTTAGAGCTAGTAAATTCATGACTCTAAAAAAACATCATAGCCACAATGGTTGTGTTACATAGTAAAATGATTGCTTGAACTTGATAGTAGAGTTGTGACAAACAAAGATTACACTAACTATTTTGGTAGTGTTACAACCAAGAAAACAAATACTATAACAACTCAAGGCTAATATATTTCATCTCTCTCTTACAAGTATTTCTCCACCGAGTCAACCAATTGTACACAAATTCTTTCTGATCTTCACTATTATTTTTCATTTCCCCTTCAAAACAAGATTTTAGTTAAATCTTTTTGATAACCACTAGTATTTATGAAAATACTTCACATTTTACTTCCTACATATCACCATTTATTCAATATTTTGAGTACCAAATAGCAAGCCTGAGATCTTTCAGAAAATGATCTTTTTTGAAAATAAAGAGGAATAACTTTAAGCTATGTAGAAATAGATGAGATCTTTTCATGTCAAGAAAACATTTGATCTAGTATCTTTATCGAAAGAAGAACATGCTCTAAAAAATACATGGCTTTTGAGACTAAAACCCAGTGATGATGATTCTCAACTATGATATAACGCTCAGTTAATACAAAAAAATTTTAGTTAAAAGAAAGAAATCAATTTTGATAAGATATTTCTTTCATGTAGTAAAGATTTCTTCTAATTGATTATTTCTAGTTATGTTTATAAGTTTGGACTTAGAAATTGATCAATTTAATGTGAAGATGTCATTTTTTTTATGATTACCTAAATGAGATTCTTTATATTGATCAACATGAGGAATTTATTGTAGAAGAGAAAGAAGATATTATTTAGAAAATGTACAAGAGTTTGTATGGTCTTAAATAATTTCCTAGGTAGTAAAAAAAAATTTAATCATGAAGTCTCCTAAATAATTTCCTAAATTTACTTTTACTTTACATTAAAGACATGGTCATCATTGGGTGTGACAAAGCATATACCGACTAGCTTAAGAGATAACTATGAAATGATTTTCTCATAAAGACTTAGGCTGATTCAAGTAGATTCTAGGGATGAGTATCATCTTAGATTGTCTTCCTATTCATATTTGATTATCTCAGAAATAATACATCAATAAAACTCTTGAGAGATTTTTTTATGAAAAAATCTAAGTCAATCTCAACCCCTTCGGCTAAATATTTTTAGTTGAACATCAAGCATAATCCCAAGACTAATGAGAAAGAGAAAGATATGGGTGATATTTTTTATGCCTTAGTTATTGCCACTCTTATGTATATTATCATTTATACAAAACTAGATATAGCACATGATATTGGCATTGTCAATTGTTTTCACTCAAACCGCAATATGGATTTCACTGTAATGAAATCTAGCTCGATGTACCTATGGATGATATCTCAACTATCTTTATGCTTATGAATATTAAAACTTATATTTTTTAGATTTATTAATTTCAATATGGATGATGATTTGAATTTATGCAGATGCACCTCAGGTTATGAAATAACCTTTGGAGGGGGTTATATATTGAAAATCCAAGTTGTAGAATTATGCAACACTATCTCTTGAAAGCATGCATAGGAACTTTATGGATGAAAATATTTCTTGTAGACTTGTATATGTGATATGAAACATATATTATATGGCATGATAGTTATAGTGTTATATATCTCTTGAAAAAAAATACTATTTCATAGTAGGCCAGAGAACATTGATGTGTGATACCACTAGATATGAGATGTATTAGATGAAAATTCATTTATAATTAAAAAAAATACACACAAACAAAAATGTCTCCAATTTGTTTACAAAATCATCATTATTAGTAAAATTTTTATATCTTTATGTCATATGTTGGTATGTGTCTCCCCACATAGGGAAGAGAGGGAGATTTGTTAGGTATATCAAGTTTGGTAGATTCAATTTTACTTGGTTGTGTTCTTATTGGGTTGTTTTAATACCAATTTATAATTTTTATTTAAAACTTATATATTTTTCCAATTAATGCTCTTTTTGTTTTTATTTTTGTTATAGGAGTTGACCATGATAAACCAAGAATGTAGGATAATTTTTCACATTCTAAAATTCAAACAACATCCTCTTGAATGGAAGAGTGCCCCCATCATTTTTAATAAACAAAATAAAAAAAAAACTTAAATGAGTGTGTGCTTTCCTAATTGTGTTTTCTCTTCTCCTCTCCAAAGCTTGTTTTTTTAAAATAAAGTAAGTTGTGGTGCTTTCAATAGGGGATGTGATTGTAGCTCTTCGAATATGCAACATCAACTATCTAGGTATGTAAAATTAACTCCATCTTCCTATTCGGTGCATAAAATGCCAAATATTTTTATATATTCATGGTGATATTAGATATTGTGTAAACATAGAAATGAGTAATAATTAAATTGATTTCATGACTTTAGAGTTTTGTTAGATTTTGATGAATAGTCATGAAATTGATATGTCTTTCAAATCAATTGGAGACTTTATGATGTGTGGTTCATCGAACAGTTTCAATATTAATTCATAGATTAAACTCCATTTATCTACTTTCAATATCGAGCAGTTTCAACAATTATTCAACTATGAAATATAGTATTTTTGGTTGCAATATTATCTTGGAGCCACAATCACATTTTTGTCATAATAATTAAATGGTTATGATATTAATTTCTTTTCGTAGTAACTAAGTACCCTACTAGTACTAAAAGTCATGGACACTTTGAGCACCATGAATTTTTTTTACCAAAGCTTTATATTTTCAAGTCAAAATCATGATATTTTCTTGAAGTGGAAAATTTTGGGCTTTCTTAAGTTATAGAGATAACCTTACTCAAGCAAAATCATGATAATTATCCAATACTATAATTTTTGGCTATAAAATATTATATAGTATATTACTTGAGCACAACCACTTATCAAGACTGCGACTCTTACCCTCTAGAAAAGACTAAGTCATGACTTGTGCTGTATATGTAATTTGTTTTTTATTTAATAATCTATTTGTATAACAAAATGTTTTTTTGTTTTAATATTTTCATGTAAGTACAGGAAAGGAAATATTAAAAGCCCGGGGATGTAGCAGTAGCACAATAACGGAGGTCCCGCTGTTCGGTCAGCGGGCCAAAATTTTTGGAGCAGAGCTTGACCCATTCCATGATCCGACCCGCTGCGGTTAAATGAACCGGATGTTTTTTTTAATATAAAATGATTTGTAATTTTATTTTTCGGGTGGCTGTTTTTGACCCGTGGAACTGTTCATCGCCCCTCTCTTCTCTCTGTGCGAATTTTCGCGACTGCTGTGTGCTGCATACTATAAGACATTTCCCTTTTGGTTTTAATCTATAAACATAAGAATTTTCTGGTGGAGGTAGCTAGTTGTACTGAGCGACTAGCGAACCACGTTATTTTCGGTGTTGATTTTCTCGTTTTTGATTTTGTCGTGGATGCTTGATGAATTGGGATTATATTGCTTGTTTTTCAGTGTTTTCTGTTGTTTCTGTTTTTAATCTCGCTACCGTAGAAGCACAACTTGGATATATGGGATAATTAGTAAAGTCATGACTTGGATATATGGGATAATTAGAAAAGGCATAACTATTTCTAGTACTATGACCATTTCATATAAAAGAAAGACCAAATCCAAAGTCATGATCATTCCCAACATCATAGCTATTTGATATAAAAGAAAGAATAAACCAAAATTATAGTCATTTCTATTCTCATAACTTTGTGTTATAGAGGCATAATGCATACATTGCTGACACTTTCCATCACCTTGACTTTATGTTATAGAAAGATTGTGAAGTATTCTCAAGCCATAGCTACTTCTTAGAGTCTTGACTTCAAGATCAAGAGACAAAGGCCAAAGTCATGGCATCTTCTGAATGCCTTGAATTTCTACTTAAGATGAATTCTATAATTATAGAGTATAAAAGAAGAAAGAAAATAGATTATTGAGATTTAAAAATATTTTCTTCTTCTCCACTCCACAAGACCAGAATCAAAATGAAACAACCTTAATATAGATTTTGTCCTCTCTTTGGCATCCACGAGCAAGTAAAAGATATAAAATATATGTTGAACCCTAGAGTTGATAAATCAACTAAAATATAATTAGATTAGGATGTGTATCCTAAATTCTCATGTGTTATACTATGGAAAGATTATGCTAATGAGTTTTTAGAGTCATGACATACATAAGAATAATATTTATCTTTTGAAAATGAAATTATTTTTTGAAAAAATTTATAATCTCATTGAGTGCGAAAGATTATTCTAAGAGAAAGTCTATGACTTAGTTTTATACTTTTTGGAAACAATATTATTTTTTTAAAAAATAAGAGATTAATATATATTTTAAGATCTAGGGTAAAGGCAGAATTTAGAGTGATAATAATAGTTAAGTATATGATACATTGGATGTGACATTTGCTCGAGTAAATTAAGTATGCACTTTTTTCTCATACAATTTATTATTGTGATAATCAAGTAGCAAGTTGTATAATCTCATATTTGATATTTTATAAGTGGACGAAACTAAAGAACTTTAGGAAGAAAAGTTTTTTATCTTATTTTTATTAAAAACTAATTACATATACCTTTTATTGGATTTTACTCTTTCATATAAAACTAAACATAGTTTTAAATAAGGAAAAGAATAAGATAGGATACATGCAATCTGTACAATATAAAAAAAGGAAAAATATCTTAGTAGTGTCAACTTGAAGTAGTTTAGTCAAATGCAGAATTTAATACCCCCTCAATCTAGCTCAAAAATATCTTAAAGTTCTAATCTTGACAATATTTTGAAAATGTTGAACAGCAAGCCCCTTGGTAAACACATTAGAAATTTGTCCATGTGAAGGAACATAAGGAATACAAATCACTTCACTTTCAAGTTTTTTCTTTATGAAGTGTCTATCAAATTTCATTATGTTTAGTTTTAATATGTTGAATTGAATTTTATACTATATTAATGGAATCTTTATTGTCACAATATAGTTTCATGAGTTTTGATATTCGAATCTTTAAGTCTTTAGTATTGTTTTAATCCACATATCTTCACACATTCCCAATGCCAATGCTCTAAACTTAACTTCATTACTTGATCCAATAACAACTATTTGTTTTTTGTTTCTCTAAGTTATCAAATTTTCTCCAAAGAATGAACAATAACCAGAAATAGATATTCTGTCAAGCATAGAGAATATGCAGTCCATATTGGTATAAATTTCAACCTCTATATTCTAAGCTTTAATAAACAACAATCTTATCATAAGTGAAATTTACAAATATTTCATCATCCTAATGTTTTGCATTTGGATTATGCAAAACTGCCTTACAATTTCAATAGCATAAAAAATATTAGGGGATGTTTCTCCACCTTGTAATTGAACTCTATATAAGAGTTTCAATAGCTTTACACCCATGAATGCTAGTTTTTTTCAAAAGATCTAGAACATATTTTCGTTGGGATAAATATATTTTTTTGATCTAGTCACCTCAATTCCTAATAAATACATATGATTCCCTATATCATTGATATCAGATTCTTTTTTTTCGCTTTTTTTTCAAACTTATTGCTTCATTCTCATCGTTCCTTATAAGTATAATATCATTAAACATAGACAATCAAGGATGTAATCTTTCCGTTATATCCATGTTTGAAAAATGATGTGTGATCCCATTGACTTTAATGAAAGTCTTCACTACAAACAAATCTTGTAAACTTCTCAAATTAGGATCTTGGTGATTGCTTAAGTCCATACAAATATTTTTTTAAGTTTACAAACTTTACTAGCTTTTATTGAATTTTCAAAACTAGGTGGAATGTCAATGAATACTTCTTCTAGTTTTCCATGAAGAAAGATATTTTTTATATCTAGTTGGTTTAGAAATCAATCACATTGGGATGGCAAAGATAGAAGGTTCGAATTGTGTTTATTTTTGTCATTGGTGCAAAAGTTTCCTAATAATCCAACCTATATCTTTGAGTGTATTCTTTTGCAACTAACATCACCTTATATCTTTCAACCTTACCATAAACTTTAAATTTTATTAAAAAACCCATTTACAATCTACTATTTTCTTCCATAGAGGCAAATCAGAAAGAATCCATGTACATGTATCATTCTTCTTAATAGCTTTCATTTTCCCATAAATAATTTCTCTCCATTTCATATCACTCGTAGCTTCCTCAATATTCTTAAGTATTTTTAAGCTAGAAACATTAGAGATAAAAGTCTTGTATTGAGGATTTAACTTTTCACGTCACAAACTTAGAAATTAAATATTGTGTACTTAACCTTAGACCCATTTTAAGAGAAATAAGAATATCAAGATCACTTTGAGAAGAAATATAAAACTTACTTTCACTTTCAGGAATCATTACTTTTGGTCTTGAGGATTGTCTATCTTGGGAATGACTAAGTTGAAGTGGATGGATGGTCTCTACCTTGTGCATTGAGTATACTTTTAGAGGAGGAGAATCCTACCTTTGAGTAGCTTCTGGATCACATTGTTTCTATTGAGACATTTCTTTTCCAACTAATTCTACATCTAATCTCCTTGGCCTCTAGCATATTCTAGCTCCCTTTGACTATTATCTTCTCCTACAACTAACTATCTCTTATTATTATATCCTCTTTGTTTTATTGAAATATCTAAAACAAAATCATCTTTAGAAGTACCAACCTAAATAGTTGTTATAAGCAAATTATCAAAGAATTCTTGCCAACCCATGGAGCCACCAGAATTAACAATATTGATCATGATTAAATTTTTTCCCTAATGTGTATGATGGTAATAAGATAGAATTTTATCAAAAGTAACACCTGGATATTTTTTTTGAAGGAGAGTGGTAACACTTATAACCTTTCTTAGATGGAGAATAGCCTAATATGAGACACTTCAAAGCATGAAAATCTAGTTTTGATTTTGTGAGGTTTTAATCACATACATATTAAGTACACCTGAAGATATGGGGGTATAGAGAAAAGAATAAATATTAGGAACAAGGAAAGGTTTTCTCTAAAGTATTTATAAGAGTATCATACTTTAAGACTCTTGTTGGTATCTTATTGACAAGACAACATGTGGTGAGAATGACATCACCCTAGAAAATGTTTAGAATCTTTATTTGAAATAATTGTGCTTTTGCAACCTCCAACAAATGCCAATTCTTATTTTCTACTATTCCATTTTATTATTGTGTTCCCACACAATATTATTGATATAGGTTGTTTTTTTCTTTTATGAACTTTTGTAAAACTTCATTATAATATTATGTTATATTGTCTGATCTTAAGACTCTAATTTGCAACCTCCACAATATCATGTTTCTAAATACCTCAAACACAGGAGTTACTTCAACTTTCTTCATGAGCAGATAGATTCAAGTCATATGAGTGTGATCATCTATAAATGTTAAGAACCACCTAGCACTAGAAACTATTTAAACCCTGGATGCTCTTCCAACATTCCAATAAATACCTATTTTTATTTTCTACTATTCCATTTTGTTATGGTGTTCCCACACCTATGATTGATATAGGATGTTTTTTTAACAAACACTCTAAAAATTGATTATAATACTATCTTCAATTATCTAATGTTAAGATTCTAGTTTTCTCTTGGAATTGATTCTCAATCATGTTTATAAATATCTCAAACATAAGAGATACTTCAGCTTTCTTCATGAGTAGATAGATTCAAGTCATAATACGAGTGTGATCATCTATAAATATAAAAAAACTCACAATATGATTGGTATATGATATTTTTTTATTTAAAAAAAAATCTAAAACTTCATTATAATATTATGTTCTATTATATGATCTTAAGATTCAATTTTCTATTATAATTGATTTTCAATCGTGTTTTTAAAATACCTCAAACACATTAGCTACTTTAGCTTTCTACTTGAGTAGATAAATTAAGTCATAGTCATATGAGTGTGATTATCTATAAATGTCATAAATCATCCATCACCCAAAACTATTTGAGTCCTAGATGGTCCTCAAATGTCATTGTGTATCAAAGTAAAAGGACTTGTTGAAGTGTAATCTTTAAGTGGATATGAAACTAGATGATGTTCATCAAACACATACATTTCGCAATAAAAATTAAATATTTTTTTTATTTTCAACCAATAAAGGAACTAGTAATTTTAGATATATAAAGTTTGGATGACCTAATCTATAATGGCATCTCTATTGTCTTTTTATGAATAAAGAGATCATCCACTTTCTTGGCACTGCCAATCCACTTTCCCAAATGCATATTCTGAAAAATATATTCAATTGGATAAAGATTAATCATATAATTTATATCTTTAGTTAACTTTCTATTTGATATCAAATTACAAAAGAGATTAGGGATGGGAAGGACATATTTAAGGATTATGTCCTTTGTTATAGCAATGAAATCTTTACCAGCAATAATTGACAATGATCCATCAGCTATTTTAACTCTTTGTTGAAAAGAACAAGGAATATGGGCAGAAAATAGATTTGAAGAATCTGTCAATAGTCAGTAGCTTCTGAATCTACAAGCCATATATTTTCTTATGTTTTAGCTGAAAGGGACTTATAAAAATATTTTTTTGGGCTAAATGTACCATGGTATTGATAATTTTTGATTGTGACATGGACTTAATGAATATTTTTTGTAAATACTCTTTCAAAATTTGACCTTTTACTGAAATTTGCTGGCTTCACAAACAATTTCCATCAATTTTGTCTAAGATACGCAGGTTTATTGTAGAAGGCGCATGACATTTTTTTTCGTCTCTTCTAATTTCTTGAGTATCTCTTTTTATGCTCAAATTCTACCCAATTTTTCCTATAAGTGTAGAATTTTCAACCAGCACTAGAGCTCTCTTCATCATTTCAAAAAGTCTATTCTCCTCTCTTCTAATCTCTACATATGTCTCGGTAATCAAAGGAATAGATCTCATCCACAAAATTATCTCATGAAAAACATCAAATTCTATATTAAGAGTTTGACCACCAAGGAATTCATACACTCTTTGTTTCTGAACTATTTTGTTATATTGAAATTTTTTTTTTATTGTTTCATTCAAAGTCTTGTCACAAATTCAATTATAATTAATATTGATTTAAGATGTTGAAATAAGTCGACTAAGAGACTTTTTTGTTTAGACACATAAGCCTTCCTTCTAAGATCAAAGAGTTGAGAATCATTATTTAAATTGGATTGCATAAAATTTATTGTGTTATATAATTACTTTGTAATGTTAGAAAGGATAAAATTATGACTCACCTCCACTTCAATTTAATTAATCATCCAAGTAAGCACCATAGCATTATTAGCTTGCCAGGCCTCAAAACCTAAATTTTCAACATCAAGCACCCCCTTTGAAGATCCAATCAATCCATCTTCTCTTTCTTTTGATAGTCCTAGTTCCAACTAGGACTATCATAGGAGCATCATGCCAATGAAGTTCGAGGATTCGATGTTTCACACAAAAGAGGATCAGAAGCCCCTTAACCTCTTAAGAAATTGTTTTTTAAAGAAGCATGAAAAGTCTTAGTTCCTTTGATGATGCTTACATAGTGTAAGCCGAGCCTAGAATAAAGGCGGGCATAGGGGTCACCCACGCACAAGGGGATGTAGCTATTGGATTTCATGGTTCTGGGATACCATGATCCTTCTTTCTAGAACAATCAAGGACACTACCTTCCTTCAGCTTTTAGAGGTCAGGGATGCATCAATCATAGCTCATCCACCAATAGCACAAGAGGATATTGATGCTTGCATGCAAGGCAGCATGTCAAGTAGAGCTATCATGCAGGCAAAGAAGATGCATTTCTAGTACTAGTAGTACTAGACAAGTTCTCAGAGAATAATCTATTTCTTATATTGTTCTTTCTTTCCCATGATGACTAAGAAAGGGAAAATCACAAGTTTCACTTTGAAATTTGGACTTTAACATCTTTCTTTTAATGATGTTCCACGATTAGTATTGGAAATGAATTGAAAAGTGGTGGAATGTGGGGAACCACATATTGGATCACTCTATAGAGGGACTAAGAAATTAATAGAGTACAAAACTTACCTTCAAGGTTTTACCTTATTTTGATCTTTTAAAGGGCGACCACGGACTTACTAAATGAAGTCTTAATGAACTCAGCGTGGCATAGATGACTAAGCTAAATTGAGATGTGACGTTATGCTGCCATCATTGAAGAGCCGCATGGCCCCAAGTTTGTGTAGCTAAATTGAAGAAAGGAAAGGAATAATAGTGCATCCTTTTTCTTGTTGTATCTAAGCTAAAGTTAGTCCAGTGAGAGAGTAGTGGCTCAAGAACACTTATTCTTTAACCCTATCTATGTTTGAAAAAGCCATGTGATGCAAGTGGTGCAAGTGGTGGAATCTGCAATCCTTTCTGCACAGTTTGGGGAGCACTAGACTATGTGATGCAAGTGAACATGTATGAAAAAGCTATCATAAATTACATTCTTCATTCCGACATTGAACCTATCTATGCTTCTATGATGGCTCAAGAACACGGTTATTCTTTAAACAAAGAAAGACTTTTGAATTGTGAGGTACCATTATGAGCTTAATGTATATGAGTGTTATTCTTTGAAATAACTCGAATTTCAAATCATTCACTTGCTTTCACTTCTCATGCTATGGATGTTGGAGCATCAACTTCATTCCTATGGAATTTTGAGGAGTGGAAGAAATTTTTGAAATTTTATCAAAGAGTCTCTAGAGCCAGGATACATGCTAATTTCATATGACCAGGTGGAGTGGTACAAGATCTCCCTCTTGGCTTATGTCAAGATATTAATTCATTCACACAACAATTAACTTCTCATATTAACAAATTAGAAGAGATGTCAACTGGCAACAATATCTAAAAACAATGATTAGTAGATATTGGTATTGTCACTACACAACAAGCAAAGGATTGCAGATTTAATGGTGTAATGCTAAGAAGGTCAATGGTATGCTAAGATTTGTGAAAAGTAGCATCTTATGATGTTTATGGAATAATGGACTTTGACGTACCAGTAGGTTATAGAAGGGACCACTATGATCATTACAATATCCAAATCAAAGTAATGCGACAAAGTATTTGGAACATTGTGCAATGTCTCAATCAAATGCTTAGTGGAAGGATTCAAGTTTAAGAGAGTAGGCTATGGACTCAATCATGAGTTTGAATGAAATTACTGAAATTGAAGCAATTAAAAAAGAATTTGGTGTCTTTCTATTCAGTAATGGAAGCAATCATCTCTATCATCATAAAATAAGGGCACTTGGATCTGCCCATTCACAAGGACTCAATTCTATGTCCAAACATCACATGCAAGTAGATGTGGTCATCATCAGAGGTACTCAAGATATTATGTTTGGAGAGGTGGATAGATAAGACTACTAGTTGCTCGAGTAGTACCTTACAAGCCAAAAACTTAAATATGCACTATCATTTTTAATTCATATACCTTTATTCCACTTCCACCACTTACATTTTTACTGATGCAGATGCTGAAAAAAGTAATGAACTAGATACCCTAGGTCAAACTGCATTTGTTGTTGTCTCTCTAGCTTTTTAAAGAGGAGATCTAACAATGCATTCTAGGCTAGAAGTGTAAAATGAGTCATGTCATGCCAGCATGGCCTAGGTTTTGGTGGCCTAGTCTAGTTATCATGCTGTGGCAGGGACGACACGACTCAATAATGGATGGCTCGGCACAACACAACCGGCCTAAGCTGGCTAGATTTGGGTCAAGCCAATTCAGGGCCTGATTATTCTAGCCTAGGCCTAGCCTAGCATAGCTAGCCAACTAGGACTTCGAGTTGTGGATTAATTATTTTAATTTTTTTATATATTTCATATTTTAATTCCTAAGTTACCCTTTATGAGCTACGACATTACATTATATCTTTATTTCACATAAATTACAAAAAATAAATTCATTAACATAAATTAAAAAATTAAATATATTCATACACACGAGGTAACATATGTCAAAATATTCTTCACCCTTTCCACCTCAACTATAGGGTCCATGCAAGTAGCCATATAATAAAGAGATATAATGGTGGATCAATACTTTAAGTACTTGGTTTCCATCTCAAAAGTCATGTCACTAAATATTGGATCATAGACATCTCAAAAGTCATCTTTAAATTTTCTTGTATACATACCTGAGTGCAATGCAAATGATGAGGGTATAAACTGACAAACACATATTCATTGTGTCATAAAAAATCTTCTAGAATTTCATAAATAAAATTCTTGTATCAGAGTCTCTGTCATCAATAATAAATTCAACACTCTTACTATTAAAGTTGTCAGATATTAGGTATTCGTATCCAACACATGACTCCAACACATGATGTAGTCAAATATCTATGTGGATCTAAACAATTTCTTTTTCTTTAGACCCACAGACAAATAGAGACTTCCAAACTCATGTTGTCTACTAGGTGTCCGAAGATATTTTAGCGAGTTACATATTTTTTCTAAAGCTAGGGAAACAACCTTTATCCCAGCTTGTACTATTAAGTGAATGATGTGATACATGCATCTAACATGAAAAATCTCTCCTAATAGTTCATCTCTAATGGTCATAACAAATATGTTTATGACTACTCCATTTTTACATGCATTATCAAATATGATGCTATATATTTTATTTTGAATATTATATTTTCTAAAGATTTTCATAATGCACTCATATATGACTAGGTCATCATGATGATGGAGAAACTCTGAAAATCCAAATATCTTTTATTTGTGCCCATTTAGAATTTACATTATGGGCGGTGAGGCATGTATAATATGTATCATCGTGATTAGTCTAGATATTGGATATCAGAAACACCATGTCACTATATTCCCTAAATTTATTAGTTATTATTTAATTTTCTAAATTATAGTATTTTAATTTGTCATTCCTAGATGTTGACCTAGGAATCATATGATATGTTGGCTAAAATAGGTATATATATTTTTTTATAATACTGACTACCCTTTGATCCTCCAAAAATCTATTTTGAAGACCCATCATGGTGATTAGTTTAGTCATGTCTTCCCTCCCTAACTCTTTGTGGCATATGAAGGGGGTCAACATAGCAGCTGGACTTGATATAATCTCAAAGACCCTACCACTGAGTTAAGTTTTCCTTTGATTTAATGCACTATATTTTTTGGTACAATGTTCGACATGCCTTTTTAGGTGTCTGATTCTTCATTGACACTCCTAGCATTTTTATTTTATATTATGTTAAAGTGAGTCCAAACTATATATATTATTCTAGTTTTTTGTTTTATAGATGTTTGAGTTTGGAGTCGAAGAAATGGGAGAAAACATGATTTCGGTCTCAAATCTTTCCTTATGATTATCAATATTAAAATTATTTATGTTTATATTAATGTTAATATCGTTATCATTAAATTCACTAAATGTCATTTTATATTTTTTTAGTTTATTAATTATATTCTAAATTCTATATTCTAAATTAAAAATTAGTTGATATTAAATTATTAATAAAAAATAAAAATAATTCTCATTTAGCTATTTATGAAATGCTGCAGTCCAATGTCTGTTGTCCGTACCTGATTCCCGAAAGGTGAGAGCAAAGGCAAAATTCAAAGCAAATGCAAAATGTAAATGCAAATTACAAAACAAAATGCAAAAGCAAATTTGTAAAACCAAGAGGAGAGAGAGTCAAAGAGATGAGATGAGATGAGAGAGAGAGAGAGACATGAGATAGAGAGAAGAGTTAGGCGAGAGTATGAGAGTGAGAATGTGAGATTGATAGATAGGAGAAAAATAATTTTTAGATTACAAAATTAAATTTTCTAAAAAAAAAATTATTTTGTAGTTTTTTAATTTATTTTAATAATTATTTATGGTAGAATCCTGACAACCATCAAATTTTCTACCCTAGATGTTGGGGAGTGCATCCAATAGCCTGGATGCATCTTGTTTATAAATATTTTTGGACTTTTGACTTGGGTTAGCCATTTCATCATCCTTGGTTCTAAAAGGTTGGTAGCTTCAAGCACTCGGCTTGGGTTCGAGCACTCAGCTCAGGCTCGGGCACTCGGCTCAGGGGAGCTAACTTGCCACGTGTTGCATGTCCACGTAGGCCTGGACCATCCCACATAGACTGTTGGGGTAATCGCGCTTCCACGGGTAGTGAGATTAAGAACAGAAAATACAGAAACAACACAGAAACGAGCAATATATATATATCCCAATCCACAAACATCCACGACAGAATCAAAACGAGAAAAACAACACAGTAAATAACGTGGTTCGCTAGTCGTTCAGTACGACTAGCTACCTCCACCAGAAAATGCTTATGCGTTACAGATTAAAACCAAGAAATGTATGTCTTACAGTATGCAGCACGGTAGTCGCAAAAAATCGCGCAGAGAGAGAGGAGAAGAGACGATGATTAGTTCAACCGGGTCAAAAACAGCCACCCGAAAAATAAATACAAATGTTTTTATACAGAAAATAAACAGCCGGTTCATTTAACCGAAGTGGGTCGGATCATGGACCGGGCCAGGCACTGCTCCAAAAATTTCGGCCCACTGACCGGACAGCGGGACCTCCGTTATTGTGCTACTGCTACATCCCCGAGCTTTTAATATTTCATTTCCTGCACTTACATAAAAATATTAAAACAGATTATTAAGTTAAAACAAATTACATATATAGCATAGACGTCATCAGCCAAACATGTGGTGGGTTTTTTAAAAAAACCCGCTGCATTTAAAAAGCATGGTCAATTTTTTAAAAATTATTTTTTAAAAATAAAAGTAGTCGGTTGGGAGCGATCCAATCAAACCGTGCCTGAAACCCAGCCCAAATTTAAGCACATAGAAGCCAACCATGCCTCTGGTCATGCTTATGGGCTAGGCAATCGAGTCATTCTTGGTCTAACACGGGGCCTAGCACCCCCTAACATAGTAGTTCATGAGTTATGACTCGAGTTGGCATGAAATGGTTCCACACACAGTTCTAGATAATGTTGTGCTGAGTTAGGTATGGCTCAATCAGGGCGTGTCTCAGGCCATGCCCAGGCCACCCTATCTTGACACCTCTATTCTAAGTACATATCATTGGTATTGGACGTATCATCAGGCTGTACCGAGTAAAATCTCATTTTCTTTGTTATAGAAAAGAGATCCTTTCCTCTAGATTTAAAAAATTATGAAAATGAAGTCCAGGTGTCTACAGATACTTTGGAACCTTTTACTCCAAATCTGGTTGCCTTTTCAGGTCTCACCAGTCTTGTATTCAAGTCGTGATTTGCCTCAAGATGGCCATCTCATTCCCCGCTGTCGGTGAAAAATTTGCTCCAATGTCGTTGCTCTACTACATCTAGCCCATCCTTTAGACACCTTTGGAAGGCAGGAAGTGCTACAATGTACATACTTCACCTTACTCAATAAGGCCTTCTCATCAGTTGTAGGGTTTAGTGACTCAAAATTTACTTGGCTTCGCAAAAAGGCATCATATCTAGAAGTTTGGCTCACGAGGCATCCCTCTCGCAGTAGGGTGTTAATCACCTTGCCTCACTCTTGTGACATTCTATGTTTCGCCACTTCCTTCCCATTTAAAGGGTGAGTCCCTTGCATTAGTGTTTGGATCATTGTCTAATGCACTAATCCCAATAGGTTCTCATTGTAGGCCCGCTACCCTGTTTAACCCAATCATCATATTGGTCCCTAGGCCCCATTGCTAGAAAAGCTCAGCTTCAAAATCATATGTGGAGCTTCTACCTCATACGGCTCCTATAGGGATGAGGATATGGCTAGCCCAGGCTTGTGCAATTAAGGTTGTCAATCTCATAAGAAAGAAGAAAGTATATAAGAAACGAATGAAAAAAAAATATTTTTGACATAACGCAATGAAAGGGACACCTTAGAATCAAAGTCTAGGCTTGGTTGGCTAGGCTTGGATAGACTTGTAAGGTTCTTTTTTTAGAGTTGGTGAATAAGATCCACCCGCAGAGTTGTACCACCAACACCAAAGAAGCTATTGATCTCCAGAAGTATTTATGATCCAATTCCAATCCAAGTAATGCTCTTGTATTGTGATTGTGAATCAGGCATTCTTTTCTTCTAGTCGATGATAATAGACATCCTAAGTTTTCTGTGTTCTTAAGTCAAACTTATGTGCCGATAACATTTACATCTAAAGTTGACATCATTTGAGAAAGGTTAAAGTTGTGTAAAGCTTGAGTGTGTCATTCTTACATTATTTGAATATGTTTACTAACATAAGATCTAGCCTTTGTGGAGAAGACACACAATCCAAGCTGAGAAGATCAATATTTAAAGGCTTGTTAGGGAAAAACAAAAGCAAAATTTGTTTATAGTAAGTCCATAAACACTAGGAACTAATCAAAAATGGAAGAAACCTAATTCATGACATCCATTTGATCATATGTTTGTGGATAATATGCACTGTGGAACATTAGTATAGTTCCTAACTTTTTCCATCAAGTTATTCTAGCCAAAAACTGGTCGGTCAGATGAAAGAGTCATTTTCATGCAACTTGACAACCTTTTAAGAAACTTGTATGCAATTTAAATAGCATCTGATATCTTCTTGCAAAGAAGAATGTGAGTCATTTTGGAAAATTGATCTACAACCACAAATAAAATATAATAGTTACAAAGCCTAGGAAAGCTCTGCATCAAATCCATGTTGATATCAGTCTAAGGCACTAATAGAATAGGTAAAGGGGTGTATAGTCTAGTATTTGATGTCTACCCTTTTGATAGTTGGCATACCATGAAGCACCACCTAGCTCGCGACAATATGTTAGAAAAGAATTTTTTAAACTGGGACTATAATCATTTTAGCAACTCTCATTATAATGCAACATGCTCTTTTTGTTCTTTTTCACTACTCCAGAGGTATAAAGAACTTTCTTTTGGTCATATTTAGTCTTATTTTTTTAGGGATTTCAAATTAGAACTAACCTACCTTGAAGGACCCATGATGCAGTACACTGAACACAACATCTCAACTAGCTCGTTGAAATGGAACAACCAAACAACTTTACTTCTTCTAATCTTTCCTTTCTATAATAGGTCGGGACTTAGACTAGTGGTTAAGTGATGGCAAAGGATAGTACACCCACCCAAGAAAACACTATTCCCCTTTTTGTTTTGATCTTTAGCTGAACTTAAAGAAAGGCCTTTCATTTACTATTAACAAGAGGTTATACCCCTAAAAAGACCCGATATAGTTCCTCCTTAAGCCTTTGTAGCAATTTCCATTGATATGCTCTGGGCAAGAGGTTAGCATGAAGGTTGATGAATCTATAAAGAAAGATTGCGCTCCTATGGATTCGGCTCTTGGGAATAGAGGGGGAATGAAAGTTCTGCAAGACATTTTATTATTTTATTAAATAGAAGAGGCTATTTGAGATCATAACTCAAAAGGATTACTGCATTACATTAAATAAAATATAGGAAAAAAAAAGGTTCTAAGAGAGCTCGTATTAGGCTCAATACAAAATGAATATAAATATATATAATAAGAAGGATCTCATGTCATGGTTCTTATTCAAAATTGGGATATGCTCTTTATAAGTAGTATCTTATATAAGAGGTGGTTTTACTCTCATATCTCCATAAATAGCATATCCTATTTCATTTCAAGTTTATTTATCAGGTGGGTCAATAGATCTTTCTCTTGTATTTAGGACTAATGATAGTTTTTCATATTTTTGGAGTTTTATTCCAGTGTCCAACTATGAAATAACAGTCTTAAGGCCTTCAAGTTCCATTGAGATAGCTATGAGATGAAATAGATAAATTCTTTGCTAGGTTGGAGTTTTCCTCCATGGAAAAACCTTCTAGTCTTTTTGAGATTTGATATAATATATAGTTATCATGGAGAGAGACTTGTTAAGAAGTGAAGATTGATTACACATGGTCAAGGAGTCTTCAAAGCAAAGAAGTCTTTGGCATAGAAGTCTTTGGCGTGCAAAGAAGTCTTTGGCGTAGAAGTCAAGTGATTTGGCTATAAATACTCTTGTAGGCAATCTCATTTTAGAGTGTGTGTTGTACTCCACTATTTTTCTTCCTCTTTGAGTGTTTTCTCCTAGCTTTGTATCACCCCCAAAAGTAGGATTTATATCCGAACTGGGTTAACAAATTTGTGCGTCTTTTATCACTTTCACGATTGTTGTATTTTTTGTCCATCTTGATCCGATCTATTTCCTAACAGGACTGACACAGAAGAACCACATCTATCTCAAGCCAACCCGACCTTCTTGCATCTTCAATTTTATTTTCCTAGAATAAAGATCTAGAGTGCCTATGGTTGGAAAGTTTCATCCTCCTTTGCTTTTGCTGGGAATTGTTAAATAACATTTTCAAAGAAAGAGTAGCTAGAAGGAAATCCAACATTACATTGGTTTAAGATCTTGACTATTGAAAAAAATTTCATCTTTTTATTCAGGCTAGGAAAGAAAGTTCTTTTATCAACTAATTGCGATTCAATGTGGCAATATTCGGCAAAAGATGCATCTATATTGAAGCTATTGCTTTTTAAGTGGAACTACGCTATCAGACTTATCTATTCGTAGATATAAGATTTCCGGGGTAAGGACAGACTAAGGCTTCTTAGTAAATATCTTTGCTTTTCAATAGTATGATCTTCAGCATATGAAGAGATATTTTTTTTCGCCAACAAGGAAGATTAACTGAAGAGAGTAATATATCAATAGCAGTCTCTATATCTAAGACAATATTATTCTCTAATTTCATAGATTGAGCGAGTGCATGTCTTTAAAATGGGCTGATAAGGTTGCTAAGCCACCAAACAAGCAAGCAGGATTAGTTGAATGAAACATGATCTCTTTTGGGCTTGTGAAAGGAAAGAAATCCACAAGAGTTTTGACTATGACAAAGAGCATGAGTTATAGCATGAAAATCATCTAATCAAACAAAAATGTAATGACCTACTAGACTTTTTTCAAGACATACGAGGCATACTAAGTTCACTTAGTTCTAAAACATTCTTTCTCATCAAGACATTTCAAGCCCCATTGAATAGACCTTGAGCTAATGACGACAAGACTAGCCTTATAAGACACTAACATTAGAAAATAACTAAACTTCTCCAACACTTTTACTTGAGTTGAGAATAGAGACACCATACGCTATTGATTCTCCAATCACTTGACTTCTAGTTGAGAGCAAAAAGAATGTATAGCTATCTTAGATCCTTTTGAACCTGACCTCAATATGTGACATCAAACAAGCATGAAAGCAAGGAAGTCCATTCAGGTTCATGGACTATGAAGTCAAGTCAAAATATCAACTTGACCGATAGGGTAATAAGTAGAGACCCACCCTTCATTCATTATGTTTAGGGATTTGAGTCAGGGACAACATATGAGTAAGACCAAACAAAAGCTAGGGACTAAGATGATTGAATAGAAGGCCCCATTTTATGTTTTAGTCTGACATCATCATCCTTGTTTTTGTCTTAGTATTTGTTGAATATCATTCCTTATTTTCATCCCACAAAATAGTTCCCCTTGAACCAAGCCAAAAATAAGTCAGCTCTTTTTGCTGCACCTCAAGCACCTCCGATTTAGATCTTTGATGATTGTGAGCAGTATGCTGAAGATTTTCTGACCCAAGGCAACCTTTTTAACCTCTTCCTTCCCCTACTAAAATGGAAAGATTAAAGTGGAGCATCTAGCCAAGTTACAGGAATAGCTGAAAAAAAGTGAAGGGATCTAGAGACCATGGGCTCAACATGAAGGGATTGACCATTTATCCAGATGTTTTAAATCCAAAAAATTTCAAGATGCCTGACATAGACAAATATGATGGAACTAACTATCCTAAGACTCATCTGCACCTATTTTTTCTCAAATGTAGGTTCTATGAGGTTCGCTCAAAAGTAGATATCCCAAATCTTTCTTAGAACTCTTAGTGGGGGCGCTAGGTGATGGTTCACATAGATTGAGAAATCAACTCGGGATGGAATAACCAATGCTTTTTAGAAGCAATCTAATTATAACACCAATATTGTTGTAATCAGGAGAAGAATGGAGGTGACTCGTTAGTTATCAAATGAAAGATTCACTTCTTACCTAGCCCATTGGAAGGGAAAAGCTACCCAATTGATCGATCTTCCCTCATACAAGTCATAAGTTTGGATAATAAGAAATAACATGAGCAGGCAATACCATGACTTTCTCTATTTCAAAGGGATGACGACTTATGAATCTTTGATTGAAGCAACCACTAATATTGAAGTTGATATTTACAATGGGACTCATTGATCATAAGTCAAGGAGGCTGATCCAAAAGCAAAGAAGATAGCTTTGGGGGAAATAAGCAAGACTAAAGAATTCATTGTATTATTTGAAGGAAAGCCAAAGACACCTGGACCTTAAATCCATTAAGCATAACTATCTGATGCACCTTGAAAAAACTATAGAAGCATGGTGTAATTATGCCTCTTACCCTATCTCCATGACTAGATCCTTTCCTTCCTTGGTACAAAGCTAATTCCTACTTCAAGTACCATCAGACAAATGACCAAAATACTAAAAGGTGCTTAAGGGTGTTTAAGACATCCAAGACCTTATTGATTCAAAAAAATTGAGAAACCACAAGCAAACCAACCATCCCGATGTAACTACCAATCCCCTAATAAATCTATGGCCATCATCCTCCTACCAATATATACATGATCGAGCCGACATTATTGAGTTGGGATCCATCCCTCTAACTCACGCCAGCTAGAGAAATGGGGGAAACTTGTGGTAGAGACATGACTGGAATTTGAGAGACTGACGAGATGGAGCCCTCACCTTGAGCTCACATGCTTCAGTGGGATTCTTTCTACGACAATCTCCAAACCCCTGAACAACCCCTCCAATAACTCCCTAAAAGTCCAGCAAATGGTGAATCCTTTACCCTCATATTCTTCAACCCTTTGATTTGATGAGAGCCCTAGTTGCTCAAACCCTACAGACCTAAAACCCCTACCTTCTCCATGCATCTTTGTAGATGGACTCAGATGAATTGGATCAATATGGCATCAATGATGATATGGATTTTTTCATACATGAGGAGGCCCAACACATGCCCCATGTGTGAAAATTTAGCCTTCACATTTGAGATATGATAACCCAATGGTCAAGACTGAGACCCAAAAGGATTCCCAGGTGATGGAAAAAGATAATGAAGTAATTAAGCAATTGAAGAATACTCAGCCGAACATTTCCATATGGGGCATGCTCATGGCATGTAAGAGCCAACATGATCCCATCCTTGGAATGTTGGGTTGAACACATGTGTCATTGGACACTTCACTATCTCAGTTAGCCCAAAGAATTTTTCACATCTAGATGGAAAATACTATTACATTAATGGATACGGATTTTTCATAAGAAGGAATGAACCATAATAAAGCCTTTCACATTATAATGATCACTATAGGGAAAAGAGTGTCAATGGTTTTGGCTGACATTGGATTGGCCTTGAATGTGTGCCCATTCAGAGATGAGACTTTCTTAGGATATTAGAAAAAATCTATCAAAATTTTAGGGCAGGCCATTACAACATATGATATCATAAGGAGTGAGGTAATGTGCATCCCAACCTTAGAATTCACTACATGGTCAGTTCTATTTAATGAAAAATTCAAGGTACTATACATCCCAATGATCTACGACCACCCTACTACTTGGAAGCAACAATGGATTCATACACTCCTAAGCCTGATAGACAACCAAAAGCAAGCAACATTCCCTCTCTTCTGGTGAGTTCATCTCCTTTGCTGAATAAAAAGAGTCAATTGAAATCAGGAAAGGAAGCACAAACATTGTCATTTGTCGGTCAAAGGTCATTCCCTCCATTCTCATAAACCTTGGTGATAGAAAGCCCTTTGTGTGCTCTCTCATATATTAAATGTCAATCACTGAAGAAAGACTCAAATACATGTCAATAACTACAATTCATCTCAATGGAAAGATTTTTAAATAAGTATAAGAGGTCCCATATGAAGAGCTCACTCCACTGTGATATTGGTCAGACAAAATCCAAGTCTTTTACCAACACTGCAAATCATTATATGCCCCATCAGGGTTGTTTTTTTGTGCTCTTTCAATTGATTTGGGCCCTAGGCTCAAAGATAGGGACTAGTAAACATGATCCTAGTAGGAGCACTTTTTACATTGCCACGGGGTCAGATAGAGCCAATACTTTTGATTGAGGTTTCTTTCTTCAACTTTTGTTTGTCTCCTGAGAGAAGATAAAGAGAGAAAGGATTTCTTTCGTCTTCTTTATTCTATCTGATAAAAGGTATAACTCTATGCTCTCTAACTTTGACAGTGACATTTAATATAAGAGAGAGAAGAATTGGTTGTTTGTGAATAAACTATAGGTCACTGAGCAATGAGTCCTTAAAATGATTTTAAATGTGATAATGCTGGTATTCTCTAACAGTTAGAGACACTAAGATAGAGGATGATCCTAATACTAAATAATGAGAGAATCAATTATTTGAAGTCCCTAACTAGAGACAAGTGCACTTCAATTACAACCCTTTTTTTGGGTGTCACTTCATTATAGTTTGGCACGAACTTAACTGCCCTAGCTAGAAATTAAGTATACTTCAATTCGAAGTCCCTAGCTAGAACTTAAATGCCCTAGCACAAATTAAACATGGAATGTCTATTCTTGCTTGGTTCACTAGTTTCGTTATTTGAGGGTGAAAGCATAATCTGACCTTTCTTCTTCCATTACCACTTTCCTTGTATACACCTAAGATAGACAAAAGTTTTCATTGGGATAGCCACAAGAGAGAAAAGAGAACTCAATTTTATCAATTCAATAATACACTAATCCTGGTGAGTGAAGTGCTAATATGTCAGCATTTCTTAGAGGTGGTAGTGGTCCTCCTTTGAGAGAGAAAGGAGTAAATGTTGCCCTATATATAGGCTAAACTAGGTGATCTTGATAGCATCCCTTGGCATGTACACCTATGTAAATCTTTGTCTACTAGGCAAGAGCTTGATAGGGTATCTATTTCTATTTCTATAAAAATTCAGAGTTAATGGTGGGAAAAGGAGGGAGGGTAGAGAATGAGCAAAGGACATGAAGTAGAAAAATATATTTCCTCTGAATAAACAAGTCCCTTTTCTGGTTAGCAATACCAATGATGAATCTAATTTTGATTTACCAAATGATCAACTACTCCTAAATTCAAAAAGAATAAGCCATACTCTACTCATAAGCTATTTGACTATAGAAAACTGGATACTAAAGTCATATTTCTGCATAAGGTAAGAGCACATTCCCAACCTCTTAGTTAGCTAGTTTAGCTTTCTATTTTTTTCATCTATATGAGATCTTCCACGACTTCTTCGTCAATCCCTTTGAGCTTTCATTTAGCTGCTAATGTTTCCTAGTAGTCAATGCGTCGTCCTTCTTTGATAAAAGGATTGACTTCGCTAAAGATAGTCATCTATCTCTGTGTGAAGAAAGTAGGGGTCCTTTGTCCTTCCCTTGTTGCCTTATCCATGATTTCCTAGATATGTCTCGAACAAATTTTTGTCTTTACTTATATGTATAAGTTAGTTCTTTTGATGCGAACTGTTTGAAATTGAAAGGAGGAGACAATCGTAAAGTGAACATTCCTGAATGATTCGTGATAGATAGGCACAATGAATTTTCAATCGATCAATTTGTACAACAATATATTTATAATTGTATAAGGAGTACATATTCATATCTGAATCCATACTATGCTACAAATCTCTTGTCTTCTGTTAAATGGTCGAAGGAAGTCCACACATGACTTCTCTATAAAAAATAGTTGTCGGCAAACAAACTTTACCAAAACCTCAACCACAAAAGAAGAAGGGCTAGAGCCTGATTCTTAGAGTTAGAGTAGAGTCCTGACTTGTACTTGGTTCGGGCCGGGTAGTGCCTAGACTTGTTGGGCTGGGCCGGGCCGTGCTTTTTCAGCCCGTTAGGAATTAGGGTCATTCCAAACTTCAAAATTATTATTAATTTAAAATTTTTAAAAACTAAAAATAAATAAAATAATTAATTACTTAAATAAAATAACTAACAACTAAAAACTAACAACTCACAACTAAAAATACGTAAAAATTATAAAATAACAAAGCAATACAAAGATTAAATCATTAAAAGATAAAAAACAATACATCAATAATAAACTCAGATATATAAAATATGAATTCAATCCCATAAGTAAGTGTATGAATAAACAAAGAACATAATAAAAAAAGTAGCGAGCTCAAGCCTTAAAGTCAAATGAAAAAATAAATAAATAAAGACAATGAAAAAATAATAAATTGATATATCTCATCAGCGTATGATCAATGATGGTATCAGTACACTAGCCATAGACCATATGCATTAAAGTAGGCTCGGCTCAATGCCTCAATTTCATCTCAGTCATCAATCATCTTCTAAGTCTCACAAATCATCATTAGCAACTAACTCATCTACTCTTGCTATAGTTGCAGCATGATCCTTGATGCCCAAGCTCGAATCCTACTAATCCTTCATGCATGTTAATACCTCAACAATATCTGGTAATAATCTCGATCTCCTATCTGAAATCATATTCATTATAATAGAAAAAATAGACTATGATGCTATGCTCAATGCTAGAAAAGTTAGTAGATCTCATTCCATCTTAGAAAATATGAGATATGTTGATTCATATAATTTCTACCACTGTAAAATATCAAGGTTCTTATTATCGGTATGTGATAGGATTAAGTAGTCTAAATACCGAGATAACTCACTCATATTTGATAGTTCACCCCATCATTTTCTCCCTTGCTAAGTTTATGAAGAAGTCATCATCTCTGAATATAGTATATATGTCCGTACTCAGAGCCTCATTACTACTACCACCATACCCAGTATCATAGAATGTAAATAGCTTAGTCAACTTATGAATGTGACCAAAATTAATAGCATGATGGTCAGGGTATCGAACATGGAGTCAAAAGTGAATGATAAGTCATACCAATTTGTGAATCAAGCGAGCTCCCCTTGCATGAAATGATGTGGTGGCGAACCTCTTACTCTCTTTCAGTACTCTCTGAACTGTGCAAGAAGGCTTTCCATCACACGGGTTACCAATTTGGGCTCTTCCCCATTAGGCCTCTCAGCATCGAGGCATAAATGCTTTCTTTCTACCCATATGCAAGGCATCATCTTTGCCATCCCTGACTAGGATCACTCCCATACTCGTAGCATTCATGATCAACCTACTCAATTATGTATCGATCAAAAGGTAGGGTGGCACAACCCCCAAGGAAGTGATGGTCCAATATGTTTTTTTTATTCCTGACATGTTATGATACTCCCACTCCAAGCTTGTGTAGCTTCTTCAAAGAAGCAAGCCAACATTGGGTAGGAGCAGGTCAGTCTATATCGTTGTGGAGCAACATTCATGTCTAGATTCAAATATATACATTTAGCTTGGCAATTCATCTGGCAACTTCATGGTCGCCAAAGAGCCCCATGGGGCATCAAACATTTTTGATGAGATCCATTGAGCAATTCTTAGATAGCAAGCATTAGCTCTCATTGCAACTTCATAAAAAGCAATAAAAATAAGATTGAAGAGAATGAAATGCAAGTAGTGGTTATTATAGTTATTCCTTCTAATCTTATAAAATGTCAAAAAAAAACCTACTACAAAACTTCTGACTAGGGAAATTAATATGATAAGTAGATACATCATTTTGAAAGTCATAAGAGAACCAAAAATCAGACAATGACAGAGCATGTCTTATGATTGAGTGATAGATTAATTATGTCTAAATAACACTCAACCGAGTCACAAGCAAGATTTTGATCCCTAATGACAAAGGAATTAGCCTTTTTTGGGAATAGCCTACTTGCTATTACTTGAGAGAGCAATTGTTTGGTCTAGTTTTTACTTGAATGGAGAAGTATGAGGAAGGCCGGCTTTCTATATGAAGAATCAAACAAAAAGGAAAGGGTCAAATCATATTTGATTTGACTAAATGAGGAACTTTATATGGTCAAAAGTAAGTACCTACTACTCCAATTATTCTCTTTCCACTTTATAGACAGGCTTAATATTCTCTACGACATCAAAGATCAATTTGATTACATCATGTTTAGTTTGAGCTTGGCGATGAAAAGTTTAATAGAAAAGATCATTCATTTACCTTCTTTCATGTGAAAGTTGAACCTCGATTAGTTTTTCTCACCATCCAAGCTTCCACATAGCTAAGAATTTCCGAGCAACACTTTTGATGATGATGACGATAACATTACTTTCCATTTTGTTTAGAAAACTTATATTTCCTTGGACCAAGGGGTCATTGAACCATCCAGTCTAGCCTCCACCTAGGCCTAGAAGTCATAGTTTATTAGAAGCAAAAATTTACAAATATTTTAGCATAAACAAGGCCACAATACATCACATCCTAACAGGAATCCATGAGAAAGCCTGGCATGTGAATCACCCAATCACTATCCGAACAAGGTCAGGAATGTTTCACCATGGTGGTAATTACTTATCATTTAGGCTACACTTTTGAGACATCCTCATCTTGGGCTGACATCAAATTCATTGGAACATGTATTCGTGTACTGATCTATGCTACATGAAACATGAAAACATAAAGAAGGTAGTTGTACTTCTCCTTCTAATAGAGTAATAGAATGATTGATTCTACAACAAACACTAAGAAAGGGTGTGAACCTGCTTGTAGTTCTGTGCATAATTTTTATGCCCAAAGGACCTTTGTTGAAGCCTATCATGTCAATCCTTCTAATTCTTAACTTAACTACTTTACTATCCAAAAAATAGACATGTTTCATGATGCCTCTTGTCCAGGTGGTTTAGCAATGAAAATACATACTTCTCTTTTGAAAAGTGATACATCTTTAAATGGAGTGCCCTTGTTAGAGGGTATTTGGTATGTAAATGCAACTTCATAGAGGTAGATGATCTTATACTTTCTAAACTAGACCACTTTTAAGGAAAGAAAATCTAGTAACCAAACTCGTCTCATCCTAGAGTAACTTAACTCAATTATTCCACTAATTACAGAAGTACTTGGCAATCATCAATCAAGAACTCATTGTTGACCATCATCAGTTATTTTGTTTATCTTGATAATGACACATAAAACATATGAGACACTATATATGGTACAAAAGCACGAGGGCTGAAGGTGTCCTATGAACTAACTTCTGAGAAAGTCTTCACTACTTAATGAAAGGCTCTTTCAAGGTTACCTTATTTTTCTTTTATTAGCTTGTATCGATAAAAAATATCGACTGGATGCTACCCAACTTTATAGGATAAGGCATCAAGGCAAGGACGAAATTACTTAATAAATAATAAATATGATGTTGCTTTCTTTTTGTTTTTCTTGCATAAGGCACTTTTATTAGCATATTGTATTTCTTCTGCTTTCACATCCAACCAACAATACTTTTTAACTGTGCTAAGGCTTTATCTAGAACTAGCTTTTTCCATTTATATTGCTGCAACTTATTAGTCTTCTACTACTTTATTAATAAAGCCTGGCTTGAAAAGAGGTGAAGAAAAAGGAGATCACAATCCCCAGTAAAGCAAGGAAAGAAACCCAGGGAGAACACCTATTATGACTAGCCTTAACTTGACTACAATGATTAACCCTCTTGGAGTAAATCCAACTTCTTTTTGTACTCCCAAAAAAATAAAACAAGGGACAAGAAAACTACTCTTTTAAAGCAGCACCCTAATGGATGGGAGATCACTGGCTCAAACTCAAATGCTTGCTATCAGTATTTCTGGTAGTCATCTTCTAGACCTGTAATAGGCAAGCTAAGTTTTTCTCTTTATTTAAGCTCTTAATACTAAGAGGAGCCAACCCCAAGCATGTAAGGTGAAGCAAAACCAATATTCTTTTTCAATTACATTGAACCTTGGGAACAATATCAAGCTCATGAATAGCATCCTTTCGAGTTCGAGGTAGGCTAAAGGTCTTTTTTCTTTTCTTTTTATGTCACTAATTCTTATAAATTTATATGTCATCGGCTCAGACTCATAAGTTTGAACAAGCTCCAAAGAGAAGAGAATGATTTATCCCAATCTCAAGCAGTGAATCCTTGGGGCTAGTTTGAAAGTCTCTCAAGCCAATCTCTTGATTGACAAAAATGTGAAACTAATTGCAACCTGTCTTGCTTACCAATCATCTACAACTTACAGTAATAGCACTAAGCCAAGGTTTTTTTATCTTGGAAGAATACATATATTAGAGAAATGAAGATGAAGCTAGCAGTGTCATCAGGACATTAGTGGGTCCATACTTAAAAGATTAGGTCCATGAATCCTTGTATACGATACTCCAAGCATCAAAATGTTTCTTGAACCTAGACCTCATACCTTGGACGTATGGTTATACTCCAATTCCATCAATTAGTTCCATTAGTAGGATCCATAGCCTTCGAGTTTTTCCCAAAAGAATGTTATTGTGGACTACCTTTAGCCTACAAGTAGGCAGGAATAACTAAAAGTTACAATGTCTAGGTTAACCTTTTTGAAAGATCAGATTTCACCAACTCGATGACCAGTACTAGGAGATTCATAGATATGCTCTCAAATCGCATGAAGATTCTCCAAGGGACAGAAAATAGGGTTAGGAGTATCTTAGATGTCCTATGTTTTGGATCCACTTGCATACCCTAAGCCTCAGTTTACTTGTCAAAATAAAAAGGATTCTGAACTCTTTATTACTTATCATGATGCTTCTTGACTGGTTGGATTGATTCTTCATCAACGGGCACATGCCAATTCAAAGTGGCTTTAAAGTTAGAAGCATAAATAAAAAAAAAGGTAAAAGTATCCTAAGCTAGTGTGCATATAAAGGATAAGAGAGAGCATACCAAGAAAAAAAAAACAATCAGGCACTTCATGAGACGAGCCTAAAGCCCAAAAGGAATGACACTCACAAAAGGCCTTCCTACACAAGAATCAGGTCTCATATAGGCTTGGGACATCATCATATAATTCAGCATGTTATAAAAGTTTGGGTCTATAATCACAACTCGAATCCATGGAGTGAGAGTTGTGAGGGTAGAAAAAAATTGCGAGGGTAGATTAAGTTCACTTTCGTTCTCTTTACTATTCCTTAGTCCAATCTTAGAACTTGGGAGGGTCTTTTTCATTAATTTTTTCACACATCAATTTACTTCTCAGCTATGAAGTAAGATATGCTAATTTCAATAAGATGATCAAGAGACTTTATGTGATGATTGTGAGTATTTTAAAAAGTTATTGTGGAGGTATCCTCGACATGGATCCAAGTTCTGATTCCAAATCCAAACTTTTACAGCATGCTGAATTATATGATGATGTGCATAGGTGATATGATCATGAACTACTTTATTATAAATAAAACAGAATAGAAAGCACATTATTGATTTGTGGAGCTAAAAATATCAAACTCAAACTCATTGTTCCTTTGGAAG
The DNA here is from genome assembly GCA_029783825.1 of Sapria himalayana. Lineage (NCBI taxonomy): Eukaryota > Viridiplantae > Streptophyta > Magnoliopsida > Malpighiales > Rafflesiaceae > Sapria > Sapria himalayana. Next base: position 5,624,809 of record JAREIK010000438.1, read on the forward strand.
AAGATATGCTGAAATATTTGAGTTAAATCGGTTGACTGCTATTAGAGCAAAAAATGGAAACTTTTCTAAGGAACCTTGAAACCTAAGAGAAGAAGGGAAGATGATCAAGAAAAGTTATCATATTTGGAACCATACAAAATGAAATTTTTAGAACTCATTTATCAAATAGAGGAAGCCAATAATAATGTTTTGGCACATTATCATTTAAAAATGAGAAATCATGAAAATATTTCATATGAAGATTATGACAGTGTGCTATAAAATATTGGGCAAGCTTCAAAAAATTTTGGAAAGAATTCAAAGCTATAATAAGCATGGACGATGTAGCTGGAATTGTCAACATCCAAGAAGAGAAAAGAATTGATTATGGAAGAAAGCTTTAATATTATATTAGCACATCTAGTAAATAGAAATGTTACCAAGATACTTGGATGAAGAATCTTGAAATAAGATTGGATCATATGAGTTCAATAATGAAGATATAAAGAATCAAATTGAACAATTGACATTATTAAAGAAGGAAAATGAGTTACAGAACTACCAAATAATACTAAGACAAACTTGAAGAAAAACTTATATATATTTCTTCTAAGTAGAAATAAGCTAGAGGGCTAATACATAGAGAAAGATGATTCCATAAATTCTAGAGATGATAGCAGATTGACATATGTAGAAGTCATAAATGCTATAGAGAATTTCACAAAATTCATAGCTTCCACTAAGAATTTTTCCACACAAGAAGATTATAGTGTAGAGACACCTTCCAAAGTAATGACTCTAATAAAAGTATAAACACAACTCCTAGTTGTGAGTGAAGGAAATGAAGAAATAGATAAGTGAATGGAGTCTATCCAAGGCTAAGAAAAGAAAGAAATATATCAGAATGAAGCCAAAAATAAGTTTCCAATAAATCTTTCATTGTTATAGTATTTTAGAAAGAAAAAATTAGAATACAGTTTAAAATTTTCTCAACATATTCTGGTAATTATTAGTAAATATATCATTTGTCAAAGCTCTAACGTAAATGTCAAACTATGTGAATTTTATGAAAGATATCATGAGTAATAAGAGATAGTGGAGACATACAAGATCGAGGATATGATCAAGAACTGTAGTGAATTATTTAATGTACACTTTTGAAAAAATTAAAGGATTTCATAAGTTTTACTATATCTTATACAATAGAAGATCCTACATTTTAGAATACTATATGTGACTTGTGATCAAGTATCAACTTTTTGTCCTTGTTGATTGTGTGAAGGTTGAGTCTTAAAAAAATTACTCTAACTTCTCTCTCACTCTAAATGATTAATTTGATAATCAAATACTTGGATTGTATTATCGAAGATGTTTTAGTTAAGGTTGGTATCTTTATTTTTTCCATTACATTTTATTGTAATGGATATAAAGGAAGATCATTATACATCATTAATTTTGGGGTGACTATTTATGGCCACTAGATAAGTGCTTATTGATATTAATAAGCTAGAGTTTATTCTCTGTGTTGGCAATGAACAAGTAAAATAAGAAGTATAGTTGATGATGAAATGGAGTGTTGGAAAGCATATATTCTCCTTCATATGTCAATGTACCAAATAGTTGACTTTCAGTGGAAGGATATTGTAGATGATTTTTGGCTAGATGAAGATGAGTGAGAAGATATGGAAGAATAACTTTGGAGTTATTAAAGTGATAAAGAGGAGGAAGATGATGAGGAAGAACCACTTTGGAGTTGTGACTTTAGAAGACTCTAACATAGATAACTTTATAGAAGATGAAAAAATAAGTGAGGAAGAGAAGACTAAAAAATTTATGAAAGATTTAATTAATGACAAAGTTGTGGTCATGCATAGTACAACAATTTTGGTGTTATTGTATGAAATTTCCCAACAAAAGACCAATAAATAAGTTATAGTTATGCTTAGCACCAAGACTTTATTCTTACAAAATAAATGGTTAAGAAAAGTTAAAAACAAAGTCATTGTTATGCTCAATGCTATGACTTTGGGGATGTAGAAAAAAATAACCAGGCTAGAACCTGAAAAAAAAAGTCACGACATTCACCAAAGTCATGAAATCCAATAAACAAATGCCAAAGAAAGTATAACTAATGTAAATAATATGGAATAAACATGAAAAAATGAAGTAAAACTATACACTAAAAAGTTAGCATGAATTGTAGAGATCACCATTGGAGTTTAGAAGGTATTGAAGGTCCAGCAATAAATATTAAACATAATGCTTCTTAGGAAGCAACCCAAAGATTTTATTTTGCATATGTGTTGTAATAAATACCATATATCCATCACATGAATACTATTACAAATCCAATTTACCAATAAGTATGATTACAAAACTATAACTCTATCATGACTATCAATATGTCCAAAAATAGTTACTCTATTAATTTTAATGATATTATGATACTATAACCCAGTTATAGAGAAAAATATTTTTTGAGATGATATTGGAAATTATTTTTATTGAGTGGGAAGTCATTATTTGGGGATGAATAATAGTTTTAGTGTGGGTTTTGTTTGGTATATAAATTACTTAAATATTTTTGTATATTTGTGATAATATTAGATAATATGTAAGCATGAAAATGAACCAAAATTAGTTCAATTTTATGACTTCGTATTTTTGGTTAATTTTTATGAATAATTATGAAAAAATATGTTTTTTGGGGTATTTTGATACTTTGTGATTTTTGTGTCGTTAATTAATATCAATATCCATTCTTGGCTTAAACTCTTCATATTTAGTCATACCAATCTTTATTCACTATAAAGGTATCAAACAAGTCATGTTGTGCCATGTCATGTTATGCTAGGCATGACATAATTTGCAACATAGGTTGTGTGTCAAGCAAGCATGACCCATTGGCATGACTTTTGACCTAGTCATTCTAAGTCGGTCATGTTGGGTCAGGCTTAGCCAAGCTAGCCTAGTTCATTCCAAGCTAGCCTAGGTTCACTCTAAGCTAGCATGGTTCATTCTAGGCAAGCCAAGTATAGTCTAAGTGAGCCTAGTTCATTCTAGGATAGCCTAGGTTAGATCCAATCTAACATGGGTTAGGTATAGGCTAGCCTAGGGCAAGTCTAGTCTATCATGGGTTAGGTATAGGTTAGCCTAGGTCAAGTCATGCGTAACTTGGGCCATTCAGTCAGCCCTCCCATGCCAAAAACCTTGGCCTAGCATGGCCTAAGCCATGTTCTGGGCTAGCCCACAACATGTTTTAGCATGACATTGAACTAGGTTGTGCCGTGCTAAGCATGACTAAATCCTGTTATGCTTTATGTTGAACCTAGGCCACTTGACCTAGTTGACATCTCTAATATGTCACGACTCTATCACCTCATTTCTATAATATTTCAACTGTATAACATATTTTTTTGTTGTGATATTATTATGGAATTTATTCATACTTATCTCTCAACCTCTAAGTGACTACAATGTTAATTTAACATTATTATAACAAAGTATCCTACTAGTGCTAAAATTCATGGTAATTTTATTGTGTTGTGAATTTATATTTACAAAACTTTATATTCTCAATTCTGAATCACAACATTTTCTCAAATCTGTGACCTTTGAGTTATATAAAATTACAAAGTCAAAGCTACTTAGGCCAAAGTTACCATGGTTATCTAAGACTTCAACTTTTGGACACAAAATATAATAGAGGATATTACTCAAGAATAGTAACTTCAAATGGAAGTGACTCTTGTCCTCATGCAAAGGTAAAGTCGTGACTTTAATATATTTGCTAATTTTCAATGCCTTGGTCATTCCTAGCATTGCAAATAAGTTAAATATGAAAAAGTTTAAGGAAAATCCTTGAACATTCTTAGTGTCATTGCCATATGATACACAAGAGAGATCATTCTCAACTTTACGGTCATTTTTAATACTATAACCATATGTTGCACAAGAGAAACTATTCCAACTCTCATGGCTATTTTTAGTTTCATGATCATTTAATTTAATGTAGAAGAAAGACAAAGGGAAATGTTGAGGCCATTCCTTAGCATTGCAACCCTTTCATGTAGAAGAAAGATTAAGACCATTTACACTATCATTTCCAATATTGCGGCCACATTCCTTGCACCATTGTCATAGGAACAAGTTGTGGGGACTCTTTTGTACCCCAAGTTTGTGTTACAGAAAGATTATGATGTATTACAAAGTTGTAACTATTTTTTAGAGTCACGAGCTCAAGCTTAAGAAACCAAGGTATATCTCAAGACATATTTTGAAAAATACAACTTTCTATATAGAGAAATATCAAAAATATAGAGTAAAAAAGAAGAAAGAAAAAAAATCTCCAACAACCCTAGGGATGGATTTTCAACTTTTTATGGGATTCATAAGCAAGAAAGGGATATAAGAAATCAACTAAATTATATAGTTTTTGGGCCATGACTCATAGACACCTTCCCCTCCTATCTAAGGTAGATTTGAAAAAATAATCAATGAAAATAACATGTGATTAGGGTTTATGTCCTAGATTCTTATGTGGGTTGTCATTGAGAATCTAAGATTCAAGAGATTTCTTTTCTTATAACTCATGAATCTCTCCCCAATGTCAGGCTAAATTGAAGTTTATGATTTATGTAATTATGATTTATGTGTTGTATAAATAGTTTTATAATTAAGTATTGTGTTTGATACATATTATAAAATAAAAATTGGTAGATATGATGATTAAATAAAACTTGAATTAGAGATTTAACTATTAGTAGGCTTGTGCATACTTTTATGGTGGATGGTGATAGGTAAACCATGAGGCTCACTCATGCATATTGTAAGAAGTAAGTGATCACCCTTCTAACAATGATGCATGAGACAAACCTAAATATTAAAACCTAAATTTGAGGTATGGTAATCATTACAAGTATATCACTCATGAAGTAGAAAGCATGAATAAATTTATACACCACTTCATAATATATGTCTTAGGAGAACTAGTTCATGATTGATATGAACATTTGATATAATATTTTCTTTAGTATTTCACCTTTAGTATGGAAGTTACATCATCACTTTAGAGGATGATGATAAATAATTTATATGATAATTACGAATCTATGGTGAATCACAAGGTGGCGATAATCCTTTGAGTTACTTTCCCTCATTGAGTTGTTACATGTAAGATTTGATAAAAATGAATGTTAATTATGTGAATAAGATACTTATGAAGCTGAAAGTGAAATTATTTATAATCCACATCAATTCATGGTCTTCATGACACATGAGATCATAGAATAAAAATGTACATATGAAAATACCATCAAGATAGTTAACAAGTTGCCTAAAAGATACCAATTTGTGAATGAACCTTGAAAAATGATGATTTGTTATCTCAATAGTAAAGTATTTAGGGGATACCGATGAGGAAATCATCATTAGGATGAGCTCAATGGTGATAACCATCTTATATGTTGTTAGAGGAAAGAGTCATTCTATAAAAATATAACATTTATTTTAGATCTTAACTCAACTAAATTGAATTATTTTAACATGCATCATATGCATCAAAGAAATCCCCTAGAATATATGAATCATATAAAAATCCATAAATATTTTATTTACTAAAATTGTGTTGCCTCATTGCTGGTTGATTGGACTACTGATAAAATTCTTATGTGATTGATATCTAAAATAAAATCTTCTTTATTATATGTATGACTCATATATTTATGGATTTTAATAAATAAAATACTCTCACTAGCAATCTTTTGAGATATTATATAATCAAAAAAATTGAGCATTAAAACAAAGTCACAACAAGTAGTTGTTGAAAGCATCCACACGCAATTATAACTAGGAATAGGCTATAGTCTGATGATATTTCTTTCTAATTCTAATGCTCATAATTAAAGAGTTTGAATCTTTATTCCATGCCATGCTTTATGAAAAATAATGAGTCTATGCCATTCAAAATGTCATTTAAATGTAAGTAGTCCTTTAGACATACACATGATTAGTTAGATACTAACTAAAATCTAGTTTTTTATCCTAACATTTAAATGTAAGTCATTCATATCCTCAAAAATAGGTATGTTGATTACTAGATTAGAGTCATCAAACTAATTTGAATAGAAACCACTCTAACTTAACTCAGAAAGTGGAATAAATTGACAAAATTCAAAAAATATAAGTCATGGTGGCCTTTGATCAATAGAAGATATTTTCTCAACTCAATATAATAAACATGCAAAGCATTGGGAACTTCATCCCAGAGATATTTTCCATTGACATGTTTTTAAAAATATTGTAATCTAGTTACCAAGAAAATGAAAGCTAATTAGGAACATCCATACTTCCTAGCAAAAATGAGAGCAACTAGATCATATGCACTCAACAAGTTTGATAAAATATGATTTCTCAAAATGTGGAACAAAACCACTTAAAAAAATAATATAAGTGGACTAATTCCAATACTTTTAAGCATGCAACATACAAAATATAAATAAAAAATAGGTTAAATGACATGAATTCAACTAGATAAACTACTATATTTGAACTTGCTAGTGTATAACTAACTAAATAATGGTTGAATTTGGGCTAACTGGTATGCAAATGACAAGTTAAAACACTATATTTGAGTCTATCATGTAGATGACATAATAAAAATTATACTGGGCTAATTGTCATGTATTTAACTAGAATATATATTATATTTGCAATAAAATATAATTAATTGAATAAGAATTACATGTTTGCGAACCAATCAAACAAAAGTTTACTTATAAACTCTCTAATAGCTAGGTAAGAAAAGATTTGCCCCTTCTAACTAGCAGATAAGCCCGCATGTAATAAAATGAATGTAATTCTCAATACAAATTTAAATGAATAATATAAATCATGATTGATAAATATATTATTATGCTGAAAATGTCCAACTAAATGAACAATCCAAAACTATTTTTTAATTATACAAGAACTTTAATTGTGCAACATGACTTGTTCTCTTTTTCCAATTAGAGTGTCCACATCAAGTATTCTTGTTGTAGGATTTGGCTTTTCATGTTTTTCTAACATATTGGCTATTGGTGTCTAAATTTCAAAAATATATTTGAGATTAGTAAAGAAATCATATGAGAATGGTGTTGATGTTAAATTAAAGCTCGAATACTAAAATTAGTTTCATAACTTTTCTCATAGTAACAAATTGGTTAATTAAATCTTTACATGATTTCAATCATTTAATTTAATATTTTTCAAAATTCTTACCAGATGTAACAGAACACATAGAATTTTTTTATGGTTCCAAAATATATATTTTTTATTTCTTTAAAATTAAATTTTTATTACTATATTTAATTTTAAAATTTGTGACAAATAATTTTAATTTATACTAAATTAATTTTTCAAATTTTAAAAATTTAATTTCAATTCTTCCAAAAGTAATTTCCGTTTAAATTAAAATTTTATTTTCAAAATACATCCTAATTTACCCACTTAATATTCTGCCCAATATTGACATAATATACAATCATACACAATGAAAATTACAACCAAAAATAATTAAGAAATAAAGTCTAATATAAGCACAAAGTTCAAATTGAATGAAAATTGTAAATTGTAATTAAAAATATTCTAACTAGAGTATCCACATCGATTATTCTTTGTGGAGGTTTGGCCCTTCACGTCCCTATAACATATGGGTTACTGATGCCTCACTTGCAAGTAGATATTTGGGATTAGAAAAAAAATCAGATAACAATGATTCTTTTGAATATATCATGCCATTAGGGAACCTTAGTATGTTATTGATTTTTCCATGTTGAAACATGCAATCACTATAAACATACTAGAAATTTTGGTATAAGACCTCATTGAAATATTTTTGTAGATCAATTTTCTCATCTTCTACTTTGGCTCTATATTTGGATAGGTCTTCCATGACATCTTTCAATTCTTGAAAAGGGAAACTCATTCATCTCTTAGATGGGATAAACCCTCATTGGCTTCCACTTGGTTTTATAAGTCCTCGTCCATGCTTTATATGCCTAGAACATAGTATCCACACAAGGAGTTGAAGTCATCATGACCTCCTTTAACTCATTTATAGTAGCATCAGCACACTTGGTCTCAATTATTATCCTAGTAGTTCCCAAGGGCTTTTCTTTCCAGCTTGTGACTTTTGTATGATCTTCAACTAAAACTTCTTCCAATTTTTCCCTCTTCTCTTTAGCATGCATGATATACACCCACAAAATATTAGTATCCACCAACAAATAAATGAATTTAGCAAGTTGGAACTCCACATTGTGAATGATTTTGACTATGTGCACATAAAGAATGTGAAGATAAGCAAAGCCTAGATTCTAGAGAGTTTCTTCTATTATGATACCTCAAAGGTCTCTTCAAAATAGTAATTCCATGATGGTACCTATTTGCAAGTACTTGGTGATGTGACTTGGCTAGGAGATATGAAAAAAATTAAAGCATGATACATTCTATCTATTGCAAGGATCTCTTCTCTTTTACTATATGGTATAACTTCCACATATTAAAAGCTATATAATTTGATCAATTGAACAATGATACCCAATAGGAGAGTAACCTCCTAACCTCATATGATAAAGGAATAGTTAGAATAGTAGTCATGTCCATCAATTTATCATGATGACTCATACCATTACCATAGTGTCCATCATGGAATGGCATGCTACTCAAGTCTCTGAGTACAACCAATCCTAGTTCTCCCCTTCCATCAGCAAGACAATCCTTTCCAAGCCCCTCATACCCAGAAACTAATGCCTGAGATGATGATTCATTTCCTATACTAACTTCCCTTAAGTAAGATATTAGAGTCCTACCTAGTAGGTGACCCTCACGAACTTCAATCGAATGAGTACCAATCATATCCTCCAAAAATAAATGTTTTTCTGGAATGATTTTATCAAGAGATGGTCGATAAATTATTAGCACAACATCATGAGAGGGATTGACCAACATTATGTCCAATTCCCTTGAAAAATAAAAAGATAGTAACTAATCTTAATTATTACCATAGTACAACCTTTTCATCCTATCCAAAGCTTATTTCTCCATCTAAATCTTCATGCATTTCTACCCACTTTTGTTTTCAAAATACACATAGTAATTGATAATTAGCAACTTTAAAAAGCCAAGACAGATATTTAACAGCTTGATTGAGAATTGAGAAATGAAAGAGAGATCTAGTAAGTATGATTTTTTATTCAAAGTATTGGTCACCAACAAGACTGTCATCAATAACTTAGGTCATTGGGTTAATATTGACAACCAACCAATAGTCTCAAATTTCAAGGTACATATAAAAAACATTTTTACTAATGAAAGAAATATTTAGTAAACAGTGTTCAACATACTACAATTTATTAGCATTTGAATAATTTCTAATGGATTATGGTGGGTTGCATCAAGAAAAATAAAAGCTTCTTCATGAAGGTCAAATAAGAAGTCATTTTCAAACAACAAACTATTTCTTGAAATAATTAAATTACTCAGTATATAGTATTCAAATTATGGAATATTCATGAATATTTTGGTATTTTTAGATGATGTATAAGCATAAGAATGGAAAATGGATTAATTTTATAACTTTGGAGTTTTGATAGATTTTGATGGATAGTCATAAAATCAATAGATTTTTGAATGTTTTTAGCAAATTGGTAGATTATGGATCATCAAGTATGTTTGCTATCTATCCTTGGTCAAAACTTAACCTAATTAGTCATGAAAAATCTTTATACATCATGACTTTACTGACTCGTTAGCATAATTCTTCAACAATACAATAGATTTTTTGTAGTTGTGATATCATCATGGAGTCACTACTATATTATATCATAATAATTAAATAGCTATGACATTGATTTCACATCATAGTAACCAAGTATCTCACTGGTACTAAAAGTTATTATCACTTTCAAGTATCATGACTTTATCTTTAACATGACATTGTGTTTTAATGATTTTTTTTATAAAGCCATAACTTTTGAGCTACATAAAGTTACAAAGCTAAAAATACGTAGACCAAAGTTAAAGCAATTATCCATTACCATGACTTTTGGACACAAAATATTATAGAAGAAATTTATTGAAGTATGGTTATTTTTCAGAACGATAACTCTTAACCTAGAATAAAGGAAAACCTAAGATTTTTATGTTCAGGCTACTATAGTGTCAGATTTTTCTTAGTGCCACAACTATATTATATATGAAAGAGGTCAAGGCCATTATCATGACTAGTCTTAATACTATGATCATTTGATGCACAAGAGAGACCATTATTTCTATTATGATTATATCAAATACAACAAACATATGATGCATATAAGAGGTCATTACCAACTCTATGGTCATTTCTAGTGTCATGGCTATATGATGAATAAAAGATACTATTCTTTATGCCATGACCATTCTCATCATCAATACCAAATGATGCACATGAGAGGTCATTCTCAATGTCATGACAATTCCTAATGTCGCAACCATATGATGAATGAGAAAGATAAACACCAAAGTTATGATAATTCACAGTGGCATGACTTTGTATTTTAGAGGCAATATGCCCAAGGAGGGGATATTTCTCAATACAATAACTTTGTGTTATAAAAAGATTAAGACATATTCTAGAGCTACAATCACTTTAAAGAGTTATGACCTCAAGCTTAAGAGATGAAGACTAAAATCATGTCTTTCTTTCATAATGTGCTACTTTAAATTAAAGAAACATAGAAATATCATAGTATAAAATAGGAAAGAGAAAATGAGAAGAAAATCATTTATTTTCTATACACCAAGCAAAATTCAAAACACATAAAAACAAAACCCTAGGAGTAATTTTTACACTCCCTAGTAGCTCCACGAGCAAGTAAGGGACACAATACATAAGTTAAATCCTAGACTTAGAATGTATGACTTTCAAACCCCCTCTAGAGTAGATTTGGAAAAATCTATCAAAATAATGTGTGATCTATGATTTGTGTAATTTTGTTTATATGATATATAAATGGTTTTGATTTTAAAAAATGTGTTTGATTTATATTGTAGAATATAAATTAATAGATCTGGTAATTAAATAGAACTTGAATTAGAGATTTGACTATTGGTGAATTTGTTTTAGTAGTCATGGTGGATAATAACAAGTAAACCTTGAAGCTCGCCCATACATATCATAGGAAGGAATTGACAACCCTTCCAACCATGTGGTGCGATATAAACATATGCATTTATACTTAACATTTAGGTATGTAAACCATTTTGAGTATGACACTCATGAAGCTAAAAGCATAAATATTTTACACATTATTCTATTATATATGTAATTTAGAACTAGTTCTTAATTGAGGAGAATATTTATAAAATATTTTCAAAGATTTTACCTTTAGTGAGGGAGTCATATTATCACTGAGAAAGATGATAAGAGGTATTCCATGGGATATGCACATTTATATTGTGACTCATATGGTGGTGATAGTCTTTTGAGTTGATTTAACTCATATAGTTTCCACCGATGAATATTGTGAGAAGTATATGTTAATAATATGATTATGATACTTATGAAGCCAAGAGTATAAATACTTATAAACTATATTAGTTATTAGTCTTTATGACATATGAGGCCAAAAAATAAGAATATACATATAAAATAACTATCAAGTATAGTTACTGAGTTGCCTAAAAGGTATGAGCTTACAAATTATTCTCGAATAGAGATGAGTTATTATTTTGGTAGTAAAGTATCGAGGAGACAACTATGAGGAATAATTATTAGGATAAGTTCAATAGTGATAACCACCTTGTATGCTATTAGGGAAAAGATTCATTACACAATAACCCAACTTTGTTTCTATTTCCAAACCTACTATAATTTGAACTATATGAACATATATCATATAAATTAAATGGATAAACTTTCAAATCTAAGATTCACATATAAATTAGTAAATATCTCCTTTACTAGAATTGAGCTATTTCACTATTAGTTGACCAAACTATTGATATAATTCCTATGAGATCAATATTTAGAAAAATGTTCTCTTTAGCAGTTGTATGATCCATATATCTATGAATCTTTATTGATGAGATATCCTAGCTAATAATATTTTGAGATACTATCTAACTAACAAAATTGGATAGTATAAAAAAGTTATAATAAGTTTTGGGTATGTAAGCAATGATTGTTTAGTTTGGTTAATCAATATGAATTAATTTAATTATCCTTGAGAAAAAATAATTATTTTTTAGTATTTTAGATTATATTAATTTTGATAATTTTTTTTAAAATTAATAGTTAGTATTATTATATTGTTTTAAAAGTGGATAGTTGTATTTTGTAGTTTGCATATATCTTTTTCTTTGTTTTTTTATTCACCTTTTATGAGCAAAAACTTTAGTACTAAGCTAACCCCTCTAAACATAGAAATTGAGAGAACCAAAAGAGCGATTTCAAAATAAATAGCCAATAAAAAGCTTTTTGAGGGAACTAATAGTAATAAAGAGCCCCTAGGTGGCAATAGGCAAGCTATCCAATAGTCCATTCATTATCATATATTGGAAGATTATTAGCAATCAATGATGATTGATAGTTATTTGGGCAATTGGGTGTAACTAGTAGAATCGAACTATTTTGAGTTGAAGCCAAGTTTGATAGTGATGGTTTAGTAGTATCAATACAATAAAAGGATCAAAGGTTCCTAACAAACATGTCATGATATTTTTGGATCTATGTGATATGAAAAAAAATGATTGTAGTTAGTCTTGATGCAATGTGGTTATGCATGTTCTTGTTCTTATTAGGGATAAGACATGTAGTTAGTTCTGATGTTTATCTCATGGCTCTATTGAGTGTTGGGGTGAACTAGTTGAGAAGGATACTATATATAATGCTTAGGACTATTTTAAGGATTTTTTGAGAAGATGACCTCAACATGAGTTTCGGTTGTGGTTTCAAGCCCAGACTTTCTACAATGGCTTGAATTATATGACCAGCTACATGATTGATGTAACTACATACAATTTAATTATGAATAAATCATAAGAAAATGTATATTACTTATTTGAGGAGCTAGCAAAGAATAATTAGAAAATTCTGATTACTTTTTCCTTTGCGGCAAGATAAGCTGGAGTATTAGAGTTAGATCAGTTTATAAAATTTTATTAGGAGAAGACAACCCAAGTGGATAAAAAAAGGATTTGGAGAAATTATCATTTCGCATCCACACGAAATGGTGAATATGGATCCCATTTATCAAATGGAAGAAGCTAATGAAATGTAAAGAAAAAATTACTTGTTTTGACCCAATAATAATAATCTGGTGCATCACCATCTGAACATGAGAAATCATGAAAATATTTTTTTTATGGAGGCTATAGAAGTAGGCTATAGAATGTTAGGAAAATTTCAAGAAACTTTGGGAATAATGTAGTTAGCTATAATAATCAAGGAGGATTAAACTTATATTAGTAATCTTCATGAAGAAAAGAGAAGTCAACTCGAAGAGAAAGTATAGATAGAGAACATTTAAGCGAGATTAGATCACACATGTTTGGCAATAAAAAATATAGTAAATCAAATTAGACAATTAGAATTATCTTTGAAGAAAAATAAAGTAAATTAACTACCAAGTTATATTGAGGTAAATCTCAAAATTTCTTCATCTATATTACTTTAAAGTGGAAAAAAAATATAAGGTATATATATTGAATCATAGTATTCTAAAATTTCTAGAGTTGATAACGGCATGATTTTTCCAAAAATCATGGCTCCCACTAAAATTTTCTAATGAAGCTAAGGATAAGTTTTTGATAAATCTTTTGTTTTCACTTTATTTTAGAAAAGGGAATTAGATGAACACTTTTAGAAATTTCCCAACATATTCTTCTAGAAGTGAATATGCAATTTGCTAAAACTCTATCCCAAATACCAAACTATGTAAAGTTTATAAAAGATATTATTAATAGTAAGAAAAAGTTGGTGATGTATGGGAATGTAAATATGACCAAGAAGTATATTGAAGTTATTCAAAGAATACTTTTGAGAAAATTGAAGAATCTTGGAAGTTTTATTATATATTATATCATAAAAGTTCACACATTTTGAAAGATATTATGTGACTTGGAATAAAGTGAAATATTAATGCCCTTGTCAATTGCATGAAGGCTGAATCATCATAAACATTACTCCAACACGTCTCTTACTATACATGACTAATTAGACTATCAAACACCCAAATGAGATTATTGAAGATATTTTGTTAAGGTTAGAATCTATATTTTTCTAGTAGATTTTGTTGATTCTTCATGTTGAGACTGACCATTAATTTTAAGATGATCATTTTTTATCACTGGACAAACCCTTATCAACTCCAAGAAAGGTAAGTTAATTCTCCACGTTGATAATGAGAAAATAAAGTTTAATATTTATAAAGTCTTATGGTGTCTAGATGATGATAAGATGGATTTTTGTAAAGTTGATAATCTCTTTCAGACTATAATGCAATAAAACGTAGACTTTTGATAGAAAAATTTTGTAGAAGTCTACTAGTTGGATGAAGATGAGGAAGATAACATGGAATAATAACTTATGATATGTAGAAGTGGCAATGATGGAAAAGATGATGAGGAAGAGCCATTTTGGAGTTGTGAAATTGAGGAAATGAAAAAGATAACTGCTATGAGGTCATGATATTCTTCGAAGTTATCACCTCAGAGAAATCTAATACAAACAATTTTTAAAAAAAGCTGAGGGAACAAGTGAGGAAGATAAGGCTGAGAAAGAAATTATGAAAGATTCAATCAAAAACAAAGATGTGGCTATGCATAACACCATGATTTTGGGGGTACAAAAATAGTTTGGCCAAGGAAAGCTCAACGAAAAAGCTGTGGCTATAAATAGCATGAACTTTAGTGTTATTGAATGAAATGGTCTATCAAAAGTTCAAGTACAAAGTCATGGATGTGCATATCATCATGAATTTGGTATCACATAATGATTTGGGGCTACAAAGTCATAGTTTTGCACTATGATGTGACATTGTAGTTACAAAATAAAATTGGCAAAGAAAAGCTAAAAGACAAAGCTATAATTGTGCATAGTATAATAACTTTGTGGATACAAGAAGAAAAGTGCTAGGCTAGCACTAAAGAAAAAACAATGACATTCACCAAAGTTATAGCATCCAAAGAATAAAAGACCAAAGAAGGAAGTATAGATGAATTAAGAAAAATAGAAGAAATAAAAAAGAAAATAAGATAATACACTAAAAAACTAGTTTGGATTGTAGACAGCATTAAAAGAGGTAAAACATTATTAATAGTCTAGCTATGAATGTTAAACATAGTGCTCTTTGGAGATAACCCAAGATTTTTTTTTTCATATTTATGATGTACTAAATACCATATATCCATCTCATAAATGAGTGTACGCACCCAACTTTCCAAGAGTATAGTTACAGAATTCAAACCCCTCCATGTCTATCAATATGTCCTCTAGAAGTTACTATAGTATTTTTATACCTATGATATTCAACCCTAGTCATAAAAATATATATTTTTTATTTGAGATGAAGTATAGATTTTTATTTTAGGGACAAAGTTATTGCTTGGGGATGAAAACTTAGTCTACTACTCCTATGCTAGACTGACTAAGCCACCTGGCATTATTGCTTAGATATTGTTTATATCACAACTAATTGATGGCTTAAACCCTCTAAGTCTCCTCATAAATATGGGCTAGCTAGTAGAACTCTCTTTGTTGAGGCCAACATATAAATCTTAAGACAAAGAAAAGTTGATAACCCTAAAAACTCAGAGAAAATCACATATCTAGTAAAAATGGAACACCATAGAAAAACTATAAGTGCCTCCCTCAAAAGGGCATGATAATAATCAACCAAGTGTATATGAGAGATAATCTCTCCTAGTTATGCCTAATGAAAAGTACACCTCCAGATGGCTTGAACCTCAAAGCACATGGTTTCTAAAAGATGAACATTTTCTCATGCCTAAGTTCATGTTTTTGCAATGCATGGTTGTAAGAGAGAGAGAGAGAAAGAGAGAGAGAGAGAGAGAGAGAGAGAGAGATTATAGGCACCCAAAATATCATATTAGACCCCCATGGTGCTATCTATTCCTAACTAATGACATTTTGTGCCAAATAAGAATA
Organism: Sapria himalayana; assembly: GCA_029783825.1. Taxonomy (NCBI): domain Eukaryota; kingdom Viridiplantae; phylum Streptophyta; class Magnoliopsida; order Malpighiales; family Rafflesiaceae; genus Sapria; species Sapria himalayana. The sequence continues at coordinate 5,640,977 of JAREIK010000438.1, forward strand.
TGTTGTCCCACTTAGAATAATTTAGACCTAGATAATGGTGTCCAAGCCTAAATAAATATATTTAATCCCATAGCTAATGACATCAAACCCCAATTTAGGATATGTAGTCCCACTCAAAGGTGTCTTTCCCTAACTAATGATATCCAGCCCCAAATAAGATTACTTAATCCCACTCAAGGTCATCAAACCCCAGTTAAGAGTATTCATCCTCAAATAAAAATAATTAATCCTCTTTAGATGGAAAAATCAATCTAGATAAGCCATAATTCCCCACTTTTGACAATTTATAAATAACTAGAAATATCAACTAGATACACCTTGGTATATGCCTAATTATTTTTATTCATAGGCACTTGAGTTAGCAATGCCCCACTGGCAAAGTGGGTGAGAGTAGATATTGCCTAAAGAAAGACATTTACCAAATGCTAAAGGTCAATATCATACTAGGAAATTTGGCTAGTCAATTATTATAAATTAAAGTATAAAAAAATATAAAAATGGATGAAGATTAGGTTCACTTTCTTTTGAGAAAAAAAAATTCTTATTCTACCCTCATCTTTAGTTTTATAAGGGACACATAGTAATAATAACTTTATAAGTACTAAATGGAGTGTCAAAATGCATTTTTGGCGGACAAAGTTGATAACTTTCCTTGTAGAAAGCCAACAATGCATTGTAACTAAGAGAGAACCAATAAGATCAAGATCATACTAACAAAAAACTTGGAGACCCAATATGTAAAAAATTTAAGATCTAATACACCACAGATCTCAAATCTTAGCATTCAATATCTAAAGAATCATAATATTAAAAATTATATTTCAATGATAGATAAAAAAAATTATCATCACAATTAATGAGAAATTTGATTATTTTTAAAAAATTTTAGACTAAACCCATCAAAATATGATAATCAAACACATTTTGGATATCATTTAATATAATAAATACCTTGAAATATTTTTGAATTGCATCAATAACATAATATTTTTAAACTTATTTTAGAGATATAAAACATTATCAAAAGTCATTGAATTAGGTTAAGATAATAATATATTTTCCAAGCAAAATAAAATGTTCAATAAGAAAAATACTAGTGAATTTTAGTTAATATTCATCATTAAACACACATCAAAGAATTTGAATACATTTAAAAAGCATCAAACATTAGGTTGAAAGGTATGTTAATAATTTCATAATTATTGAATAATAAGATACATAAATTTTCATAGAAAATCATCAAGACCATCTAATGACTATCACTAATTTATGAAAAAAAATAATAAGTATATAGAAACAAATTAATGAGAATCATTAAATATTTATTATTGATTATACATCAAATAGCATTCAACCAAATTTAATAGTCATTTAAATATGTTGAACTAATATCGAATGATAATCAGATTTTATCAAATTTCAATAAATTCAATGATATTTATCCTTATTATAATCATTTCTTGAATTATTTAAAAAATCAAAAATCATATTTCTCATTAGAAGAAAATCACAACAATTAATTACAAATTATCTTTAAGCTTATTCATCATAAACTTTGAAATAATTATTTTTATATATTGGAAAAAGCATGTGGTACGCCTAACAGCAAAACCAGTAGTTAGATCAGCAAAATTATCCACTCTTTGTGCAAATGAAAACTCCAAATTTACAAGAGAAATAACAAAAGACAAAAGAAAAAGAAAGAAGAAAATGAGTTATTTTCTTAGCAAAATAGAGTGAATGAGATGAAGAAATAATGCCTTATAGTTCATTTCTTTCTTTGACATAAATGAACAGTACAATTTTCTCTCTATCTTTTTAGAGCATTCATTGAATTGATAAATCCACAACATTCAGTTATAGGACATGAAGATTCCCAACATAACGAAGACGAGATCCCTATCCTATTATGTTCAACGAACATAGCCACCAAACCATGTTGGAAATTTTATAAGACATCTAGATATGTCATCAATCTGGGCTTGAGTTGAATTATTTGGGCGTAGAGTTGCTTGGTCTTGCTCCTCGGGTTCGATTGCTCGCATTGGGCTAGGGCATGCACTGGTTTTGGGTGGTTATACCTTATCATCATGGTGAAAAATAGGGTACAATTTGGAAAATTCAGAGACAGATTCCATAGTATCATTTTCATAGGGACTATTTAGACATTGAACGAGGACAGGTTATTCAATCTTTCAATGATGGAGGACTTGACATGTAGCACTAATATCTATAGGTATGGATGATGGTTTCCCATTCAGAAAATTCAATGGTAAAAGAAAATAAATGGGAATTGTAACACCACGAAAAGGTGTATGAACAAAAATGTGGAACACCGAATGGATTTGATATTCTTTGGGAAGGTCTTGAAAATGAACACACTACAAATAAAACCAAATAAAGAAATATCTAGCAAAAGAAAATCTTAAAAAAATAACTATTTCCAACATGTAGCTTCTCTTTACTAAAATATATTCTTTCATTTTCTATCTTTCCAGAATCAGAATCAAGATATGATCATTGATTCAAAGACATATCCTTTCTTTCCTTATCATTTTTTCTAGTCATTTCCTTCTTTGTCTATAAAATATACAGAATATTATCAATTAAACATGAAGGTAACAATATTCTTTTTTCATTCATGGTTTAAGATCATTGACTTTATTATGGTATCGAAGGGATCCACTTAAAAGCTACTATATATTGAACATACCAAACTCTCTACTCAATCTTTTCACCAATGTTTTAGCCTACTTTCCATTCAAATATTCACCTTAAACTTTCTTTTTGGAAAGCACAAAGTATCTCATTAATTTGAATTATTGGTATGTAACATCATGTCAAAGATCATTCACAACCAGCAAATGAAGTCCTTGATTCAGCTGGAACTATGATGAAATATCCAAACAAAGAACAATGAAGTTTGAATGATAGCCTACTTACATTTTGTTTGTTTGCAAATATTAAACATAAAACTATTAGTTTGATCCATGGGAAAGATACTACATATTCAATATGGATAGTATTTTATGTTCAGCTACTTCACAACATCAAGGATAGTGTGGCTGAACCCGAAAATAGACTCTACAACCTAACAAAAGGAATTCTATTATTGGATGAATACATCCAAAAAGTTAGGATAGTTGCGGACAAATTAGTTGATATTGGAAAACCTATTTTAGATGTTGATAAGGTGTTTCAAGATTGTATAGAACTGAAAAACAAATACAAAGAATTTCAGATTCTTGTTTTATCAAAACTACTAGATCCCTATCTAATCAATTTTTCATGTCTTTATAAAATTTTGAATAGGTTTATTTTGTACAAGAAAAATCATCACTTGAGCACAATGAAGTCTTCTATGGATAATGAGGATGTTGAGAGATTAGATACATGGCATTGAGATAATAATGAGGGTTCCGCTGCTTGGTTAGTGAGTTGAAAATATTTTTGGAGCTTGACCAGATCCACTCTATAGATTCAACTAGTTTATCTTTTATATAAAACCCTAATTTTTTTATATATACATGTTGTATCAGTAATAAAAAGTGTGTGCTCTCTATCCTTCTTATCTCGCTTGATTCTATACTAAAATATTCAGAGTTAATAAATCTACAATCACTATGTACTTTTCAGGAGGAAATAGCTAGTCATATTGAGCGACTAGTGAACCATGTTAAACTGATATTTTTTATTATGATATTATGTTCTTTTTGTTCCTTGAGATATGTTTTATGTTCTATACAATCCATTATTGTTATGTTTAGAATAATCACTATATATACATATTGAGTAAATTCTAAGAGATTCTAAACTAACGACTCATGAAAAACTAAAAAGGCAAATTAAAAACTTTGAAATCTTATTTTGGTAATGATCACAAGGACTCCAAATATTGGTATCCTCTCTTAACTCTCATCATGGTAAATTAAATTTTAAAAATATTTTAGTAATTCTTGAGATAAAAATGAAATTATTATCTATTAGTCTATTTATTGATGATAATGGTTGTCTATTCAAATTTAACTTTTTTAGTTTTTCCATCAAGGACTCCTAACATCAAATAATTGAAAAGGTCATAAACAAGGAAAGCTTTTTACCATTAAAGATAACAATAATCGAAGCTGACACTGCAATGAAAGCTCAAGTAATGCATTTAGAAATTTGGCATGCTTGTTTAGGACAACCTAATTATTTCTTTTTTATAGAGTTTAGAAAATAAAAAGATAATTAATGTTTTAAATTGGATGACTAAATATATTCATTGCAAACTATCAAAAACAACTATATGTTTTCCTTTTGAAAAAATTCACAGTGATTTATGGGGCCATGTGCCTTTAATTTCTAGATAGAAATTCCAATATTATGTCATTTTCAATGAAAAATTTACTCGATACACATGATTATATGGTTTAAGACATAAATCTGATTTTTATCCATGTTTTCCAAAATTTTAAGTATTAGTTAAATTTTTTTGGAAAAAAAAAAATAAAAATGTTTCAATGTGATGGAGAAGGTGAATTTACTTCAAATAAGTATGTAAATCATTTGTTTCAATATGTGATAAAAGTATAATACAAGTATTATGTCTTCATACTCCTAAACAAAATGGATTAGAACAAAAAGAATACAAATATGTTGTAGAAATATTTTTGACTCATCTTTTTCATGTTAATATCCCTTTAAAATTTTGGGTCGATGCCATATTATCTGCTACTTACCTTATATTTATAAACTATTTCTCACTTCTATTAATATTAGTTGTCCTAACTTTAAATTATTTGGTCACCATCCAAATTACTATAGCTTACATATTTTTGGTATGCTCTGATTTTCTTATTTAAAACCCCCTAGATGCACTACTTTTCAAAAAAAAAAACTAGACCTTGTGCTTTCTTAGGATATAGTGCTTTACACAGATGTTATATATGTCTTGATCCACTATCATATTGAATTTAGATTTCTCAACACAGTCTTAAATAAGATATATTTTATCTTTATTAAAAATGAATTCTCCCTTTCATAATCTTTTCATTATAAATTTTCTGAATCTTTATGATTTATTTTCAGAAACATCATGCAAACAATTGCATTCATATTGACATTACGATCACCATGACAAACACCCCCTTATTTTCAGGAAACAATTGCTACCATGCATGAAGAACTTGATGCTCTTCATGCAAAAACCACTTGGACTTTATTCCCCTGACTTTCAAATGTCAATGTTATTGCAACAAATGTGTATATCATACCAAATTCAAAGAAGATTGTATGATTGACTACTTTAAAGCACATTTAGTTGCCAAGGAATTTTCCTAAATTCATGGTCAAGCATGCCCTGTTAAAAATGTATTGGGGATAGACATTAAAAATTTTTCTCATGGTCTTTTTTTTTACACAAACTAGATATAAGCATGTCCTGTTAGTTAAAACAAAAATGCTTGATGCAAAAAAAAAACAAATATTCTTATTGCCCACAACCCTATTGTCATCCAGATGATGAGAATCCCACCAATCCTATAACGCACCGACAACTTTATGTGTCCCTACAATATTTCACCTTCACGTGCCATTATCTTGCCTATGATGTAAACTTAGCTTATCAACACTTCCAAAATCCAACCATAAAGGACTTTTGTGTAGTCAAATGCATACATAATTACTTCAAGGAAACCCTCACACGAGGTTTGAGATAATTATTTCAAAGTTCACTTATTCCTAATGCCTTTATGATGCAGATTGGGCAGATTGTCGATGCAGATTAGGCAGATTGTCCTTTAACTCAATAAAGTATCTTTAGTTTTTTTCATCTTTCTTTATTCTAACTACATCAATTGGGCCTCCAAGAAGTATCCTACTATTTTTATTCTAGTGCAGTAGTAGAATATTGCACCTTAGCCACCATTATTGTTGATCTCATGTGCTATTCACCTCTCACATAATCCCATGTTTCATGTTTATTCCAAACATATTGAAATTGACTACCATTTTATTTGTGAAAACATCACTTTTGGCATCTCAAATCCATTATTTTATCTTCTATAAATAAAGTATAGATATATTCACAAATGCTTTATTACACCACTTATTTAATGACTTTTGGTATAAGCTCGACATTCATTCTATTTCAGCATTATGCTTGAAGGGAGATGAAAATGAACACATTACAAATAAAGATCCAACAAAGAAAATATTTAAGAAATGACCATTTCCAGTAGCCAACTTCATTTGACTAAAATATCTCTTTCCATTTTCGATTTTCCTAGAATCAGAATCAAAATATGATCTTTGATTCAAAAAAAAAATCATTTTCTTACTTACTTTATCTTCTAGTCATTGCCTTCTTAGTCTATGATATATATTTATTATAAATTAAATATCAAAGTAATAATATTTTCTTTAATTCACCATTTAAGATCACCATCTTTATTAGGTCTAAACAGTAAGACATGGATCAATACATTATAACATAAAAAATGGGTCATAATAATATCTAGCTAACTTTAGAGAAGAGCAATATGCAACAAGGGATTGGAAATATGGTCATAAAGGAACTAAAACTTGATCCCTACTTTTTAACTCAAGTTCTATTTAATCAATATTGACCTTTTGTTTTATTCAAAGCTGAGAAGTTATGAGATTTTTCTTTAAGGATGGTATCCAAGCTTTGGATTGAAGTAGAGCTCTTAAAGTAAGCTGTAATTGAAGAAGGGTAACTAACCATATAAAGCTTGGAATGGAGACACCTTTTATTCCACAATGAAAACTTGAGTTATAACAAAAGTCTACCCAATAAAGTTAAGAAAACCAAGCTAATGGTTGATCATGGATAAACAAGCTCAAATATTGTTCAAGTCCTTGATTAACCACTTCTGATTTCTCATCCGTTTGAGGGTGATAAGCAATATCCTGCTTCAATTTGGTTCCACTTAGTTCAAATAAGTTTCACCAGAATTTGCTAAGAAAAATAGGGATGTGATTAAAGAAGACAGAGTTAGGGAATATATGGTGTTTAATTATTATATCAACAAACAAGGAAGTTATTTTTCTTGTTAATCTATCTACTACCACACAAAATAATGGTAAAGAATTGGAAATAGTATAGCCTAGTGATAAATTTCATTGTTAGATCATCCCAAACTAATGAAGCAATAGAAAGTGGCTGAAGTAAGCTAGCATGAGCTTATTTAGAATTCTTCTATTTTTGACAAATCAAGCAAGAGGGTAGAAATTACTCAACATCATGTTGCATATGAGGCCAATAAAAAATTAAGTATACTCAGTCCAAGCTACGCTTGATCTCACAATGTTTTGCTAATGGTGTATTATGGAATTCATTCAGAAGTGTCATTTTAAAAGCTTGGTTCTCAATGTGAAGTGCAACTAAGAAATCATCAATAGGATGACTGGACAATGAGAAAACAAAGAAAGTGAAGGCAACATTAACACTACTCAATTTGTATTCAATGTGAAAATGATATCCAAGTAGCATTCAAAGATATTGTTGATGGTTTGATATTTGAATAATGTGTTGAAGAAGTTCCTTGATGCTAATATTGTTTCTGTGAAGGATAAAAAATTAGCCAATTAGATTTTGTTGATGGTTCAGTGTTTGAATAATGGGCTGAAGTAGTTCCTTGATACTATTGTTGTTCGCGTGAAGGATAAAAAATCAGCCCATTAGAAATTGTTATCATTTTTGGACTACTTCCATTATGGCATGTAACTCTTTGATATAGGTAGAAGATGCACATAGGCTAGGACCAAGTTTCTTGCTAAAATAAGATTAGGGTGACCTATTTGCATCAAAATGGCCCAAATACCAACATTCAAAGCATCTATGTCGATAGTGAAATCCAAGTCAAAATTTGGAAAGCATAACACTAGAGCCTCTATCATAACATTTTTAAGGGAAGTGAAGGCAACATTAGCCAATGGAGACCTCATAGACACATCTCTACAAATCGAATCCATGAGTGAGTTGCAATGGAAACACATCCTATAATGAAATAGCAATAATAATTTATTAGTCCCAGATTTTGTAGCAATTGTTTCAAAGTTTAAATAAGTAGCCAAACAACAATAGATTCAAGTTTTTGAGGATCAGCTTTAACAACCCTATAGGGTGATGATATGCTCCAAGTATTTGATAATGTCATGGTTGAAGATACATTTTGACAACTTAATAAATAAGTGGTGGAGTCGGAGGCATTCCAAAACATGCTGCAAATAAGAAAGATGTTTGCAAACATGAGTTTTATAAACCAATATGTCATTAAATAAGACAATGAAAACCCATCATAAATAAAAGACTAAGAGCTTGTTCATAAGTGTCTTAATTGTTGAAAAAGCATTCGACAAGCTGAATAGCATGACAGAAAATTTGTCTTTGATGGTGGCAATATTCAAGGCTTGATAATCCACATAGAAATGATAAGAAGCATTGTTGAGAGTCCAAGTACCACTAAATTGATACCAATGATGAATCCAATAGCCTAGAATACTTGGTTATGATACCATGTGTCAAAGTAGCAAAGACAACCTTTGAAATTAATTATTGAATCCATGGGTATCCAAGATAATTGCCTCTAATTCTAGATGATATGACCTTTAAGTAGAAGTTAGGAGGTCAAATATAATTTAAGGCTTTCATCATAACCTCCTTCTTATACCAAACTAGGAATTTGTGTTGGGATTCATTGTGTTGGATTAGGGTTTCAAGCTTGGAATGAAATATTCTTCCATAGATGAAGTAAATGTCACACACCGAGAGAACTCATTGAAGAAGAATACATGCTTACTAAAGGGGAAGAGATGAGAGAGAAGAGAGACACACATGATAAGAAGAAAAATTTTCACTATTCATGTTTTATGGTAGAACAACATTTCTACTCATGAAAAGAACATGAACTCACATTCTCTCATTCTTATTTTACAATTCACAATCTTTTGTATAGTAAAGCAAAATCAATTACACTTAGGTTTTGAGTTACGAAAACACTTAACATATCATGGTTACATTTATGTCACAACCATAAAGAAGTCGTGACTTAAATCCTTACATTATTACACATGAAAATACTAAATATGTTGTGATAACAATGATATCACAATACCATAGAACATAGTTGCAACACCTTAACATTTTTTATAGTTTAAGTTGAGTCATGACTTCATAATTCAAGTCATGATAGCAGAGCACATAACATAGCTTAAGATGAGTCATAACTTCATAATACAAGGCCAAAGCATAGTCTCCAATCAAAACCACCCAAAATAGGTTACGACTCCATTCATGTTGCAATTCCATGATCAAGGTTGCAATTCTAATAGTAGCAACTTTTCCAACTTTAGTTAAGTCACTACTCCATAGATTGGGTATGACTCCTCAATAGATCTTTCAGCTTTAGTCAAATTATGACTCTATAGAACATGTTATGACTCATCAATACATCTTTTAGCTATAATCTAGTCACGACTCCATAAAAAAAATCACAATTCCTCTACCAATCCTTTATATTTAGTCTAATCATGACTTCATAGAATATGGTCATGACTCCATTGCTTATGCAATAACTTCATAATATTATCTCATGTATGCACCTTTGAATCCTAATATTATCTTACTTCATATAAGTATGCACCTTTATCCCTTCTTGCTTACTTTCAATCTCATGTATGCACCTTTGAAATCTTTGAGTAAGCGAAGCATATGACAAGTGATCAATGGAATTCATCTTCATATCCATTGAATCAGCCTCAAGTCAACTTGCTCCTAGAAGAAATGGTACTTTCTAGAGGTCCTTGCCTCCATCATAGTCTTTCAATTGCATTCAGATTCAATGGTAACTCTATAAGGCTCCCGGATGTTGTACTACACATCTTTTTTAGGTTTTCCTCATTACATTGGATCCCTAGAGGCTCGTCTCATTCACATTGTTTGGCTCCTCTAATGTAACTCGAAGAGCGAGGTATGTTTTATCCTTATACCTTTTAGAAGTGTTCCTGGCCTATATAGATCTCCTCAATGCAAGAGCTATTTTGACTTTATCAACCTCATCAAAATATTTATAACCTATTTACTCCATCTCTTTATCAGAAGATTCTATACCACTAATAGAATGAAGTCAAAAATCCATTTGAGATGCCATGAAAGGAATAAGCCAAAACTTAAATTTTATATCTCTCAACTCCATTACTTTATAATTGTCAACATTGTCATAACTTTCAATAATCTTTGTGCTCTTGCATTCTTTGAACACAACATCTCAACAATAAATAATTATTTTTATTTTTGGATTTTAAAGGTTGTAACCTTTGATGCCTTCCTTATAGCTAAGGAACTTACACTTCACTGATTTGAAATCCAACCAATTTCTTATTTCTTTATGCATGTGCACATATGCATCACATCCAAACACTCAAAGATGAGCTATGTTTGGCCTCCTCTCATGCAATTCCTCAAAGAGTGGTTTATCCTTCACCACTGATGTGGGAGTACAATTCTTCTGGTAGCATATTGTGGCAAATGCTTCGACTCAAAATTTTGGTTTCAAGTATGCTCAACTTCTCATATACCTTGCATTTTCCATCACTATTTAGTTTAACCTTTTCACAACTTCATTCTGCTATGTGTTATCATAATCATGTTCTGATTGAACCTAACAATGAACTACTCAACATATGATTAATCAACTAGAGAATATTATGTATCATTATCCATTCATAGAATCTTCATCCTCTTGTTGAACTAATTCTCCTTAAGTGCTAAGAATTCCATGAATTTCTTTTGCACTTTGGTTTTCTTCTAGATTAAAAAAAGCTCATGTATATCTAGAGAAATCATCAACAAAAAATAATTTAGTATATTGATCTCTCAAGTGAAACCTCTGGTATTCCTCTAAATAAATTACTATGTAGCAAGCCAAATACTACTATTGATCTTGGAGCTATAGCTTTAAATTTCTCTCATGTTTGCTTGTTGTATAGGTAGTCCTCACAAAATTCTAGCTCTCCTGGATAATTTGGTACTCTATCAACCATTCTCTTTGATGATATGGTCCCTAGATTATTCTCACTGACATTCCTAATTCATTGATGTCATAACCTGGTCACTTATCATGACACTGTATTCTCATGTTACAACTCTATGTTTTCTTGTATCTACTCCAAAATCTTCAAGAGCTATTTTTCTATCATGTTGTAATCTCATATCTACCTTTCGCAACTCAAAATTATTGTTCTTTCTAGACTTTATGTATTAATATCATGACTCTTAGTTTTCTAGTCATAACAGCTTATTACTTTTGTTCTTCTCCTAAGCCTACTTGTTCTCTTGTCACAACATTAAAACTCCCTATTGCAACTATGTTAAGACTTCACTATGTTTGCACTTCCTTCTCCGACTTCTTTGCCTAGTTATATGTTATGATGTATTACTAAGTTGCACTTCCTTCTCAGACTCCATGTTTCCAAGACACCACTTCAAACTCTATCATAACACCGTATTTCCATGACAATACTTCATATTTCCATTGGACTTCTTTTCCATAGGCAAGTCCTACTACATGTCTTGCATCTTCTTTATGTTTTCTTTCTTCTCAAAACTCACGAATCCACTAGTCGACATCATGATGGTTGTTACTCATAGCTTGTATAAGGTTCCATACCTTGTTCTTTGAATAATTACCATTTCTCCTCATGTAATTTATAACCTTTTCATCACAAGGAAACATAACACCATCATCTTTCATCATAATCATTTAGATCATATTTCTATTCAAACTAATAATATGCATCAAGCATCCTCATTTTTATCTTCTCATAGCCAACTATCTTCATAATTAAGTCATTCTTCATAGTCATATCTCTTTTATCAAATGATTGATACTAAGCAAACCAACTATAATGAGTCATATGATATGACGTGCTTATTTCAATATACAAAGTATCTTCATCCACATGAGTAATACATCTTTTAACAAAGTGAATCTCTCCTCTAATGGATGACTCCTTATCTGCTGAACCAAGACTTAGCTAGGTCATGACTCCATATTTTCTCATTGTTATTTGTTAGCTTCTCTAGCAATCCTTCATGAGGTGCCTAGCTAAACCATAATTCCAGTACCTCAACTCCAGCTTATCCATACTATTCAATCTTCCTATTGCCTTAGACTTGCTTCCTGACCAATTCATCCTTTGGCCTTCAATCCTCCCCCTCAAAAATAGTATTTCTTTAAAGTATATTCTCATATTATTCCTCTTCATATTCATTGATAATAGAACTAAAACTAATGTCTCATAGGCTAATCTTGTTGTACCACTATAAATGATGATAATCAGATTTTCCATGAATTAGGTGGTGACCTAAATAGAGTAATAGCCTTGTCATCATCATTGATCTCATGCCAATATATGATAATTGGATAATTAGTATCTAAAAATTATTTACATATGAGAAGAATATATCAGCCTCTTTTATACATAATTTAAATATTTTCTTCTAGGAGGAATAAATTATTTTCCAATGATTTACTTTGATAAAGTAATTATAGCTTCTTTCATAAATCCTTCGTAGACTTCTCGCCAAAAACATTCACCAAGGCTTTATCTACCAGACATACATGGATCGAGTCTTATGCTCTCTAATCCAACTTATCCCAATTGACCATAGAAGATGCCTTTGATTTTTGATTACTAATCATTATCTTTGGTTCTTTGATTATCGACTAATAATCTCTATCAACAAGTAAATCTTTTATTCTTTATTTCCATAATTCAAAGTTCTTTCCTTATAAACTTCTGGATCTCAACCCTAGATCTAGTCATGCTCACCATTATTTATTTTATCTTTCCATATATCTAGTAAACCCAAGATCTAAGCATCAAACTAGAATTTATGACTAAATCTTAGCTTCGATATTAAATATTAAGAATTCATATACCACTATAATAATAGCAATGATGAATCCAATAGTCTCAAATACTTGGCTATGATATTAAATATCAAAGTGCCAAAGACAAACTTTGATGTCAAATGTTGAATCCATGGGTATTTAGAGGTGTCAAGTAGGTTGGATAGCTTGAGCATGGTATGAAGCATGACCCAATTCAACCTTTCCTAGCATGCTTGAATGGCCCATGGCATGAATTTTTTTTAATGTAGCCATTAATGCTACTCTTTGCCCATTATGGGGTGGTTTATCTAGTACTAGTAGTGATAGTGTCAAGTGTTACGACTATGTTACTCTACCTAATTTAATAAATTAGAAGATATCCCAAAAGTTAATTAACAATAATATCTTATCAACTAAGATATACAAATATGCTATTATATAAATAATATAATGAACTATCATTCAGATATCGATCTCATAGGGATTGTATATGTAGTTCAGCTATTCAATAAGAAGAAACTCATTTTTAACATAATAAATAGTTAGATTATTAAATAATCATTGGCCTAGGATTTGTTTATCAAATTTATGTGCTGCAATTAATTCATTTGATATATATATTATATTAGATACATAGTAAAGGTTGAGTTGTTATATAATGATTTTTAGCCCTAATAGCATATAAGGTGGTTGTTAACATTGGGCCATTCTAGATGTATTTAAACCATCACTAATGCATTAGATCTCATGAGAACTTCAAATTTAAATGTGTTTGATCGTGATCATCACTAAGAAGATTGACTAGTGTATAATTTTTTCATATGCATCTATCCAAGGGTTGGTAAGGGGGGATTGGGGGGAGGGTGAAAAAAAACATTGAGCCCATCTGATTGGTGGTCCCCCTGCAGCTCTCTCCATGGTATGTCACAACTCAGGAATAATTTATCTCTATGTGAGAGTCATTCAAAATCTCATATCTTTTAGGCAACTTTGTTAATACTCTTATTCATTGATCTCTATTTTTTTAAAGATCAACAACTAGAATAGTTTGTAAGTATTTGTACTTTTAGCTTTATCTGTCATAATCACATAAATACCATATATTTTATTTGAGTTTCACTAGTGCGAACCATATGAGTAAAATGAGCTTACTAGGGTTGTCACCACCTTATGAGTCATCATATATTCATGTATGTCCTAAAGATTTCTTATCACAATTCTCCATATTAATGATCTGACTCTCACACTAAGATTGAATCCCTTGGGAGAATATTCTATATAATATTCATTTCAATCAAGAACTTATCCCCCTAAGATGTATATAATGAATTGGTATATAAAAGTATTTGTACTTTTAACTTTGTAAGTATCATTCTCATGATAATTAATATCTAAGCTTCATGTTCAACATATAGATTCATCTCATGTATCATAATTGGAAGGTATATCACCACCTTCATATCATATGCATGAGTAAGTCTCGTGGCTTATCTATCATCAACCACCATGATAATCTTCCATAAACTTATTATTAGTCAAAACTGTAATTCAAGTTATATTTAGTTATCATCCACCAATATCAATAACATAAAATATAATTAAACTATAATTGCATCAATCAACCAAACCAATTAGACCACACATTCCAAATAATACAAGCCTTATGCTAATTTTATAAAAATTCTCAAATTAATCTTTAGAGGAAAAGGGTTTAAAAACCATGCCCACCAACTTTAGGGATTAGTATTAGTTATGCATCCCTTGCATGCTTGTGGAACCCCTAGGGAGCACTAAATTCACCCTATGTTTGTAGTTATGAAGGAATTTGCTTGTTTCATGAAAGAGATGGAGAAAAAATAAGAGATTTATCAAAAAATTACTTAACTTCCACTGTTATATTCAGGTGGCTTTGTTTATCTCTAAGTAAAAAGTTGTAACTTTCATATAAAAGTTACAACTTCATCCTTCATATCTTCATTTGAGATTTTGAATTTAGTAAATGGTTATGCCTATGTTCAACATCTTTATCTCTATGCAATACAAGGTTGTGGTGCTAACAATGATCATGACTTTAGGCCTTGAATATGTATACAAGTCATGATATTGCCCATTTATCTCTATGCAATCATACTATGTAAAGATCATGATATTGCCCATTTATCTTTATTAATATGTATATGGTCACAATCCAAGGAACTGGCCATGGTGCTTATAGTTTTTTATGCATACAAGTTATGACTATATTTTCTTCGATGATAAGAGTCACAACCTTAGAAATAGTCATGCTCATGTAATATCCTTTTTAATAATTAGTAACTCAAAAGTTATTGATTTGAATGATTATCATGACTTGTGTATAAGTACTTGTTACTTAAATTTTTATAAATTGTAAGGCATGATTTTATAGAAAAGTTGTAGCTCTAATTTGAAACTAATGAGTCACATAAAGATAAAGTCTTAGCTCTATGAAATTAGTCACGACCTTGAATATCAATGTGGTACTTGGGTACTGTGATTGAAAATTAATATCATAGCTATTATAATTTTAAGAGCTATGTATGATTGCAACTCCATGATAAAATCATGCTCATTGGGAATATGTCACACAATAAAAAGATTATGTTAATGAAAAAGTTGACAAGAAAGGATGTCAAATCTATGAAGGACTTATGGATTTATCTCATATGCTAAAAATCTCCAAATTTTTGTTGATTTCACAACAATTCACCAAAGTTCTCCAAAAACCAAAAAATGTGAAATCAACATATATTCACTTCAATTTCACATATACATATCATTCTCAACTACCAAAATATACTAAAATATTAGGTAAATCGAACATAGAATATTAGGCAACTATAGACCTGACTCAACATGACTCTGCATGCCCAATTTAGGAAGGTTGGTCATCATTTACGTTAGGATGACCTTCCATGCGGCTTTGTCATTGTAGCATGGCTCAGACAACCAACTAGTATTGTATCTGGCACAACATGGTGACTCGATTGTGCCATGAAAAATGAGTTATGTCGAGTTAACATGACTTGTTTGTAGAGGTTTCAATTGGAGCAGGAGGCCTAGGCATGACCTATGGTTCAACGAGGTGGAAAGTGGGTCAGTGTCCCAACCACGACACAAGGCACGACCCGACTGAGTTGTGCTTGGCCCAGTATGACATGGTCTAGAATCATTCTCATACCTAGGTCGTGTTGGCCTGAGACATGGATTATGTCATGTTGGGTTAGGGGGTGTCGTGCCTCGTGTTGGGCCAAGCACAACTTGGGTGTCTGCATATTGACAAATTCCATCGGCACGGGTACCATGACTCGAGACCTCGTACCTGAAATCTGATGGGGTCTAATTGGCCCAAGGCTGCCACATTGGTTGATTTAAAAAATATTTAAAAATCAAAAAACCCACTTTGCCTGATACATGTGGCCAGTTTTTTTATTAGCCCATCATATGGTTGGCTGAACACGTTCGCATTGCATGACCCAAGTATATGTGGAACCATTCTCTCTCTCTCTCTCTCTCTCTCTCTCCTCCATAAATTAGGTATTATTTTTTATTTAGTTTTTTTAATATAATTTAATTATTAACTTAGAACATAAACTAAACAAAATAAAAATGGTCAATAGTGAATTTAATAAAAAAATTAATATTAAAGTATATGTAGATAATATTAATAAAGATACCCTATAAAAAGGTTTGATGCCGAGAATATATTTTCTCTCATGGTCTTGATCCAAATTCAAATATCTAAAAAATAAAAAACTAAAATAACATAATTCGATCTCATTTTAACATAATACAAATATAAAAATGCTAGGGGTATCAAAGAAAATTTGGAACAATGTAAGTATAATAATAAATATAAACATGTATGAGTGTATGTGTGACTGGGCATCTAAAGAGGTATGCCGATGCCAATCACTGTACCAAAAAAAATGGTGTATTAGATCCTAGGAAAACTCAACTGAGTGGTAGAGACTTTGAGGCTGGATCTAACATAGTTTCTTTGTTGACCTCCAACATATACCAGAACAAGTTAGGGAGGGAATATATGACCAAACTACTTACCATGGTGGGTCTTCCGATTAGATTTTTAGAGGATCATATGGTAGTTAGTATCATGTAGACTTATTTTTAGCATGCATATCATAGGATTCCCAGGTCTCCATATCGGAAGACATACTAAAATATTATAAGTTACAAAAATAAATAATAATTAATGAATTTATGCAATATAGTGGTGTGTGTCTGTGACATCTGATATTTGGACTAGTCATGATGATGGATCTTTGGTATACTTCACTACCTACTATGTAGATTATATTCTAAATGGACTTTTAATAAAAAGATTTTAGGATTTTCAAAGATTCTATAATCTCATGATGACCCTCTCATATATGAGTACATGATTAGAATCATTAGAGTTTATCATATTCAGAATAAAATATTTAGTATTATATTTGATAATAAATCTAATAATAGAGTAACCATTAATATATTTATTAGTGCAATTAGAGATGGGCCATTAGGAGAGATTTTTCACATTAGGTGCAAGTGTCATATTATAGGTATGAGAATGATTGTTTTCTCAGACTAATGACCGGTTGAAAGATGATGGTCGACCAGTCTGACAACCTTTGGGCATGACTCAGAAAGATCCAGCATGACCCTTCCGATTCTACCCCATCCGAGGCAACCAAATCGTATCGGTACAGCAAGGCTCATTTGACACATATAACCCGACTTGGTTCAAACATGTCTAGCCTGGCATGGCTCAGTCTAGAACCATGCCTCATGACAGGCTGGGCCATCCCATGGCACAAGTCGTGTCATGCTGGGCTAGCTTGAGCCCTGCCTCATTCTGGGCTAGGCATGACTCATGTGCCTGGCCCAGGAGCACGATAACCAGAGTGGTTAAATTTTCATTATTTAAAACAATTAGACTGCCTCGTCATGTGGTAGTCTAATTCTTTTAAAATATTCAGACACATGGCTGATTGTAATTGGCCGACCATGTAAGCCTGCCAAAATTAGATTGCACCGTTTAGCATGGTTAGGCATGGTTGTGCACTCTACCATGCCACCTTGTAGTGTTGGGCTAGTGGACCATGCCATTGTGTCCTACATAGCACAACATGGGAATGTTATCGTGTCGTGACTAGCACGACACGATGGCATTACCGTGCCTTGCAAAAATGATACGACAATTGAGTTGAAATGAATAAGTCAAATAAAAATGAGGTTTCTTGCATAACTTCTCTCCAATACCAAACTATGAATCAATTTATGGAATTCTCTTGTTGGATTAGGGTTTCAAGAAAAATGAGAAATGTTCCCTCATATATGAATCACATATCACACACTAAGAAATCTTATTGAAGAAGTACCACATGCTTATCGAAGGATGAGAGATGAGAGAGAAGTGGCACACAAAATAATAAAACTTTTTTAATATTCATGTTTTATGGCAGAGCAATATTTCTTCTCATGAACAAAACATGAACTCATATTGTGTCATCTTATGTTATTATTCATTTTCAAGCCTATATATAGAAAGGTAAAATTTCTTACACTTAGTCATAAGTCGTGATAACATAGTACATGTGGTGACTTCATTCATTTCAAAATCTCAAAGAATAAATCATGACATGAAATTCTTATGTTATCCATCACAACAACATTAACTATGTAGTCACAATAATGTTATTGTGACACCGCAGAACATGTTCACGACACCACAAGATTCGTATATATGGGCCAGTGCAAAAGTGTCTATTAATGTGGATGGATGAGAAAGAAAATTTTCAATGAATACCCAATTTCATCTCATAAATAAAAAAAGAAATAAGCAATTATTCAGAAATCCCAGCAACCTTATTCATGAGATCTTCAAAGTCTGACAGACAATAGTGAATTTCTACATTAGTGAATTTCTAATTGAGCTTTGACAAGCTACCTTGATGATTTTCATACAATGAAGAACTATAATCCATCTTAAGATTTTGAAGAAATGTTGGCCCATTTATGAGAAGATTAGTTGCTTTAATTTATTGATACCAAGTAGAAGCATGACCTTCCAAATGGAACACATATGCAAAAAACACTTGAGGCAAAGTTGCTCTTTTGTCTTGTGAAAATTCAAAAATTCATCAATGTGGAAGGCCTACTCATTTGGGTTTGTGCGATTAAACTTATGAACTTTCAATTTCATGGAAAAAATAGGGGGATACATCAATTGTCTCCAAGGATGCTATAGTGTTCGTTCACACTTAGTGGAAAGCAACCCATGAAAGTGCCAAAATATACATGAACATGAGCCCACAAATCTTCCAATTAAGAATCCAATGTGTTCATGTACTGCAACATAGTTTGGTGGATAGCCATTGTTTGGGAATCAAACTGAGATTGTAAGGCCTTATAATTGCTAACATATCTATTTCGGCCAAGAAATGAAGTCCAAGGAAGAAGGAAAATAGTTCTTTTTCTTTGCAGAAGAGAGGAGGAGAAATGAAGGAATAAAATGCCTTGATCATTCATTTCCCTCTTGGACAACCATGAGCAAAGCATATATTTTTTTTAGTTTTTTAGAGTACTCATTGAAATGATAAATCCACATCATTTAGTTATAAGAAATTAAATTTACCAACAAAGGGGGTTAAAACCCCTATTTTATTATGTTCAACAAACATAGCCACCTAATCATGCTAGGGTTTTTATAAAACACCTTGGTTTGTCATCAATATGGGCTTGAGTTGCAATAATTGGGCATAGAGTTGCTTTGTCTTGCTCTTCGGGTTCAAACGGTTACTTGGGGTTGGACATGTGTTGAATTTGGGTGGTTGTATCAGTATGATATTAATAAAAAAAAAACATTTTGTTATAATACACCAAAATGAAAATATTATTATAAAAACCAAAACTTTTCATATTTACATTATGATGCACTCAAAAAAAAAAGCTGAAAATGGCCTTGCCACATTGAAAAAAATAAATATTATTTTCTAAAATACTATTTATGATGTTAATAATGTTTTGTTTTCAAAAACATTGTACATATTAAACATATATTCTTTATACACATATTAAACATATATAAATGTACACATCAAACATATTTCGAACCTATTAAAGATACATGATTATACAATACTTATGAAAACACCATACATATTAAAAATATTCTTTATAAGTGTATACTTTATCAATGTATAAGTATATTACACACTATACATATGTGGTTAAAGAAACAAAATATGTTTATATAAATACATATACATATATGTAAGGTTAAATATAAAAACTTATAAATAAATAAATAAATATATATATATATATATACTTATAAATAATGAACTTTTATGTGTATAAACATACATTTAATATAAATTTATATATCTTTATATCAACATATATAAACATATAAATATTTATATAAAGAAAATGTCTATATGTTAAAAAATAAGGTTAAACTTATAAACTTATAAATGTATATATATTTATATAAACTTATAAATATCTAAATATATTCTTATATAAATGTATATACATAAGCATATATTTATATAAACTTATATAAATATATGGCCAAACATATATAATCATTTATATAATGTTAAATTTATAAGCATATATACATTTATATAAGTTTAAATACATATAAATGTATATAATTATCATATATACATTTATATAAATGTATATAAATTTAAATAGTATTTTCTAAAATACTATCTAGTTTTTTTTAATCTAGTAAGGGGCTAAGTGCATTTTCATGTTTTCCTTTTTGAGTCTACTAAAATATAAATATTTGTGTTTTGTTGAATTTTTTTCTAAATATATAAATTTTGGGTTCTTTTTTTTAATATTTTAAGGTTATGTCATTGTAAAATTTTCCCAACCTAAAATGTCTAGACAGAGGGCTTATGCATACAAAATTAGAATGGAAAATTATGCAAAGGATCCTTATTTTGAAAATATTTAATAAAAAGTCATATCTGAAAAAAATAAATAAAACAAGACATCAATACTAAAAATATATATTTTTTTGGTGTTGAATACCCAAAAATATCTTTCAAACATTAAAAAAATTAGAATTTTCAAATTTTCATTTTTTGAAATTTTTTTAAATTTAAAATGAATTATACATTTTTTGAAATTTCAAAAACCTAAACATTATATCTGTTTTCAAAAAATGTATATGCTTCAAAAATGTATACTGAAACAATTTAATGAAATTTAAATTTAATTAATATTTTAAAATTCCAATTTCTGAAAATTTCAAAAATTTGCAAATGTAAATGTTAAGTATACATTTTATAAAATTTATAAAACCTAAACATTATATATGTTTTTGAAAATGTATATACTTCAAAAAATGTATTCTAATAAATTTTATACATTTGATTATATATATATATATATATATATATATATATATATATATATATATTTTAAGGGTATATATGCTTATGAATTGTAAATGTTTTCAAAATTACGAAAAATGCATATTGAATTAATTAGGCATTTTGAAAATTTGGGAATTTTTTTTTGTTTTGAAGGCATTTTCGGGTTTTCATTTCTAAAACATAACTTTTTTTAGTTTTGGTAACTCTAATTTTAAATTTTTAAAAAATGGGATTGTTTATTAAATATTTTTAAAATGAGCTATTTTAGATAATTTTCCCAAATTAGAAAAGGCTACGTCCAATAGCGCCGGATCTTTAGTGGCGGAACTTCCAAGTGAGCTGGGGTAGTCTTTGGTGGAGGAACATTCAATTCAAGTGACCCGGAGTGGGGTTTCGTGGCGAAACATCAAAGTGAGTCGGAATGGTGTTTAGTGATGAATATGAAAATGTGCCTGAGAAGTGTATAGTGGCGGAACATCAAAAAGACGTCCACTGTCGCCCCATTGACTCTTGCACTGTTATTTTTTTGGTGCACCCTATAAAAAAATTGAAAGAAAAAACCTCAGATTTTAATATTTTAAAAATCATGCACCAAACTCTTAACTAATTAATTTTTTTATCACTCAGTTATAATAATATAAGAATACTCTCCACACTACCCTCACCCTAGAGGTGTCAACCGGGCCGGCCCGGCACAGGAAAATATCGTGCCCGGGCCTGTGTCGTGTCATGACTGGCCCGTCACGGTTCAGGCCCGTGGCACGGCACACCGGCACGGGTTCATCCCGTGTCGGGTGTCCCTTGAGCCATACCCCGCAAACACCCCACACCCCTCCCGCAAAATTCCCCCCCCCCAACGGTAAAAAAAAATTTAATAAAAAATTTAATTTTCAGCCGTTTGATCTTGCCTCCAACGGCTAGGGGGTAGAATCTAACAGCCCTCATGAATCTGCCCCTAAAAAATTCAAAAAGATTAAAAAAAATTACTTTTTTAAAAAAAATTACTTTTTTTTTAAAAAAATATTATCTTTAATCTATAAATTCCACCTCCATCTCTTTAACATTTATGTTTTTCATAAACATAAATTCTATCAAATCGTTCAATTTCTCTCTCAAAAATCTTGTTTCTCTCTCTCGAGACACGAGATTTCAGCATTCGGCTTGAATTTTCGGGAATTTCAACTTGAGTTTTAAACTTAGAGCTTGACTGTGGTGCACCGTGCACGTGACTGACCTCACTGCTTTTACCGGGTAATTTATTTTAAGTTTTTTAACTTTCTCTCTCTCTTTCTCTCTATAGTTTCTCTCTCTATACCAAAAATAGAAAAAATTAAAATCAGTATTCTAGTCTCTAAAAAATTATTCTGAATAACAAAAATCCTAAAAATGACAAATACAACTGAAACAAATTTAAATTTAGAAAATGAAAATATTACACAGAGGTCTGAGGCTGCTGAAACTTTGGTTTCTCCAGTCGTCTCAACCCAAACTTCTAAAAAATAAAAAACTTGGAGGACTTTTGTAGTTTGGACTCATTTTAATATAATAAAAAAAATATTAGGGGTGAGGAACAAGAAATGATACAGTGTAAATATTGTATGTGA
Source organism: Sapria himalayana (assembly GCA_029783825.1). Classification (NCBI taxonomy): domain Eukaryota; kingdom Viridiplantae; phylum Streptophyta; class Magnoliopsida; order Malpighiales; family Rafflesiaceae; genus Sapria; species Sapria himalayana. The sequence goes on from JAREIK010000438.1 coordinate 5,663,897, forward strand.
GTTTTAACATGTAAGAGTTTGTTTGGGATTAGGCACCTTAAGAGGCATGTCGAATTATGCACCAAAAAAACATGGTCCATTAGATCCTAGGAAAACCCAACTTGGCACTGCATTTTTTGAAATTGGATCGAACTCAGTCTCAAAGTTTACTCCCTTCATATATTCCAGGGAGTTGGGTAGGGACGGCATGACCAGACTTATCACATTGATGGGTCTTCCGATCAGATTTTTGGAAGATCCAAGGGTAGTGCGCATCATGCAGACATATTTTTAGCCTGCTTATCGTAGTATTCCTAGGTCAACATCTAGGAATGACATACTAAAGATATATAAGTTAGAAAAACAAAAAATAATTAATGAATTTATGGTATATAGTGGAGTGGTGTCTATGACGTCCGATATCTGGACAAGTCATGATGAATCATCTTATGCATGTCTCACCAGCCACTATGTAGATTCTAACTGGACTATGAATAAAAAAATTTTAGGATTCTCTGAGATTCTTCATCCTCATGATGGCCCGGCCATTTTTGAGTGTATGATGAAAATCTTTAGGGAATATAAAATTCAAAGTAAAATTTTTAGTGTCACATTCGATAACGCATCTAATAATGGAGTAGTGATCAACATGTTTGTTAGGAATATTAGAGACGCACCATTAGGAGAGATCTTTCTTGTCAGATGCATGTGTCATGTGATTAACGCGATTGTTCAAGCGTGTATGAAGGTGTGTTCCCCCACGTTGGATAATATACGTAATGCACTAAAATATATTCGCACTCCTCGTAGACAACAAGAGTTTGGTAGTCTCTATTTGTCTGCGAATCTTAAGAAGAAGAAATTCAAATCGAATGTGAGACATCGTTGAAATTACAAGTACCTGATGTTAGAATCATGTGTTGGATACGAACACTTGATATCCGACTACGTCAATAGTAAGAGTAACGAACTTATTATTGACGGCACTGACTGGGCTTCAGGAATTTCATAAATAAAATTCCTGAAAATTTTTTATGACACGACGAACATGTATTCGTCGGTTTATATGCCTATGACTTGCATTGCACTCCGGTGCATATGCAACATTAGTAGCATGTTTAGGAAGTATCGAGCTGACCTAACACTTAGCCATATGGTTGCAGAGATGGAAACCAAGTACTTGAAGTACTGGTCCACCGTTCCATCTCTTTATTGCCTTGCTGCATGCATGGACCCTAGGGTTAAGGTGGAAGGGGTAGAAAACACCATGACCTACATTTCCTCGTGCATGAACCTGGAAGTACCACCTGAAGGGTTCATTCACGAGAAGTTAACTGAAATGTTCACATACTACGATACTAGGTATGGTGGTGGTGGTGGTGGTGAGACTGTGATTACGGACATTGATACCTTGTTCGGAGATGACGATTTTTCCATTCAGCTAGCAAGGGGGAAATATAGGGGTGGACCATCACATAGGAACGAGCTTTCTCGGTACTTAGATACCGATTACTGCTCAATCCTATAACATTCTGATACTAAGAATCTTGATATATTACAGTGATATAAATCATATGAGTCCACCTTTCCCGTGCTATCAAGGATGGCACAGGATCTACTGACTCCTCCGGTGTCGAGTGTAGCATCGGAGTCTGTTTTTTCTGTTGCAGTGAACGTGATTTCGGATAGGAGATTGAGATTACGTCCTGATATTGTTGAGGTCTTGGCTTGTTTGAAGGATTGAGAGGATTCGAGGTTTAGCATCCATGATCGTGTTGGAGCTGGGACTGGGACAGAGACTGCAGCCGCATTCACTGTGATAGCTTAGGAGTTGATTGTTAATGATGATGATCCATATGATACTGATCTTGATGTTGCGGCTGATGATGCTCATGATATGTCGATTGACGATTTATGATGATCTACTGTTTTTTAATTTCGATGTTTTGTTTTTTATTGATTGTACGCTTTATTTATATGTTATGTTGAAACTATAATTTATTTGGTTTAGACATTCGGTATCAAATGGCTGATTAGTCATTTTTCATTCAAGTTGCTTATGTTTTTTTTAATTTTTATTTTTTTAACAAAATGTATTGATTTATTTATTTTTTTGATTTAATTTTCCATTAAAAAATTTATAACTATATTATATAATTCTAATAAATTTTAAATTAATTTAATATTACATTATAAAAAAAATTTTAAACTTTGTTATTTTAATAAATTTTAACATTTTTCATAATATAAATATATAATATTATACATTATCTAAACAACTATATATAATTTAATAATTTATATAAATAAAATAAAAAAAAATTTTACTGGCCTGTACGGCCAGGCCGGGTCTGAGCGGGCCCGGCACGAAGGCAGGCTTGTGCCCAAAAATAACGGGCCGGGCCGGAACGGCCCCGCCAGTTTGACACCTCTACCTCACCCCTCACTGAAGCTCCATCGAGCTCCTTAATGCAGCTCCTCCATGGAGCTCGCTAGAGCTCCTCCATGGAGCTCGCTAGAGCTCCTCCATGGAGCTCGCTAGAGATCCTCCTTGGAGCTCATAGAGCTCCAACGTGCAGCTTGTTGGAGCTCCACCGAGGGGCTCATGGAGCTACATCCAGCACTTCCATGGAGCTTGCTGGAGCTCCACAAGCTCTTATGTGAAGCTCATAAAAGCATCATGGAGCTCGAGTGATGTCCATGGAGGAGCTCCTGAATGGATCTTCATGAGCTCCCAGGAACTCCTCGATGGAACTCCAGGGAGCCCATCAATGGAGCTCGTGGAGCTCCACCGAGGAGCAACATCGAGCTCGTGGAGCTCCACTGAGGAGAAACAGCGAGCTCGTGGAGATCCAACGAGAGGAGCTTGTGGAGCTCCAACGAGCTCCATGGAAGAGCTACTTGATGGTGCTCATGGAACACCACCATGGAGCTCGTTGGAGCTCCACAAGCTCCATTGTGGAGCTCACTAGCAACCCATTGGGAAGCTCGTGGAGGTCCAACGAAGAGCTCGCTGGAGCTCACCCATGAAGCTCATGGAGCTCCAGCACTCCAGCATGCACTATGAAAGTGTTCCCTAGAGCTCCAGCGTTATCCACAAAAGTGCTTCGTTGAGCTTCTCGTAAAGCCTCAAGCGAGATTGCCAATGGAGCTCCAACGAACTCTATGGAAAAGCTCGATGGAGCTCCCTAGAGCTCCTCGGAGAAGCTCATGGAGTTCCAAGGATGAGCTCTAGCAAAGGGGGAGGTGCGAGGGGAGAAGATAATTTGGTAGTATGATAATTGAGTGTACCAAAAATCAATTAGATATGAGTTTGATGCACCATTTTATAAATATTAAAATTTGAATAGATTTTTCAATTATTTTACAGCGAGTGCTCCAAAACATAATTCTCCCTTATTTGGCCTTGGCTTGTCAAAATATCTTGTGCATTTCTGATTTCTTATTTTATTAAATATGGGTTACATCTTTTTTTATGAGTGATTGGTGTCGACATGTTTCTCATCCTTGGAGGTGTGATGTTTTAAGATAATCCTGAAATCGGATACAAATTAGTATGAAATATTTGTATTTTGGTATAGTAAACACAAAATATTTGATTTTTGATCTATTAAACTCAAAATATTTGATTTTTGTTCGCACCAACCTTTTCATAATTAAAAAAAAAGTGTACCAGATTTTAAAATAATTAAGTTTTGGTACACTAAAATTCATCAACTAAATTTTACCCTTTGAAATTTAAACAAAAAAATTAAAATGACATTTAATTAATTTTAAAACAGATGTTGGAAAGTGAGAAACCACTTAATTTTATAAAATGGACAATTGTGGAATTCAAACCCATGTTCTTATGGGTAAAAGAGCAACAAAGAACTGTAGGGCCACATGATTATTAACATCAATTCAACATATCAAAAAATTATATATATATGAACATAAAAAATGTTATATATATATATAAGTATACATAAATATGTGTGTGTATATATATATATTGACAAAAATAGACACACACACACACACACACATACACATTAATACACACACACACGAACGCATATAAACATAAATATAAATACACACACACACTCACACACACTCACACACACTCACACACACTCACACACACTCACACACACACACACACACACACACACAAACATACATCTAAACATATATATATATATATATATATATATATATAATTATACATACCTATATATATACACATAATATCTACACACACACACACACACACGTGTGTGTGTGTGTGTGTGTGTTGTGTGTATTTATATAGGTATATATATGATTTTCAATATATATATATGTTTATATATATACATATTTTTATGTATGCTTAAATATGTATATTATTTATTTCGTTCGTATTTATAAATATTAAGATTTGACATTTTAGCGATAAAAACTAAATGGTTTGTTATGGATTTTGTAGCTGCTACAAGAAAAATCCCAAATAGCTCGGGAAAATTCCCTAGCTAAATGTGAGTTTTTCATCGCTAAATGTGATATAACGATGAATTAATAACGGAAGCTTTCCCAACCTAAAGTGCTCGTCGCTAAAAATTAACGAGGGAAAGAGCCCCTAGCTAAAAAATCTTAACGGAAAAAAATTCCTTAGCTAAAATAATGATTTTCCTAGCTAAATTAGCAAGGGAAAATTCCCTAGCTAAATTAGCAAGGTAAAAATCTCAAGTTATTTTCATTCCAAAATTATTTTCAGAATTTTACTTTTTTTCAAAAAAATTAATTTAATAATTTAATATTTTTATATTAAATTGAATACAAATAGAAACTATAAATGATAATTTATAAATAACAAAAAATAAAATCATTTAATAAATTATGCTGATATAATATTTTATATAATTAAAATAAAAATATAACAAAATTTTATTACATCTTATTCATCAATGTATTTATCGACGGTGTATAAAGTATAATCTATTTATGCATTGACGTTGCTTTCTCTCCCTCGACTCCTCCGATCACCATCTTTCTGCTACAACAAACCTATCCGAGTTGCGGTGCATCATATCTAGTAAAAAATCTGTTTACTTATACAAGCTTAGTATGGGAAACAATGTGGTATCATATCTATATGAAATTTAAACCAGTCAATAAAATCAAAATAAATAAATAAATAAAGTTATCTTTTGATAAATATATAATGCTACAATATATATGTACATATATAATATAGTGTATGTGTACCTATATACTAGCATTTCACTAGTTACATATATTACTGTAGTATTTGTACATATAAATTACAATATTATATGTGCATATACTGAGTATATATGTACGTATATACTAAGTATATATGTACGTATATACCTGAGTATATATGTACCTATATACTGAGTATATAAGTACGTATATATATATATATATATATATATATATATATATATTCATACTAGTAGTTATATGTAGTCATACATAAATTTATATAAAGTTATAAGCAAATATATAGATGTATATATATGTATGCATAGTTACAAATATAGTTATATTTAATTATATAGAGTTTTATATAGTTATGTAAATATTTATATATAGTCATACACATATAGTTAAACATAATGTTGTATGTTGTTTACATGTAATTATAAATATAGTTACATATGGTTATACATATAGTTACACATTTAGTTATACTTATATTTATACATGCAGTTATATATTTTTTTCATATAATTTTATATATTTATACATATAGTTATGTATAGGCATAGATATAGGTATAACATTTTTTATATACTAATATATAAAATTATATATTAAATATATGTTGTTAATTATATATTTAATATAGTTATGTATAATGTTTTTATAGTTATACATATAGTAAAAGATAATTATTTATAGTTATATGTTCTTATATCTATAGTTATTTAATTATAAATAGATTTATATATAATTAAATTTAATTATAAATATTGTTATAAATATGCATGTAGTTAAAGATATAGTTATATATATTATTTTTATAGTTATACATATAGTGAAATACAATTATATATATTTATATATTATTATACAAATAGTATGTTTTGTTAGAAATATAGTTATATAGAATTATACAAATAGTTATAAATTATATTATAGTTAAAAAAAATAGCTATATATAGTTATAAATATAGTTACAAAATTAGTTTACATAGTTACAAATATAATTAAATATAGTTATAAAGAGATTTATATAGTTATACAAATATTCATTAATAATTATACATATATAGTTAAACATATAGTTATATATTAATGTTGTTATAAGTTTTAATTATAATTATAGTTACATGTGTGATTGCACACATAGTTATAAATGTAGTTATACATGTTGTAGATGTAGTTATATATAGTTTTTCATGTAATTATATATAGTTAGACATATAGCTATGTATAGGTATTGATGTAGATAAATATATTTATATATAGTAATATGTTGATATACATATTATGAAATACATTTATATATAGTTATATATGTATGTATATATATATATATATATATATATTAAATATATGTTATATTTATATATAGTTATGTATACTATTTTAATAGGTATACCTATAGTAAAATATACTTATAAATATTTATGTGTTATTAATCATATTTATGTGTTATGTATACTACTCACCACAACACCAACACCCACTCCGACTAACACATTCGTGGCAAAATACACACGGCCACATGCCCGTCAGAATGACAAAATACACACGGCCACATGCCCGTCAGAATGACAAAATACATGGAAAAAAGACGAACACAACTATGCCGATGAACTAGTAAGCAAGTTTTTATGGGAGAATATACATAAGCTAGGAAAAATATGAAATTAGAATAAAAAATACCAAAATAAAAACAAATACTTCTGCATTAAGATAAGCGATGAAGAGTTAGGGTAGAAAGCGTACCTCAAATTGTTAAGAAACTCACGGATGAAGGAAATCGCTTCCACTGTTAGGTTTGATTTTGATTTATTTGTGTCGACTATTGAGAGAGAGAGGCGGATGGTGCTAGTTAGAGACTTAGAATAGTTGTTGTGCGTAAATGTTTTAATTTCATAAATGTTTTTAATTTTTAATTATCAAAACATTTAATAAACAATAAATATATATACATAACATAAATCCTCATATTTTTATACTTAATAAATTATTTTCAACAAGTTATTGTGCGTGTAGCAAGGGACATATGAAAAACAAACACATTGTAATTTTTAATTATCAAATTAATTAAACAATAAATATATAAACAATTTCAAAAAATAGATGTTTAGCCTTCCGACTAGAAAAAAAAATCATAGCTACAAAATTTATAACCTTCATATTGCAATGTACACATTAAAAGATAATTGGTCTTCAAGCCACTCTCCTAAGAATTATAAATACTCTTTATGTTAAAAAATATATAAATATATATATTTTATGGTTATAAATTTTTAAGAATTCATATTAATTTTTATAAAGATAATATGAAATAATTTTAAAGGCATAAAATTTCATATTATTTGAAATCATTTATAATTTTTAAAATTCTAAAAATTAGTGAGAGTATAATTAAAAAAGGTTATATTTATTATTTTAATAAAGACTGAATATTAAAAGCTAATAGTAAAAATATTACTCAATTATTTAATTCTTATAAATTTTAGTAGGACCAAACATCTTTGTATTATTTTTTAAATATCAATTTATTTTCTTTTAAATTTAATGAAAAAATTTAAATTTTTATTATAATTCAAGATTTTCAAATTTTGTAGTAATTATTTTTTTAAGTTTTTTATAATCATACAATTTTTTTATACTTATAATAATATTAATATTTACTAATTTATTCGTCAATTCTGATATTTTTGAAAATATTTTCTATTTAATTATACAATGAATTATTTTACATTTATATTAGTAGAAATTTTAATGTATGTTCATTTAATTTTTAAAATATCTTAAAAACTATTATAATGATAGAATTAATTATTTAATGCTACTATAATAAAAATTTTTAAGTTTCTTAATTAAAAATTTTAGAAACATTTTTTGTATAAATTTTTTAAAATTTAATAATAATAAAATAGTAATTTTAGTCCTTATTAATATAATTTTTTTTTTGTATTTTTATATTTTTTAGATATTTTATTTATAATATCTTTTTTATAATTTTATGAGGAGAATGTGTCTTTCAAGGATCGCTCATATATAGACAATGATATAAATTTAATAAACAAAATAAAATAAAATATTAAAACAAATAATAAATTAAAAAAAATTAAATCATTAAAGATTGGAGATGAAAATTATCTTCAGTGCAAATAGCTAGGGAAAAATTCATAGCTAAATGGATATATTTTGTAAAAAATAAAATTTAAGAAATAATTATTTGCAATAAAATATAAAATAGTAAAAAAATTTCAGATAATTATTTAGCGACGGATTTTGTCTCGATATAATTTAGCTAGGAAAAATCTATTACTAGATCCATCACTAAATTCTTGATTTTCTTTGCACGGAAATTGAAGCAAATATTAGTGACGAAATTTATCTCGATATAATTAGCTAGGTAAAATCCATCGCTAAATTCGTCACTAAATTCTCAGTTTTCTTTGCGTAGAAATCTATGAAAAAATTAGCAATGAAATTTATCTCGATATAATTAGCTAGAAAAATTCTATTGATAAATCCGTCACTAATTTTCCTAGTTTTCTTTGCATGAAAATCTACGAAAATATTAGCGATAGAATTTATCTCGATATAATTAGCTATGAAAATTCCATCGCTAAATTCCTAGTTTTCTTTGCGTGGAAATCTATGAAAATATTAGCAACGAAATTTTTCTCGATATAATTACCTAAGGAAACTCTGTCTCTAATTTTCTCGATATAATTAGCTAGGAAAAATCCATCGATAAATCAATCACTAAATTCTCAGTTTTCTTTGGTCAGAAATCTATGAAAAATTTAGCGATAGAATTTATCTCGATATTATCAGCTAGGTAAATTCATCACTAATTTTCTCAATATAATTAGCTAGGGTAATTCCGTCGCAAAATCAATTGCTAATTTTCCTGGTTTTTATTGCGCAGAAATTTACGAAAATATTAGCGACATAAAATTTTAATCAGACATTTCCGTCACTAATCCGTCACTAATCTGTCACTAATCCATCACTAATTCGGCGCAAGAGTTTATTTCAATGTAAAATCAAATATCCATTGCTATTCTCTAACTAATCCATCGCTATTTAGCTAGGGATTGATTCATAGCTAAATTTCCCTAGCTAAATTGACATTTCTTGTAGCATGCTAGAACATGAAATGTTTGGTGTACTAAAAATCAAATATTTTGTGCCTGGCACATCAAAACACAAATCTCCCAATTACTAACATTGGATACCATTATTACTTCTACCTTGCTTTATTTTTTCCATCAACTAGGTAAACTCAATAAAATTCTCGAAATAGAATCTAACAACTTGCATGTTTTATCAGTTGATGAAAAACATATCATTGACGAGAAAAGATGAAAACTATAAAGAAGTCAATATTCTTGGAGATGCTAGCTAGTGGGGAATAGAGATGTTTTTTTAAGGAAAAGAGATTATCATAGCCTTTTTTCAATGAAATACATAGAATACTTATTTTGCACAACATCTCAAACCCTTAAAATTTATTTTTTTTGCCAAATCATCAAAGTATTGGCACATGAATGTTAGGAATTAGATTGTCTTAAAGAAATTCTTATGGTTGTATACCTGTTGATTTTATTCATTTGGCATTTTAGAGCAACTAGAAGGGAAGTCAATACAAAATGAAGGCTATTTTTAATACAAAGAGACATCTTTGCTCATTATTTTCCCCAACCACAGGATCACTATCCTATATCTGATTCTTTAGATAATTGCTTACATGCCTTTTGTAATGTGAGTGTAGTAATCAATGCTATGATGCTATGGCAACTCATCATGTGCTATCCTAAGAATAATATCATGTCATGTTTAATCGTAAGAAGGGAAGAAATTATATATTGATAAGACATAATCAAAAATTATAGAAAAATACTTAATAATAATTGATGTACATCTAAATGATATAAATAAACAAAATATGGATTGAGGTAGTACACATTTTGGGTGCTAACATCCATAATGCAAACAAATAAGAAATACAAATATAAACTAAGAAAAAATTACTTTATTCTATGTTGATATATAAATATATAGAATATTAATCATATAAGTAAAAAAATTTTTTCCAAACCTTTCGAAAGATATATCCTAGTTAATCTATTGTAGGAATATAAATTGTAATAATAATTACATCATACATTTTTTTCATGAAGAAGAAATCATGCACTTCTATGCATTTTTGTTACTCAAAATATTAGATTGACCAGTATATGTCTCATAGTTTGACAATTAGAGGATAATTAGAGATAAAAGTGCGCATTCGATCTTTTCAAGAAAATATTTGATCAAAAGTATTTCATAGATAACAGTCATAATCGATATGAATTATACTTCTATATTAAATCTTAAAATAATTATGTATATTTTATTTTTTTAGGAGATAAGATTTTTATTTTGAAAAATATAAAAATTTATAGTTAATTTTTTCACAATGTAAGTTGGTGGTCAACTTGAATTTAAATATTCTGTTGGTTGTATGTGCTTGTGATCATTGAAATAAAGCACTATATATATATATATATATATCATAATATTTAGTATGTGCTCAATCTAAATATTCAATTGGTTGTATTCAAAGAGTAGTATTTGGGTGAATTTTTTATGGAGTATCTAGAAAATTATTAATTATATTAATTGCATAAGATATATATGGTCAAATGATAATTAAAAAGTTAATTTTGTTTATGATTCTCTTAAATATAATAGAAAGAATTAGATGAGTTATATTAGAAAAAAAATTAATACCTTTTTCAATTAAAGTATCTATTGGATAATAATCTAAAAGGCTAATCTTTATGAGAGTATTAATTATATATCTCATATGTCATAACACAATTCATCTCATTGAGTAGATAATTTCTATTCCAAGACAATATATAAATTTAACTAGATCTATCATTTAAAATTATGTATGAATGTTCTAATTGAGTTGAATAATTTTTAACTCATCATATTATACAATAAGAATGTTATCAATATACATAATTAGCATAATTTAGCTGTCATGTGAGATACGTTAAAAAGAATAAAGGGAAATTTATAATATACATATGCAGCCTAGAAAGAAATAATTATTAGTGAAAATTTTTCAAACCATGTCATTGATAATTACTAGTATATCATTTATATGTGAGATATTATTAGTGATATAAGAATTTGTATTATTAAAGTCATTTTGGTTGTCAGAGAGAAAAATTCTTGTAATTTATATCAAATTTCTGAGTAAATCTTCACCCAATAAATATCACTTTTAAGGTGATTTTTTTTTCATTTGAACCAGTAATTATAATAAATACTCATCTCCAATGAACTACACACCTTATAAGTGGACTGTTGATGTTCTAGTTTATAGGTTTCATTTGAGTGTACAATATTTATCTTTTTCAACATGACTTGATATCATCTTTGATGAGATAATGCCTTTAAAGGAGATTTGAATATCTTAATATATTTAAATAAAATTAAAGGATATATATAAAAAAAAATACATGAGTATGATATTACATGTAAAACAAAATGTTGGGTACAATCTTTATGTTTATTATGGAGAGAGATTTAAAGATAAAAGTCAAAATAGGTGGGAATGTGATCATCAAACATCTTACGTTATGTTTTGACCATGCTTCATATGTCATATTCTTTTAGTTTAGACTTTCATTAATAGTTAAACCTTTGTGTCCCCATCTCATTTGAACATGGAGTAGAGTAAACTCTTGAATTACTAGATCATCTATATTGAAAAGATTTTATCTTTACAGAAAAATCTAACTTCTTTCATAGTCGATATATTTTATACTCAATGATACATTTGATGACTTAATAGAAATGTCATTATAATATGAATAAATAATTTTAGATATAGCTGATAGGTGAGTATCTCTTTTAATGAAAGACAAAATAATATCATATAGGAATAATAAAAAGTAATAGATCCAAATAAATTTTTTAGATTCTTACTCTTTTTAGGCTCATATGTAAATGAATTACGCTCAAAAAATAATATTAGTATACATGAATACTTTATTTGTTTCGAATGAATAATATTTGTATTTTTTTGAGCATTTGGGTATTTAAGAAGATATACTTAGCCTCCATTAGTATTATTTTTTTCATATCTTGAAAGATTCTTAACTAAAAAAGTGCTTCAAAAGTTAGATCACAAATGAGTTATGAATAATAATAAATTCAGATGATCATCTTTTTTATCCTTTTTTTAAAAAGCTTATTAAAAAATGAGATATGCTTAAAAAAGTAATATTATGACTCATGGACACTTTATTTATTTCAGATGAATAACATCTGTATTTTTTTTTGAGTACCGAGATAATCAAGAATGTGTAATTGGTCTCCATTGGTACCTTTTTATCATATCTTGATAGAGGTGTGAAGTGGCTCGAGATTCCCAGGCACTGCATGAGATTTAGATTGGGGTTGAAAATCATGTATGAACCCCAATCCAAATGAAATTTAAATTGGGGTTGAGCCTAAATCTTAAGTAACCCAAGACTAATCTAAATCCTACAAAAAAAAAAGTAAAAAGAATTGCTTAGACTCTAGTTTTAATATGCATAAAAAAATATGTTTTGCTTCTTTGAGCAATTTAGCATGCTCACAATTCTTATCATGGGTCTGATGTTTATTTTCCTATATCACACAAGCAAAATAAGGGTTCCTTGTACTATAAAAAGGTTAAAACAATCGAGCATGGTCTAGCTCTCTATTGAGCGAGTGGTCACTCAGCTGCATGGTGAAAACCTGCACAAATTCATGTTGAGACTTGTGGATGTCATGACATGGAAATATTTTATCATGACTTGTACCACTTATTTTTTTGTAATAAAAAACATTATATAAGATAATGAAATGTAAATATAAAGATGCAATGTGTGGCAATACAAAATAATGTGTGTGTTGGTTTTTTTCTCTTCTTAAAATAATGAATAGAATCCTAGAATTGACAATCAAATTCTAATTGGCCATAATATTTTCTATCAAAGCCAAGGATAAATAGATCTGAGGTTTACAAATTTTAGAATTGCATGTTTAGGCTCATCATGTTTGAGATTGAGAAATTTCTTGGATATAATTCAAACCCTAGAAATTAAAGTTTGAAGATTTGGTGGTTGATATACTTTTTAAGACTATAACTGAAGATTCAAAACTAAAAGTCAACTATCATAAAATGAGAATGATATATGCTGAAATTTTCTAATGAGAAAGACTTGATTGGAAAGCCAAAAGGCTTAATTTGATCGTATCTTGCAGATAATGTTTTGATATAAACATGTTTGTGAGAAAATGAGCAAGGATCTATGAACAAAGTTTAAAATTATTTAATAATAATTCATTAATGAACAAATAGTTCTTGAGGAAGTAGTTGTATAAGTTGTGTGTGGATGATGAAACTTCTTTTTTTGCTTATCTGGATGAGTTGAACACTCTGATCGATCATTTATTACCTATTAGTTGTAAGATTAGTGATTATGATATGACTATCACCCTCTTTTATTTACTACCTAATTCATTATATAATCTAATAATCATCATAAATAGTGGTTCAATAGAGCTGTCATATAAGGTAGTTCAATGTTTCTGTTTGAGGATATGAGTTGATAGAACACATGGTGTTCCTTGAAGAAAGTTTTGTTTACGTGTGGAAGGATTGAAGAAAAAAGTTCAAAGTGGTCTAAAAATGATTAAAAGTCAAGAGAAAGGACAAAGAGTATTGATAAATTGAATATCAAATGTTGGAAATGCAACAAGACTAGACACTTCAAAAGGGTTTGTAGGAGCAAGAATTGCTTAGGGTATAAAATGAATATATTGGAAAATTCTGCATATCAAAATCATACACCACCCACAATGATGAAGACATGTGGTTAATCAATATGAGAGCCTCCTATCACATGACTCCTCATTGAGAATGGTTAGGTTAGTATGAGAGTTTTGATGAAGGAACTGTATTTATAGAGAATGACTCAATAGCGAAGATAGTTAGTCATGAGAAAATAAAAATAAAGATGTATGATGAGATAATAAAATTGATTTTGGAGGTGATGCACATTCTAGATCTCTACAATAACTTGATATCGATTAGTGTAATGACAATGTAAGAGTTTACTTTGACTGCTAAAAAAAGTCATGCAATATGTCTCGAGGGGTAATGATAATGTTTCATGAAAAAATGTGTGAAACCTTGTATAAGCTTATTGCAAGCAACATTAGGTCTTTAGTCATTGGCTCTTTTGTTTCTAAGAAGAAAGAACCCATAGAGAACAAGTAGTCCATGAGGTTGAACACTCTTCAATCGTAACATGGGACAATGTTGTGACATTATATATTATGACATATTAGTGAGAAGAGCCTGATAATTGTGTCCTTGGTAAAAATGTTGAAAAGTGTCCTATGTTGTTCAGAAGGGTTTAGGTTTTGAGGATTGTTTATATGGACAACCAAAAAAAGTTGAAATTCAAATCTACAACTGTCAGATCAATGATAATAATGAATTTAATTCATAGTAATTTGTTATGAGAAATATCAGAAATATCACTGGGAATTAAGATATTATGTGTCATTTATTGATGATTTTTTTAGGTGTGCATGACTCTATTTTATTCTAAAAAAATTTAAAGTATCAGAAAAGTTTAAAAAATTTAAAGTACTAATGGAGAACTAATTCAACAAGAAAATAAATGTTCTACTCAAGGACAATGGTACATAATATTTTTTGATTGATCATTTATGTGTTGAACATAATATTTCTAGGTAGAATATGACAAATATGACATCATAATAGAATGGATTGGCTGAAAGGTTAAACATAACATTGATGGAGAAGGCAAAGTGCATGAGAAGTTGAACAAGGTTGGAGTCGAGACTTTGTGCTGAAGCAGGTTTTACAATGTGCTACCTAAAGAACCACATTCCTCCATTAATGGTGAAGAATCATATATCATTTGTGATGTTGTATATAAGGCCAAGTGAATCTCATATTCAGGTGTTTGGGTATCATACATGAGTTTATGAGCCAAAAGAAAAGAGAAACAAGTTAAAATTCAAATCAGAGAAGTACAATTTTATTGGTTACAAGGAAGTTATCAAACACTACAAGATCTAAAATCCAGAGACATGACCAATAATCTTTAGTAGAGATGTCATGTTCAAGGAGTGTAAGAGTTGAGCATAAATTCTATTGTGAAGAAATTACATGGACCTGATAATGTAGATGTAAATATGAACAGAGGAAATCTAGTCGAGGAAGAGTTATCACAGTTGAGCACAAATGTTATTGTTGAAGAAGTAGTGGTGTTCACATCCGCATTGAGGAGATCTACATGAGTCAGAAACTCACTTGTAAGGTATATTAATAGTGTATATCATGTCCATCATAATAATGAGCTCAACACTATGAAGGAGGCCAAAATTTTTGGGGAGCAAAGATAGTGGGAATGTGCCATGAAAGAGGATATACAATCATTGAAAAAGAATAATACTTGGAGTCTTGTTAAGTTGTCATTGGATCCAATAGAAATTAGATGTAAGTGAGTGTTCAAACAAAAGATAAATGTCTTTGGTTGCTAAATGAAACTCTTAGGTTAAAAAAAGTAACTACGATGAGATCTTTTTGCCAGTAGTGAAGATGCTCTCCATTTTGATATTGTTGGTTGATGCAAAGATGTTTGATCTAGATGTTGACAAGTTGAATGTGAAGATGATATTACTTTATGGAGACTTGAAAGAAATGATTTACATGAAACAATCTAATGGTTTCGAGGTGAAAGACAAAACAGATTTGATGTGCAATCTAGAAAAATGATTATAAGGGATGAAATAGTCTTTAAGGATGTGCTATCATAAGTTTGATTCTTTTGTATTTTAACTAAGATTCAATATGTATGAGGTTGATCATTATGTGTATACAAAATGGGTAGGTAATAACAATGTTATTACCTACCCATTGGTCAACAAACAATTTCAAAGGAAGAAATTATACAGATTACACATGAAGATTACTTCATTCATATACCAATTAGCTATATTCTTACATGAGTTTCATATACTAATCAACTAGTTGTCATATATTGGCAATAAGATTAATATTTATGACAAAGTGATAACTCTTATCTCTATATATTATCAGATTCATGAGATTACTTCATTAACGCCATTGTAAATGGTATGATGAAGCTAACTTATGATATTGAGGTTTTAATACTATTTTCTAAGGATTATGAGGAGACATAGTATTGGAATACTAGAAAAATGTACTTTTTGTGAAGGGAATGTTCGAAGAAAACAAATAAAAGACAAATGGAATATTGAATTGAGTGAATAGGTTGAAATCAAAGTGATGGAATTGTGATGAAGTTGGGCACATAAAGAAGGGTTGCTAGAAAAGCAAAAACAAGCCATCTTCTAAGAGTTAGCTCTACAAAGAAAGACCCATCCACTAGAGATGCATAATTTATAGAAGCATGTACTACTCATGTTGGTTAGGATGCCTTGTTCATTGACATAGGTGTATCATATCATATGACTCCTCATCAGAATTGGTTAAGCTAGTATGAGTCATATGATAGAAGAGATGTGACTATGAGAAATGACTAAAAGATAAAAATAGTTGGTCATAGTAACATGAAGATGAATATGTATGATGAGGCTATCATCATTCTAGACTTGAGTATAAATTGATTTCTATACGTATGTTGTCCCAATGATGGGGTAAATTTCTGTTATGATAAAAAGTCTTACAGGGTGGATCGAGGATAAAGTGAACTTGCTGGTGGAACAAGGTGTGGGACCTTGTATAAGCTAGCAAAAAACATCATTAAGGCTTGCATTAGTGGATCCTTTATTTCTAAGAAGAATGAAGCCATGGAGAGCAAGTATGTTATGGAAAACAATAAATAAGAGTTGCAACATGAAAAAAAGATGCCACAACCCAATTTAGTGTTGTGACTAGTTTTAGAGTCATGGCCCAATATAATATTATGATATGGCATCATGGGAAGGCATCATAAAAGGGAGTAGAAGAGTGGACAAGTCACAACAAGTCACAATGTGGATGTTCCAAAAAAAGTGAGTTGTGATATCTTTTTGTCATGACATTACAAGATGAGTTGCAACATATTCAAGTCATTACATCACAATACATGCCACAGCTCCATTCCACTAGTGGTATAAATACCTTTGATGAAGAGGTAGTGTATACAGAATCTATTGTTGATAAAGTTGCAAAGGAGGTAGCACCTATATTAAAGAGGACTACATGGGTTAGAAACCAACCTAAAAGATATATGGATAGTGCATATCTTCCTCTTCATGTTATAGAACATGAGTAAAATGATGCTGATGGAAAGATTGAGAAGTGCAAGATAAAATTTGTTGCTAAAACCTTCTCTCTTGTAGAATGTATTGACTATGATGATATCTTATCACTAGTACTAAAGATGTTCTCCATCTAAGTAGTGCTAGTCATTGTAGCTAGATATGATATAAATGTTAGGTAGTTGGATGTGAAGATAATTTTTCTTCATGGAGACTTAAAAGAAAAAATATATATGGTACATTGAAAAAGTCATAGCATGGGATGAAGTAGACTATGAAGAGATGGTATTAAAAGTTTGACTCATATGTCTTACAATTGGGATTTTGTAGAAATGAGACTGACCATTATGTGCACTAAACACAAAAAGATTTTGTAAAAACTATGGGATTTTAACCTTGTTTGTAGATGATATGTTATTGGCTAGAAATAGCAAGAAGATGATCAAGATAGTGAAAAGTTTACTAGTAGAGAAGTTTGATAAGACTGATCTCTGGTTAGTAAATTATATATTAGGCATGTAGATTTAGAGAAATTGAAAAAAAATATTGTCTTGGATAGCAAAAATATGTTGAAGGAATACTTCAGAAGTATAACATATTTAATTACAAGCCAGTGGGAACTTCTATGATAACTAGGATGAAGCTCATAATATATCAATGCCCCACTACTCAATTAGAGAAAGAGAAGATGTCTATTATTCTATATGTCAGCATTGTCAAGAATTTGAATTATATTATGATATGTATGAGACCTAATATTTCACATGTTGTGGGAATATTAAGCATGTAGATGTCTAACCTAGGGAAAGAACATTGAAATTCCATTAAAATAGTGCTCAGATATTTATTTTGAACCATTGAATTTTGTGATGGAGAATGGTGGTAATAACGTGGAGACTTTAGTAGGCATTGGAGATGTTGATACAGATATGGGTGGATATGTGGACATCATAAAATCCACGAGCATGTATGTGTTTAACCTATATGGTGGATTTGTGAGATGGATGAGCTAGAGGCAAGTTGTCTTTTCCCTTTCATCCACTTAAGGCCTAATACATGGTACTTACTCATACAAGTAAAGAAGTTGTCAAGATAAGTAGACTGTGTGTAGAACTTGGTTTCAAGCAAAAAGAATTAGGGCTCATATGTGATAGTCATATTACTATTCATTTAATAAGAAATCTATTATTTCATGCTCAAACAAAGCACATTGATATTAAATATCACTTCATTGGAAATCAAGTCGATCATAGGTTTATTCTATTTGAGAATTTTGATATGAAAAAAAATTACATTAATTACATGACAAAGATAGTGAGTATAGAACCATTCTAATGGTGTAGAGCTAAGATCAAGATGAAGAAAAAATATTCACAAAATAGAAGAATATTAGGATTAGCTCATACTTATGAAGCTACTACATGAGTTTGGTGTCACGACCTGAATTATGATGTTATGATATGATTTAAGTTGCAACATGTATTTTGGTGTTGTGATTTAAATTTTGAAATCATGATATGCTATCACATGTATTTGATGTTACAACATAAATTATGAAGTAATGATCTAAACATGTGTTTTAGTTGAAAGCTACACCGTGTATTTTTGTGTCGCAACATGAAATATGAAGTTGTGACGTGACTAAAGGTATACCATTTATTTCATGTTGAGACACTATTCTCTGGTGTCACAATTTGAATGTAGTCACATCTAGGTCTATATTGTTGCTGCTGGATGAATTAAGGATATGAATTTAAGTTGCAACCTTGTTATTATGTGTTATTGCAATATGAATGAAATTGCAATCCTATTTTGTTATTTTGTGATTGGTTGACTTAAGTATTTAAGCCGGAATGAGTTAGGGATGTATTGGGTGGAGGAGGGTTGGGTTGTAAAAAAACTAAAAAAAATAAATAAAATAAAAAAAAAGTGAAAATGATGACAGATGACTCCACTGTAGTAATTTAAAATTTTAAGAAAAAATTAATTTTAGTCCAAACTGTATTTGGAACACTTGTAGTTTAAATTGGATTTCAAACTTAAAAAACAAATATCTAGTTTCTCAAATATTTTTGTCTAATTAAAAGTTCTTGTTGATAAATTTATTCACTAGCTTATGAATGGACGAGCTCCATGGATCTCGATGGAGCTCCTAGATGGAGCTCATTGAGCTCCAGCGAGCTCAATGATGGAGCTCGTGGAGCTCTAGCGAGCTTCATGGAGGAGCTTGAGGAGCTCCTATGAACTCCTCGATGTAACTTGTGGAGCTCCAGCAAGCTCCAGCGAGCTCTATGATGGATCTCATGGAGCTCCACATAGGAGCTCGTGTAGCTCCAACTAGCTCTGCCAAGGAGATCCAACGAAGAGCTCTCTGGAGCTCCGACAAGGGGCAAGAAGAGAGGGGCGAGGGGCGACGGGCGAGAGTATAGGGGCGAGGGGCGAAAAAAGAGGGGGGAGGGAAGAGGGGAGAGGTGAAATATCCCGACCCAGATTAACCTCATGAACCTGAGGGGACCTCCCAGCACTCCAATGAATATAGAAATATTTCCTCTAAACAATCAAATAAAATACATGAAGTGAACCCCTTTACAGTCATTAGCATATCTTTAGAAAATAATGCGGAAGTGATGTAATCAAATTTTTTTAGAACTTTCCCAAATTACAAAACCTGATAAAAGCATTTAAAAACACTTTTAAACTTCACATTTTCAATTTCCACATTAGGACTCTTCATCCACAACCCAATCAACACAATATAGATACATATACATTTATTTACTTCAAAATATCAAAACATTCAAACTTTCTTCCATCGCATGCACATTGTTTTTTTTAAGATTGTGCTTGAAATGGACTTGAGCCGGCTGCCTACGTACCTCATCCACAAAGGATCAAAGCCCACGTAGTTCATTCTCAAAATACACACACACACACACACACACATACTTTATATACATGACAAAATATATAACATATACAATATGCAACATATTTATACAATGCAGTTCACAACATCATCTACTCGATGGCCTGACTCACTACGCAGGAGGATGCCCTATCGATGCACTTGTCTCAGCTCCTGAAAATGGTTTAAAACATACGAAAAAGAATGAGCTAAAGGAGCTCGGTAAGTATACATTTTCATTAAGAAATCATTTTCAGTATATATTAAGGTAATACATACTTATACATTTAAAAATCAATTTATGCCTTAAACTTTATTTATTTATTTATTTCTTTCTTTCCTTATTTATTAATTTATTTCTTTATTTCTTTCCAAATTTATTTATTTATTTCTTTCTCTCATTCCTTATTTATTTATTTATTTATTTCTTTCTTTCTTTCTTTCTGATGGAACCCAGGGAATAAACTCACCGGACCGTTTACTGATACTAATGGTGAGGAATAGCCTCATTCTAGTCATAACCACTATGCTGTGGAGAAACTCATGCTTTGTATAGGGTTCCAGTCATATCACCTTATCACGTGTACGGATATTACTCTAAAAACCTTTTCCCTCCCTCAGTTAGTAATCTAATACTTTACACTCTTAATCCTTACACGCTTAAGGTACCACGACTAATATAAGCCATAACAGTTATATGAGGTTAGGATAACCATCAATAAAACCTTTCTTCCAACTACAATTATAAATTCATTTAAAACATTTCTTTTATCATTAAAACACACACACACACACACACACACACACACACACATATTTAAACTTCCATAATGCCTTAACACATGCATACATATATAATTTAACATAATCGTATATATTGATGCAAGATAAAACATTTTAAAATGCATTAAAAATAACCTTCCACTTATCTTTACTTTTATGAAATTATTGCTTTTTAACTTTTCAATGTTACATTAAAACCATGCACTTTTAAAACTCAATTGGCAAAATACCATTTTTACACTCACTATTCACCACTCAATCTTGCTTGCTTCCCGTAGATTACCCTTTTTAATGTCTTAATCTCATATGTGATACTGGTTTTTACTCTTTTGAAACTAAGGCTAAGGGTTCTTTTTCAATTGGAATCACCCAAATTGGAGCACCGAAACATACCAAAACAACCGGCTAATCTATGTTCAAAAACTGAACCAGAAATTTGCTTGCACATAGCCCTATCTTGAGTAAATTTTTGCACCACATAGAATCAGAATTGGAGGGAACCTATCTCAGAATGTTTGGTTCACCTTGAAGTCTATTTTAATCAGAAACTTGAATCACTCAAATCGGATCTGAAATAAGCAAGTTATTATCAAGATACGAACACTAGTCAGAATATAAAAAGAGAGCACTACTAGTACCGCGACTACTCCCTCGAAAATGCTCAGAATATGTATTTTTTTTCCATTTTCTTCATTCTAATCACTCCAATCTAATGCCTTAGACCTCAATTTTTCTAATTCTTAACCACATTCAACATAAACCCTAACAAATCCCTCATTTTTTATCAAACTCTAACCAAATTCATTTTTTTCTCAATTGATATCAAAATCATCATCATTCAGCATTAAATACCTTTAATTTAACATCCATACTAGAAAATTCAAGCATTAAACATGAAAAATATCAAAATCTCATTTTCCCACCATAAAAACTTACTTGGTCTTGGTTTCCTTTGGCCTTTCTCCCTTGATACTACTTGTAGAGCACTTGGAAAGCTTGAAGGAGAAGAAAAATCACCTCACCTTTGCTCAACCTTCCCTCACAAATTTTTTTTTCCTCTTTTAACTTCTTTCTTTTCTCTCTCTTCCTCCTCTTTTCCTCCTCTCATCATGCTATATATATATTATTCATTAGTGCATCCCATGAAAATTTTCAAAAATTGTTACTTTTTTTTTCAAATGACGTCTGAAACTTTCTAAATTCGAATATATCCTCGCTTCTATCATTGGACCTCTAATCAATTAAAAAAAAACCCCGTTATAACTTTCAATAAAGTTAGGGTTTTACAAGAGGAGAGAAGGGCAATGGGAGAGAGTAGAAGGAAAAGAATAGAGGGGAGAGGGTAGAAGGGAAAGAATAGAGGGGAGAGGGTAGAAGGGAAAGAATAGAGGGGAGAGGGCAGAGGATATTTTGGTTTTAGGATAATCGAGTTTGCCAAAAAATCAATTCATTAAAAGTTTGGAGCACTATTTTATAAAAATTACAATTTAAGTTATTTTTTTCCAATTATTTTATACGGAGTACACCAAAATAAAATTCTTTCTTTAAATAAAGTATTGCATTGCATGTTGGCGGTCAAGTTTGAAAGATCTTCCTTGATAGCTTGGTTATGCATCCCAAGTTATTCTTTAAAAAATTTAATTCAGCTTTTGATAAAACATATGTAAAAATATTTGTTTGTTGTTCTTCAATTCCAAGATGAACAAATCTATTTTCACTAGTTGCTCTTCTCCTCTCAAAAAATGAATTTATATTTTCGTGTCTTTTCCTTTATATAGTGAACCATTTTTTTTTTGCAAAATATGATAATTGATTTATAATTATAAAAAACTTTAATTGGTCATGAATGAGTTTCAATTATTTCTACCATAATTTTGTTTAACTAAATTATCTAATTTGCTATCATACAAGCTACAATATGCTCAAATTCCACTATAGATTAAATCATTGTTTCCTACTTTTGAGATAATCATGAGTAGGGGTAAAATATAGCTTGAATAATAAAATGCAATTTCATCAAGTTACTAAATGTAATTGCTATCACTTTATCATGTTTGGTTGTGGTATAATAAACTTGGATGGGGCTTGGGGTTTTTTCATAATCTTGATAAATTATCTAACATATTTTTATATGGAGGTAAAATATAGCATGAATAATAAAATGCAATTTCAGAATTTTTCTCGTTCCTATAATTTGGTTAATTATTTTTTTTCCAATTTTAAATCTCATAATTTATCCATTTAAATCATTATCGTACACAGTGGATTTCACATAATTATTTTTAGTTTCAAAATATATTTTCTATTTCTTTAAGAATAAAATTTCTATTTTAACCAAATTTAATTTTTAAAATACTATGACAAAATATTTAATTTTGCCTAAATTAATTTTTTAAATTATATTTTTAAATTTTCAAAAACCAAAAGTTTAATTTAAATTTTGCCCAAATTAAATGCTTGTTCAAATCAAAAATTTTAATCTTCTCATGCAAAAAATGTATATTTTTTTTCCAAAAATATATATTATTGATTTTAAAAATAATAATATGAAATTATTTTGAGAATAGATTCAAATTCATATAATTAAAAGTATGCCCTAATTATATCTTCAAAAACTTAAAAAGTATAAAAAATCATGTGCACAATCTATATTCAACCTAAAATTTGTAGAATATACAAAAAATAAATAAAAAACATAATTCAAATTAACAACAAATAAAAATCCAAAACAACTACAAAGAAATCCAAATTAAATGAAATTATAATTGAAATAATTGTTTTGAAATTAATTTTGGAGAATTTCATTCTGGATCAAGACAAATTATATCCATTGCTCCTCCACATGTCCCAATAAATAATTCAAGCATCTTGGGAATATCCTTCGCACACTACTACATATTTTCCACACCTGATACACATGAGCATCACACAATCCACCACACCTAGTCAACACCTAAAGATGAGGAGAAAATAGTTAATTTTAATGAAGAGTTATTTGATTATTAAGCTACAGTGTAGTTTTCTTCAAAAAAGCCAGTCAGATAATCTTTTCTTAAAATTCAAATTCCCTCTTACATTTTCAATAATATATTTCTATTTTCTTTTCTCTTTTCACTTCCTTTGTCTCACATGTATTTTTTTCTTTTGGGAAATATATGTTTTGGTACACCAAACACAAAATATTTATGTTTTGGCGTACCTATATTTTCATAATTAAAAAAATGTATCTATAATTTTGGGAAATATAAAAAATTTACCTATATTTTGGGAAATATAATTAAGTTTTTATACATAAAAATTAATTAACCTGATTTTGCCCTCCAAAATTTTTAAAATTTTGAATTAATTAATTTAGAAATCACTATTACGAACCGATAAACCATATTTCTAGATCTATAAATCATAATTTTTTAAAACTTAAAAGGCAGTTTTATAAATATATGATTATCATTATACGTGAAGAGATAGGAATTCAAACCCATGCCCTCCACATTACCAAAATGATACCTTAATAGTTTTACAAAGTACTTAATAATAATGGATGTACATATTGACGATATAAATAAAAACAAATATGGATAGAGGTAGTTCACATTTTGGGTGCTCACTTTTATATAGCAAGAAAAACTATGAAATACATAAATAAACTAAGAAATACAAATATAAACTAAGAAAAAGATTTTCTTTCTTTTAAGTTGATATATAAATATATAGAATATTAATTATAGCAGTAAAAAAAAATATTCCTAACCTTTGGAAAGATATCTACTAGTTAATATGTTATAGGAATGTAGATTATAATAATAAGTACATAAATTTTTTCCATGAAGAATAAATAATGCACTTCTAGGCATTTTATTTACTCAAAATATTAGATTGAGCATTATAGGTTTCATAGTTTGACAATAGAACATACAGTATTAGAGGTAAAAGTGAGTATATGATCTTTTCAATAAAATATTTGATCAAAAGTATTTCAGAGATAAAACTGTGTATTAGAGTGAGATTAACTTTTTGAAAAATATAAAAATTTATAGTTTATTTTGTCTCGATGTAAGATGGTGCTCAATTTAATCTAAATATTCAGTTGGTTGTATGTTCTTGTGATCTCTAAAATAAATTACAACATAAAAATCTTTTCATATATATTAGTATTCGAAGAGTTATATTTGGGTGGATTTTTCAACGAATATCTAAAAAATAATTAATTACATCAATTGCATAAGGTATATATAGTCAAATGATAATTAAATAGTTAATTTTTCTTATGATTCACTTTAATATAATAAAGTTAATTAGATGAGTTATTATAGAAGAAATTAATACTTGTCTCAAATGAAATATCTATTGGAGAATAATCTGAAAAACTAATCTTTATGAAAGTATTAATTATATATCTCATATGTGATATCACAATACGTCTCCTTGAGTAGATAATTTCTATTCTAAGAAAATATTTAAATCTAACAAGATCTTTTTTTTGAAATTATGTCTAAAGGTTCGAGTTTAATTGAATTTTTTTTAACTCATCATCTCATCTCATACAATAAGGATGTTATCAATTTACATAATTACCATAATCTGTATGTCATGTGAGATTGTTATAAAAAATAAAGAGAATTCTATAATATACATGTACCACCTAAAAGAAGTAACCATTAGTGAAAATATCTTAAACCATGTCATTTATAATTATTAGTATATCATTTATTTGTGAGATATTTTTAGTGATATAAAAATTTGTATTGAAGTTATTTTGGTCATTAGAGAGAAAATATTTGATAGTTCACACTAAATATCTATGTGAATCTTCACCTAATAAATATCACATTAAGGTGATTTACTTTTTTATTTGAATCAGTCAGCATAATGAATACTCATCTCCAACAAACAATGAACCTTCTCGTAGGTTGATCTAATTTCTAGATTGCATTTGAGTGTGAAATATTTATCTCTTTCAACATAGCTTAACATAATCCTTGGTGAGATCATGCCTTAAAAGAAGATTTAAATATCTTAATACCTTTAAAAAAATATAAAAAGATACAAAAAAAAGGAAAAATATGAGTATGATATTACATGTGAAATAAAGTGTTAAATACAATTTTTTGTTTATTTTGGAGAGTGTTGGAAGATAAAGCTCAAAAAAGGTGACAATGTCATCACCAGGCATCTTGAGATATGTTTTGAATATGCTTCATATGTCATATTCTCTCAGTTTAGACTTTGAATAATAGGTAAACCTTTGTTTTCTCATCTCATCTCAGCTTGGGGTATAGTAGACTCTTGAATTACTAGATTGTCTAGATTGAAAGGAGATTATTTTTTAGAAAATATTCAGTTTCTTCATAGTTAATATATTTTATACTCTTTGATATATTTGACGTCTTCATAGAAATATTTTTATAAAATGAATGAATAATTTTAGATGTAGATGATAGGTGACCTATCCTTCCAACCAAAGGTAGATCACATGGGAATAATAAAAAAGTAATAGATCCAGATGAATCTTTTTTTATACTTACTCTTCTTAGGATTATTTTAAAATGAGATATGCTCAAACAAACATATTAGTACGCATGAATGCTTTATTTGTTTCAAATGAATAATATTTATATATATTTTTTGAGTATGTGGGTATTTAAGAAGATATACTTGTCTCCATTGTATCATTTTTTATTTCTTGAGAAATTATTAACTAAACAAGGGCTCCAAAAGTGAGGTTACATATGAATAATAAAAAATGATAAATTCAAATGAATCTTTTTTAAGACTTCTTTTTTTAAGCTTTAAAAAAAATAAGGTATGCTCAAAAAAGTACTATTATGATTCACACATATTCTATCAATGTCAGATGAATAACATTTTTTTTGAGTACTAAAGTAATCATGAAGGTATAATTGGTCTCCATTACAACTAGTTTTTCATATCTTGATAAAGGTGTTAAGTGGGTCGGGTAGCCTGGGTACTACATGAGACACAACTCTAAATAGTCATGTCATACTTGATATGACATTGTTTAAAATCATGCCTATATAATGGTTATGCTGACCCATGGCATAGCTCATGCTGAGCTAGGTCAGGGCTAACCATCCTTTTGTGTTGGCCCAAACACAGTCCATAACCATGGTGAATCAGTGACTGAGCATGGATCATGAGACATGTGTCATGGTCATGTTCTCTTCATTGGTCATGGATCATGGGTGGGTTTTTTTAAAAAAAATTGACCATGGGTCATTGCATCTACGTATTACATTTACATAATGGGTCTCGACAATGAAAATGACAGGGTGTATTTATAACCTATCGCATTCGATATCAGTAAAAAAAATAAAAAAAATATTTTTTGTAGTCGTGGGATTCCATTCCAATGCCGGCCAGACCCCCCTCCCCCCACAATTTATAAAAAAATAATATATATATATATATATTATTTTAATATAAATAAAATTTATAAATATATAATATAAATTTTTATTATCAATTTTATTTTCTCTCTTCTCATCTCCTCTCCTCTTTCATTTTGTAATTTATATTTTTGGTTTTCATAATTTTTTTATTTCCTCTCTTTTTTTACTCTACTTTGCTATTTATTCTAGACTTAGGCTCGCTAGTTTAGAAAAGGAGGTAAACTAAGAGTATCTCAAATAAAGTTATGCTCTTATTGTAAATATTTATTTTTTATTTATTTATTTTTGTTATAATTAATAATTTATAAAAAATTAAAAGTATATTTTTAAAAAATTTAGAATTCTAAATAAAATAAATAAATGGAAAATAGTGATTTTAATAATAATAATTTTGACATAGATATATATATTAACGATGACATGACTAAAAGTCTAAAGGTTGAAATTAAGTTATTCCCAATAATCTTAACTTAGTTGCCTAAAAAACCTAAAACTAAGTGAACTTCAGTAGTCTAGACTCATTTTAATATATTAAAACTTAAAATTCTAATATTTCAAAGAAGAGTTGATATACTATATATTTATTAATATATATATATATATAAGTACTCATGACACTGGTCACCTTAATGGGTATGCTGATCAATGTACCAAAAATATGATACTGGCCACCTTAAGAGGCATGTTGTTATGGTATATATTTATTTTTTATTTATTTATTTGTGTTATAATTAATAATTTATAAAATTTAAAAGTATATATTTTTAAAAAATTTAGATTTATAAATAAAATAAATAAATGGTAAATAATGGTTTAAATGATAATGATTTCGACTTAGATATAGATAATAATGACAACTCGATGAAAAGTTCAAGACTGAAATTACGTTCTATCTAATGACTTTGACTTATTTGCCTACAAAACTTAAAACTAGACAAACTTTAGTAGTCTAATTCACTTTAACATAATAAAAAAAATAAAATTATAGGTGTATCGAAAAAGAGGGAACATAATATATATAGTATAAAAATATATATACATATAGGAGTACCGGTGGCACTAATCACCTTAAGAGACATGCTGATCCATATACCAAAAATATAGTTTATTGATCCTAGACAAACCCAACTAAGTGGAAAAGCTTTTGAAGTTGGCTTCATTGTCCCTATGTATTTATCATAATGACTTAGAGAGAGAAAATATGATCAAATTAATTACTATAATGTGTCTTTCAATTAGATTTTTAGAGGATGATAGGGCAATTAGTATTATATAGACATACTTCTAACTTACTTATCATATATTTCATATATCAATTAGTATGAATGATATAATAAAATATTATAAGTTAGAAAATAATTAATAATTAATAAATTTAGAAAATATCATAGAATTTCAATTCATGATGTTTGATACATGGGCTAGTCACAGTGATGCATCATTCACATACCTCACCACCTAATATGTAGATTCTAGGTAAAAATTTAATAAAAAGATTTTACAATTTCCTAATATTCTTAATCCTCATGATATCCCTACCATATATAAGTGTATAATGAGAATATTTTGAGAATATGATATCCAAAATAATAATTTAGTTTTAAATTAAATAATGCTTTGAATAATGGTGTCATCATTAATATGTTTATCAGAATCATTAGGAGATGTTGTATTAGGTAAAAAATTTTATGTTAGGTATATATATCATGTAATTAATATAATAGTGCACGCAAGCATGAAAATTATTTCTTTCACTTTAGAAAAAAAATGAAATTCTCTAAAATATCTTATGATGCTTAGAAAATAATTAGAATTTAATAATCTATGTTTGTTAGCGGGCCTAAAAAAACCTAAATAGATGTGAGATATCATTGGAATTATATATACCTTATGTTAGAGTCATGTGTTGGCTACCAACACATGATATCCGACAATATTAATAGTAAGAGTGATGTACTTATTATTGATAATACTTACTGGAATTTATGAATTTCTTAAATGAAATTATTAAAAAAAATTATGATATGATGAATATGTGTTCTCATATGTACACTTCCATTATTTATATTACACTTCTGTATATATGCAATATTTGTAGCAGATTTAGCAAATATAGATGATACTATGCATCTAATATAATGAATATTAAGATGAAAATCAACTATTTAAAATACTAGTCTTTCATTCCAATTGTAAGAACTAACCAAACAAATATGAATGTTTGATTCACTAAAAATTTACTAAGATGTTTATAATTTATGATGCTAAATGTAGTAGTTGTAATGATGCTCTTAGTGTGGATATGAATATCATATTCAGAGATGATGATTTTTTTATTTAGATAGCTAAGGAAGAACGATGAGGTGATCCATCAAACAGGAGTGAGTTGTCTTAATAATTAGATATTAATTGCTATTCTATCTTTTTATATGATGATAATAATATTTTTGATATTTTAAGATAATGAAAATCAAATGAATCTACCTATCTCATGTTATTTAAGAAAATACATGATCTACCAACCTATTTGATTCTAGCATAACATCAGTGTCTACTTTTTCTATGTCTGTCAATATTATTTCAAATAGGAAACCAAGACTACCACTAGATATCATTGAAATACTTGCATGCTTGGAAGAATCGATAGATTTAAGGTTAGACATTTATGATAAAGTGAAAGTTGTTGGTTGATGATTACTTATGTGATATTGAGGATATTGAGTCACCACTAGTGTTATTTTTAGAGTCGTACATGATAATGATTTGCATATGCACTATCATACTAAAGACACGAACTGACAACTCATGTGATGTCATTGCATGTTTTATTTATTTATACTTTAGTTTATATTCTTTATTAAATTTCAAATTATGTTTTTTATATGATATTTTAAAATGAGTCAAATATAAAATATTTATTTTATTTATTGATTTGATTTATTTAAATTTATAATATAGTGTATTTTTTAATTATATTATTTTGATATGTAATATTTTTAATAAATATAAAATTAAAATTTAAAAAAAAATTAATTGGCCATTTAGGCCACTCATAATTGTCACTATCCTACAAGACCCAACATCAAAACTGCCTAACCCATCATGGAAGTGCCCAGTTGTGGGCCAATCAGGTCATGCCGAGCTAAGTCATATAGATTTCATGTCAGCACAACACAACATGAGAACTCATCTCATATCATGTCAGGAACAACATAGTGTCTTGACCATGTAATAAAAGAAATTCATATAAAATGTGAACTATTTGATTATGATTATATCAAATATTACATATGCAATCAATACAGTTAATTACTTTCGAAATTATCTTTAGAAAATTTTCTTTGACATAATATTTTTGCATATTGAGGTATGCGATGAAGTCTTTCGAACATGATAAATTTTTTAGGATTCAAGGATACTTGCAATTAAGTTGAGTATTTAAATTTGAGTTGGACATCAACAAAATATTTCTAAAGTGTGACATATTCTCAAAAACTATGGTATTATCATGGAGTCGCAATCATACTTAGCTCAAAAAATTATAATGACTACAATATTAATTCTTAGTTGTAATAACAAAGTATCCCACTGGTGCTCTAGGTCACAACTAATATCATAGAGTCATGACTTTATCTTTATATTTCTCAATAGTCTCAAGCCAGAGTCGTGATGGTTTTACAAATCCATGACATATGAGTTAAATGAAATTATAGTGCCACAAGTACTCATACCAAAGCCATAGAAGTTATTCAAGCCGTGACTTTTGAGATACTAAATATTATAGATGATATTACTCGAGTATGACTATTTTAAAGGTCCAACTCTTGCCCTCAAAGGAAGAAATATCCATGACTTATACGTACAAGATAAGTGAAAATATTATGAAATCTTAATAGCACCATGGTAATATTTTATACGAGATAAGAAAAGGCCAATGTTGTGTAGTGACTAATTCCCAATGTTGCAGCCACATACATATCATGAAAGACCAATTTTGAATATCATGGCTTTTACATAATATCTTGACTATATAATAATATGAGACGCTATATCCATTCCATGACCACTTCATAATGTCACAACCATATATGAACTACAAATGATGAAAGCATAAAGCAATGAACATTTCATAATGACATGACTTTTATGTTACAATGATATTTGGCCCAATCATCGTTATTTTCTAAAGACACGACCTCAAGCTGAAGAGATTAAGGCTAAAGTGGTGATTAGAATTTGTATCCTAAATTATCATGAGGTATATCACTAAGAATTCAAGTTTCATGAGAATTCAAGAATCATGAGGTTTCTTCTATTGTACCTCACATGAATCTCTCTCCAATGCTATGCTAAATTGATATCTATGATTTTGTGTAATTTTAATCTATGTTATGTCTGAAAGATTTTATGAGTAAAAGATATATCTTATTTATGTTGTGTAATCAAAATTAATAGAAATGGTCATTAAAAAGAACATGAATTAGAGATTTCTTATTAGGAGTTTATGCATATTTTCGTAATGGATAGTGATAGATAAATTATGATGCTCACTTGTGCATATAAAAGAAATGCAATAATAGTCTTTCTCACCATGAAGCATGAGAGAAACCTATATGTTAAAACACAAAATTAAGGTATGTTAATTGTTGTGAGTATGATGCTTATGAAGATAAAAATATGAATAATTTTATATGATACTTCATTGTATATATTTTAGAAGAACTAATATTTGATTGATGTGGATGTTTTATAAAATATTTTTTCAAGGATTTCTTACATTTATTATAATAGTCACACAATCACTATGGAAGATGGTGATAGGAAATCCATAGGATGTGCATGAGTTGTTTTGACTCACAAGGTGGATATAGTCTTTTGAGGTACTTTCACTCATATAGTTTCCGCTAGTGAGATTTGAAGAAAGCATATGTTAATTGTACAATTTTGATACTTATAAAGCCAAATGTCAAAATAATGGTAAAGTACCAATGAGATAACTATAAGGGGACCTTCATTGAGATAAACTCAATTATGATAATCACCTTTTATACTATTAGACAAAAGAGACACTCTAATAATAATCTAACCTTCATTCTATATCCAAACTCAACATAGATTAATTTATTTGAATATTCATCATATTAATCAAGTAAACTAACCCTGGGATCTAAGAGTCATACCAAAATTTCAAAATATCTTATCTACTCAAATTGTGGATCTTAGTTGATGAGTTACTTTTTTCAATGAATTTTTGAGACACTGTATAACCAATAAAATTAGTTTACAAAACAAAGTCACAACACATCTTACTTGATTTATATTTTGATTAATATTTTGATTAATATTTTGAATCATTATTTTTAAAGAGAGTAAGGAAGTTATCATTTTATTTCTCTCTTGATGCTGTTAATTTTTAGCAGTTTTGGCTTTTACATGCTATGTAGTGCTTGTGTTATATAGTGAGTATGTTGTGCATTGTAGTGTTTTGTTGTGCCTCTTTTTTTGTTGTACTTTTTGTGTGCATGTATATAGTGTAGTTGTGGTGTTTATTGGAGCTTGAAAGGTATCTAGAAAATTAAAGAGCTATTATAAACATTTTTCTTCAGCCTAGTAATTAGAGATGCAAGATACATTTTCATTTCCTAGTTGGGACACCAATGGACCTATTCTATCACCTAAAGAATAGAACATGATAAGATTTAGAGCATCCTCCCAAAAATATCATGTTAACATATTTGTATTGAAATTGTGATTTCTATTATTTTATATCCTAGAAAATATATATATTGGCCCAAAACATAATTTTTGATGGATGTTTTTGAATTTTTTTACATATGAATAAGTCTTATATCACATATTATTCTAGTTGGTAGTGTTGTAATTTGAACTTTGGACTTTTTATTTTATTGGATATTTAGTATTTTAGATTGTGATTATTTGGAACTTTTTGGTATTTTTAAAATTGTAAAGTTTTTGCTGCATAACCAAACAAAAATATTCTTAACCTTGGTGGGTTTGACTTAACCATGATCTGAACAACTATCCCAACATATTTTAAATAGCATGTTTATGTTTGTCCATTTGTGTGTAACATGTGTTATATATATTGCAACATTCACCCATGTGTTTACTTATACACACACACATGCACACACCCACTTTTAAATATTAATATATGTGCAAGTATTCTGTGTGTGTGTGTTTGTGTGTGTGTGTGTGTATACACAGACACACATATACTTTGAAATAGTACATAGACAAGTGTGTATCTATACACAAATTTCCTTTTATTAATATATCTACACAAGTGTATGTATATTTATATATAAAGTGTAATGCATTTGTTTGTTTACACTTATATATATATACATGTTTATATATAGCAATATATATATAGTTTCTATGTATATATTACCAAATGTTATATAGCAACACACACACAAGCACACACACACATACTTATACACACACATGCATGCACACACACACTTTTAAATAGTAATATATATGTAAATATTATTTACATATATGTATACTCAAATGCACATGTACACATTGAAACAATGCATAAACTTGTGTATCTATACAAAAATTGCTTTTTAATTGATATATCTAAACATATATGTTTACATATATATATAGTATGTAAAGTAATTTTGTGTTTACATGCATACATATATACATGCCAAGACATGTGTGTCTATACACAAATTGCCTTTTATTGATATGTTTAAACATATATGTATACACACATATATAGTATGTAATGTAATTTTGTGTTTACATGCATACATATTATTGCCAAGAAATGTGTGTGACACCCCATCCCTCAGGGGGTCTCATTAATTCCATCACACAATACAATTTGTAATAAAATAAAATTTTCTTCAATGTAATGTATATTTTATTTTTTTATTTTATTTGCTCAGTAGAATAAAAATACATAATATATTATTCATAACACAATCGACTTCCCTTTACATGTGTGATCCCGCATGTGGGTTTGTCATATGTCCTAGACATGTATGTGAAAGGGGTCTTGCAACGGAGTGAGCAAAGTTCATTAGAGTTAAACTCTTATAGGGCTACTCTCAATCTAAGTGCACATAAAATATCTGCATATATATCAATACCTACTCAAGTATAATGTTTATATGAATGTAATCATGAATGAAATATTTTTATGCTCATATTCCTGAGTCCCATCGACTCCCTCACGCATGTTGAAGCCAAGTGTGATATATTATATATAGATGTGTGTGTGTGTGTGTGTGTGTATATATATATATATATATATCTATAGAAATATTATTTTTTTGGAATTTTACCAAATAATATGGACATCCTCCAAAAAATAATATTTGATATTTCCACACAAAATATGTTTTTCTCGGATATACTCCGAGAAATATGGACCTCCTCTGAAAAATCATATTAGATATTTTCTGATAAAATATTATTTTCCTTAGATATTATCTAAAAACCACTGCATAACTCAGCCGGACGTTATCCCAGTTTGAGTTCACATATTTATATTAGTCATGCTCCTGAAAAAAATACCATGCAACTCAGTTTGGACATTGTCCTAATTCGAGTTCACAGAATACAATCCATTATACCTTTATATGTATGTGTGTGTGTGTGTGTATATATATATATATATATATATATATCATGCACCCAACTATTTATATGACATGTTCCCTTGCATATGAAATGTAAATATGTTATTTATGATTAAACCACATTCCAGACATAGTTATAACTATCTAAACTTAATTCACAGTGCAATATATTTTATTAAACAAAACACAAAAAAATTTCACCAATTAACCTTTCCCTATGAAATTTCTAAGAATTTGAATTGAAATATAAAATATGATCATTTATGGCCTTCAAATAGAAAGAAATTCTGATAATAAAAAATCACTACCTCTGAGAATATTTCATAGAAACATTATATATTTGATATCAAACTAAAAATCTCATCGCGTAGAGAAACTTTAGTTCTTAGACTAGTCTATTCCAACTCCAGAATAATCTGTTATGATCAAAAGAGAATCAACAAAACTTTTATTTTTTTTCTCTGCACTATGTCTCTCTCTCTCTCTCTCTCTCCCTAAAGTATGTTTTTATATTTTTTCCCAACATCCTGTTTTTTGGATTCCTGTCATTTTTTTATTATTTTATAAAAATAATATATTAAAAAAACTTATTATTATTTTTTTATGTGTGATGCTTGGTCCACGCATGCTCGCCCACGTGATGACATCATGGCATAGTCTTTTCATTTTTTTATTTCCTAATTATTCTAATAATTATTTAAATAATTAAAAAAATAAATAAATTCCAACTTCCTCAGAATTTGATGAAATTTGTCATCATAGATATATTTCCCAAGATGAATCAATAACGAAATTTATTTTATCATCCGATTTCTAAAATTTTTAGTTTATTTTTCTTATTACAAAATTACCATTTTGCCCATTTGTTCCATAAAAAAATCATTATATTTATTTATTCATTTTTTTTCTGGATATAATATTCTCTCATCCTTAAAGAATTTCGTCTCGAAATTCTCCAGATACACCTTTATAATTATAAAAACATCTTGAAGTTAAATAATTATTAAATTACTAAAACAGATACCTTCATTTTCAAATAAAAAAGGATAAACAACACCTATCATGTCTTCATGTTCCCATATTACTTCTTCTATTCCTTGATGCTACCATATCACTTTTACTAGTCTCATAGTCTTGCATCGCAAAACTTGGTCTTGACTATCAATGATTCGCATTGATATTTCTTTAAATATTCCATTTACATCAATAACGAGTTCACCCCAATCCATTCCATGAATTGGATCAAGAATATATTTCCTAAGAATAGAAACGTGGGCTATTTCATGGACACCAGATAAATGTGGTAGTAATGTCAATCGATAAGCAACCAAACCCACATTCTCGAGTATTTTTAAAGGCCCAATATATCTTGGTGATAGCTTTCCATGATTGCCAAATCTAATTACCCTTTTTTTGTCATTACTTTTAAGAAAGCATGATCTCCCACCTCAAATTCTAGAGGTCGCCATTGTCTATTAGCATAACTTTTCTATCAACTTTGAGCGGTAAGAATACATTATCATATCAAATCTATTTTCTTTGAGGTATCTCTAATCAGATCTGGACCTATGATGGATCTATCTCCTACCTCAACCCAACAAACTGGAGATCGACATGACCTTCCATACAATTCTTCATATGGTGTCATTTGGATACTTGCCTGATAACTATTGTTATAGACAAACTCGACCAAAGGTAGATGTTTCTTCCCAGCTACCCTTGAAATCTAGACAACATGCTCACATCATATCTTCCAAAACTAGTATGGTCTCATTGTAATAGATACTTGGATCTCTGTCTGATACAATAAATATTGGCACTTCATGGCAAGTGAGTCATAAAATCCATTGTGATTTGGCCTCATTTCTACTCTACTACCTCCAAAGCCTAGAGTAATCCTAATGACCCCTGATGCTCAGCCTTTATTTGCTGACATGTGAGACATCATCGAACAAAATCCCCAATATGTCTCTTCATCCCATTCCAGTAATACTAACATTGAAGATCATTATATATCTTTGTGCTACCTGGATGCACCATAAAATAAGAATAGTAAAATTCTCTAGGAATTACTTCTCTTAATTCTACTATCTAGGGAACCACAATCCATCCCCTAAAGTGAGACTACCATCCATATGAATAACCTAACCTTCATCGCATGTACTAGTCTCTACTCGGTTCTTTTAGTATCAAGATGCAGAAATATTATCCATAAAGAACCGAGTAGAGACTAGTACTACTTTTTCCTTCTTCTTATTCCTCTCCTTTCTTTAATAGAGAACGTATGGCTATATTGTCAGTTAAATTGTCCCACACTTTCAAGCATATTTCATTCCCGTGAAGCTATACTAGTTAGTGCATCCCGTGACTTCTGACTAAGTGCATCAGCCACCACATTTTCCTTACCTGGATGGTAATGCAAAGTAAAATCATAATCTTTTAGATACTTCATCCATCGATAGTGTCTCATGTTAAGGTCTCGTTATGTAAAGATATATTTTAAACTTTTGTGGTCTGAATATACCTCAAATTGCTCCCCATACAAATAGTGACACCATATTTTTAAACAAAGACTATAGCTGCCAACTCTATATCATGTGTGAGGTAATTCTACTCATGATTCTTTAAATGCTTTGAACCATAAGCTATAACCATCCTAGATTCTATCAGAACACATACCAATCCATCTTTCGAGGCATCACAATACATTGTATATTTCTATTCCCTATCCGGAACTATCACAATAGAAGTTGAAGTAAGTCTCCTTTTCAATTCCTAAAATATCTTTTCACATGAATCAGTCTACTCATACATGACTTCTTTCTTGGTCAATCTAGTCATTTGAGCAACTACCCGAGAAAAATTCTCAATAAATCTTCTATAATACCCAGCCAATCCCAAAAAACTATGTATCTCAAAAAATAACTTTGGTATCTCCCAAAATCATAACTACCATGCCTTTTTCAGGATCCACTAAGACATTAGAAGATGATATTACATTTCCCAAAATTTTTACTTCTATCAACCAAAAGTCATATTTACCAAACTTGGCATACAATTTTTGTTCTCTCAAATTAATGAGAATAATTTTTAATTGATCTTCATGCTTTCTTTTGGACTGAAAATAGATCAAAATATCATCAACAAAAATCACAACAAAATGATCTAGATATGTCTAAAATATTCTATGCATGAGATCCATGAATGTAGCTGGTACATTCATTAATCCGAAGGGCATTATTGTTAACTCAAAATGCTCATACCACGTTCTAAATACTATCTCAGAGATGTCATCGTTCCTAACTCATAACTGGTGATATCCGATAAAAAAAATCTATCTTGAAAAAGACTCATGCTCATTTTAACTGGTTAAACAAATCATCAATCCTTAGTAATGGATATTGATTCTTTATCATAACCTGTTTCAACTATCGATAATCAATTCAAATTCGAATGGGTTTATCCTTTTTCATTGCAAATAGAACTAAAGTGTAGCTCAATACTAAAGTCCACATTTCTATGCAGGGATATTCCTTGTAATTCATCTAGAAAAACTTTCTCGTATTCACAAATTATACGAAGAAGATCCATATTTAATATTTTCTCTTCTTCTAGGATGAGACATGCTAGCCAACCCAATAGTTTTCCATCCCATTTAGAATCATATTTAGTTTGGGGTAAAGCATCATGCTTATCCCCCTAAAATACAACACATACATCATCTAGTGTGTGGATAATAATTTTTCTATGATCACAATCAATAATGATTCGATATGCTGTTAACCAGTCCATGCCAAGAATTACATCAAAATCTGACATATCCATAACCTTAAGTTCTACCATGAGTACAATCCCTGAAAAATCTAATTCATAATCTTGACATATCTGACTAATTTTTACCCTAGTTTCCAATGGAGAAGTCACATGCAATGACTCGTCTAAGTTTTTCTAAACTTGTCATAACCAATGATTTATTGACATTGATTCCCCTCCTCCCAAAAATATCAGAAGATGATGTGCCTTGCACATTTTCAGATTACTTGAATCTTCTTGACCTCTAGCTGCACTAGTCTATGCAATTCTGGTAATGACGACACTCATAGCATCTGTGAAAGCCTGTTGGTCAATGATAGCGTTGAACCTCATTTCATGGACATCCCATGTGTCCTCGTTCTCTATTTGTCATCTACAAAAGTCAAATAATAATTTAAGAATCACATTCATTTCATATTATTAGTGCACATGCCAACTAATAATAGACTTTTTATTCTGAAAAAATCTTTTTATTTTCTGAACTGCTATAGTTATGTTTCTTTACCCTATTATTCCTTCTTTTTTTTGAGTATTAGATATTTATATATCTAAACTTTACTACCACATTATGAGACTTGTATCAATTTCTGAGTTATAGGTAATCATTTACCTAACCTGTGATATCTAGTTGTGACACCTCATTTCCTAGGTGGTCTCATTCATTCTATCACATAACACAATGTGCAATAAAATAAAATTTTTTCAAATGTAACATACATTTTTTTCCTTAATTTCTTTGCTCGTAGAATAAAAACACATAATTTATTATTTATGGCACAACTGACTTCTCTTCACATGTGTGATCCTACATGTGGGTCTGTCATCTATCCTAGACCTGTACTTGAAAGGGGTCCCACAATAGAGTGAGCAAAACTCAGTAGAGATGAACTTGTGCAGGGAAACTCCATACCTAAGTGCACATAAAACAGCATGCATATATATCAATACCCACTCAAGTATTATATTTATATGAATGCAATTATAGATAAAATATTTATATGCCCATATTCATGAGTCTCATCAACTCTTTCACACATGTCGAAGCTAAGGGTGATATATTATATATAGATGTGTGTGTGTGTGTGTGTCTATAAAAATATTTATTTTTTTGGATTTATTCCAAAAAATATGGACCTCCTCCGAAAAATAATATTGGATATTCTCCGAACAAAATATACTTTTCTCGAACATACTTCGAGTAATATGGACCTCCTCCAAAAAATCATACTGGACATTTTTCGATAATATAAATTTTTTCCTTGGATATTTCATATTTTCCAAAAATTATCATGTAATTTAGCCGAACATTTTCCCAATTCGAGTTCGCATATTTATATTAGTTATGCTCTTGAAATAAAATACCATGCAACTTAGTTTGGACATTGCCTCAATTTGAGTTCGTAAAATACAATCCATTCTACCTTTATATGTATATATATATATATTATGCAACCACCGATTTATATGGAATATTCCCTTGCATATGAAATGCAAATATGTCATATATGATTAAGTCATATTTCCAACACAATTATAACTATCTAAACCCAATTCACACTACAATATATTTTAATAAACGAAACAAAAAAAATTTTCACCAATTAACAATTCTCAATGAAATTTCTGACTGTTCAAAATGAAATATAAAATATGATCATTTATGGTCTTTAAATAGAAAAAAATTATGATAGGAGTAAACCACTACCTCTCGGAATATTTCACGGAAACTTTATAAAATAATATAAAACTAAAGATCCTGTTATGTAGAACAGCTTTAGTATTTGGACTATTCTATTCTGACTCTAGAATAATTCATTATGATCAAATGAAAATTAGCGAAACTTTTATTTTTTTTCCTCTACACTATGTCTCTCTCTCATTTAATTATTATTATTATTTTATCTTGCATAAATGAGTTGTCAAATATGTGACTTGACAGAGTTGGTGACTAGAATATGAATGAAAAATCATGCAAGTCATAGCATTTAACATGGTATGACTTGATTATGTCTTTGAATACTTAAAAATTGGTTCCAAAATCCATTCCTAGTAGAAACTCCATATATATAGTCATTGCAATTTTTGTATGACATAACTTTACCACATTGTTGTCACAATATTTATACTATGATACACATTTTATTGGCTATGAATATTTCTTAGAATTACAATTGAACTAGTTTTAAATAATTTTATGGGTACGACATTAATTTCACATCACAATAGCCAAGTATCTTACTAGTGTTAAAAATCATGGTAGCCTCTAGCACCATGCCTTTTCCTTTACCAAAGCATATAATACTCATGCCAATGCTAATACTTTGATCTAGAGTCATAATGTTTGGCTATAGAATATTATAGAAAGCAAAACATGAGATACAATCAACATAATCACCATGACTTTGAGTTATAGTGGATAAATGAGTCATTGTGACTTTCCTAGTGTCACAACAATTAAGTAGAGAAAAATTACCAAAACCATGGATCAAATTCAGTGCCACGACTTCATTTTATAATAAGTTAAATGAGCCATCATGACTTTTATCAGCATCATTACAATCAAGGAGAAGAAAAATAGCAAATCCATGACTCATGTTTAGTGCTATGACTTTGTTTTACAGAAGCTAAATGAGTCATCATGATTGTTTCAAGTAACGTGACCATTAAGGAGAGGAAAGAGACCAAAACCATGACTCATACCTAGTGCCATGACTTTATTTAATCCTATTTTTAGGGTGAAGGATTATTAAATGTCGTAGCTTCTAATTAAAGAAATACTAGAAGCTTAGTTATATAAGGACAACTCTAAATTGTTAGTTCTACCTGCTCAATTTGGTTCTCCATAATCTTCATTGTTACATTTGTATGGAATTGTCTTATAACTATTCATTCTATTTGGTTCTATTATGGATCATTCCTTTATTTTTTATCTCCGTGAGTAGCACAAGAAAGTTCTTTTTAAATAATAACTAACGACTCTTTTGAGTGGTTCTAAATTGAACTCAAAGTTCCTTTCATTTTTTTATCCCATTGAGTTGCTTACAAAGTTCCTTTGATATTATCTCATGTTCTATTGCATAATCCCATCGATCTATATGATAAATTTTCGTTATTTCTCATCTTCAGATAATAATGCATAAAGGCATTCTTATTTAGTTTGATCACATACTCTCTATTTTACAAAATATTAGTTTCCTCTACTTGATAAATTAGGTCTAAATTAGCAACTTATTATTATTGCAAAAATGGTCATTTCGTCCACACAACATCTTTTATCATGTTGGGCTCCAAACTTATTTAAAAATACATCAAGCTTCATCTCTATCACCATTATCTATCCAACTCCAATAATCCAATCGCATCCTTCTA
Organism: Sapria himalayana; assembly: GCA_029783825.1. Lineage (NCBI taxonomy): Eukaryota > Viridiplantae > Streptophyta > Magnoliopsida > Malpighiales > Rafflesiaceae > Sapria > Sapria himalayana. The sequence goes on from JAREIK010000438.1 coordinate 5,706,322, forward strand.
TTTTTCTTTTCATTAAAAGTTTAGTAGTTCTTGGCTAGTTATTAAACTAGAAAATGGGCCTCATTAGGTAACCTTTTAATTAGGTAACCACCCGAGGCTACATAACTATGTACCTTGGCATATAGTTTAAATCATTGTAAAATGTTGGGTCTTAGAACCATACTTCAAATCAATGTTGTGGGCATTAAATAAATAGATTTTTGAATTTATTGCAACTATCATACAATGTCTCTTGCTCTTCTTATTTGAACTGACTTATCTCTCTCCTTAGTTATTATATAATTTGAGGTAGGAAGAAATCGATTAGAAAATTTTGTACATGCTGACTCTCAATGGATTATTATTGCAACTTTGTTACTCCATCTAATTTAATTGGTTAGGCAACATTTCAAAAGATTCATTAACGAGGTTGTCACATTAACTAAGATCTTCATGTACATGAGTCATAACACTAATATAATGGACCTAAGTCTAGACATTAATCTCACATGAATTAATGGTCCTCTCGTAGTTGTTCTCTTGGTATACCACCATTGAAATAATAACTCATTCCTATGTAAGTATCATTCATAATTTCATACCTTTTAGAAAACTTTGTCAACAATCCTTGATGGTTGCTTCAAATATCTATTTTTATTCAATAGCCTTTATTGTCTTGAAGACAAATGATTGGCATAGTTTGTAAGTAATTGTATTTTAGGCTCCGTAACCATCATGCTCATACAATTAACATTCATCTCCTTTAGGTTTTCCAGTAGGAACTATAAAATTAAATGAAACTAAAAAGGGCTATCACTACCTCACGAGTCACCACACACTCATGCATGTCCCAAATATTACCTATCACCATCTTCTTTAGTGATGATATGACTCTTATAGTTAAGGTGAACCCCTTGGGAGTGTATTATATATAGTGTCCATTCCAATCAAGAACTAGTCCCTCTAAGATGTGTATAATAGATTGACATGTAAAAATATTCATACTTTTGACTGTGTAAGTGTTATACTCGTGATGATTAATATACCTAAATATTGTAGTTTGATGTATAGATTCATCTCACCTTCCATAATTGGAAGAACTATCACCAACTTTTTATCATATGCTCGTGTAAGTATCATAGCTTATCTATCATTGTCGACCTAAACAACTGTGTACAAACCAACAATTAGTCAAACACCTTAATTTGAGTTCTATTTAATCATCATACATTAACATCTATAAACATAAAATATAAACAAACCAATATTGTATCAATCATCTAAACTATTATATCACATAATCCAAATAACATAAATCCTAAACCATGTGAATTTAATACAAATTTATGGATTTATCCTTAGAGGAGGAGGGTTTCAATGTCATGGCCTTGACTCTAAAGATTAGTATTGGTCGTGCATCCATTGCTTGCTAGGTGAGCTTCTAGGGCGTGTGAAAATTTTCTATAGGATTTATAATTGTCGTGGCATTGCTTTTTTCAAGAGGGGGAAGAAGAAGAAAATATTTTTTTTTTGAAAATTTTTTAATATCTTTTTTTTACTCGGGTATCCTTGTATTACTCTAAGTAAGAAGTCACAATATTCCAATAGAAGTAATAACTTTAGCCTTCATTTCTTTATTTTGAGATCATGACTCTAAAGCCGGGTTGCAACTTTGTTTTACATCTTGATTGTTATGTAATACATGGTCACAATGTTGGCAATGACATGACTTGAGCCTAATCTTTATTTAACACAAAGTTGTAGTTCTATGAATTAACCATAGCTTCGTGCCTTCATCATTTGTAGTCTATATATGGTCATGGTGCTTTGAAGTTGCTGTAGTTGGGGAAGGTGTGTGATGGCATCCAACAATAATATATGGAAATGATGCTATTTGGAGGCCATGACTTTATCCACCCATCATTCTTTATAATCATATAGCCATGGTGGTTTGAAATGGTCATGGTGCTTGCACTTAGCTTGCACTTATAAGTCATGACTATGCCTTCCTTTGATAATAAAAGTCATGACTTTAGAAATGATCATATTTGAGTAATATTCTCTATAATTTTTAGTGACTCAAAAGTCATGGCTTTAAATAATTGCTATAATTTTGGCTAGAGTACATGTGGCTCTTTATTTTCCAATAGCTCAAAAGTCTCAACTTTTTGAAAAAACCATGGTTCTAAATTGAGATTATCAAGCCATATAAAGATAAAGTCACAACTCTATAAAATTAGCCAAAACATTGAGGTACTAGAGGGGTACTTGGTTGTTTCAATAAAAAATTAATATTATAATCATTAAAATTTTATGAAATAGGAATAGTTATGACTACATGATAATATCATAGCCATTAAAATTGTCGCATAGTGAAAATTTTGTGTCGACGAGAGAGTAGAGTTACAACATATAAGAATTTACCTTGACTATTTAGATAGTGTTTTAGCCGAGAATGGATTCCAAAATTACAAAGAACTTATAGACTCATCTTCTCTATAAAACACCTCTAAAAACTAATAAATTTCACAACTATTCATCAAAGATCTCCAAAATTCAAAAAATTATGAAATCAATACAAATCAACCTCAATTCCACACATACACACCATTCTCACCACCAAAATATACTAGAATATTCAGTAAATTAAACATCAAACAAACTACTAGACTAAAGTGATTGATTATCCTCAAGCAATAACTTTTCCCACTAGAAAAATAAATAAAAAGAAACACAATGAATTCTTATGACCAAGTTTGAGTATCATAGGCTCTAATATTAGTGGTGCAACTTCAAGTGAAATAATATATAGTCCTGGTAATGTTTGAGTTTCGTGACTATACTTGTAGGTTATTAGGCAAGTGTATTAGTTTATGTGGTGAAAATGAGTATTTATTACATCACACATGCAAAGAAAAAGTTCTTGAAGTACCTCCCAAGTAGCTATATGTTTAACATTCCTCGCTAGACCTTCAAAACTTCATCCCATCCAATGGAAATCTCTATAGTCCAAGTGATCTTTTTAGTACATTATTTTACTACATTTTTTAGTCTCTTCATCCAACCTTTCTTTAGTTACATTCATCTCCAAAGTTTTGTTCTCAGTTGATGCTACATTTTTAATAAACCTTGTAGCCTCTTCACCTCTACTCCATTTCTACCTTTTGTTTCTGAATACCAAAAGTCGTGGTAATGAGTATTACCGTGACTTAGCCTTTAAGCCTCTCTTTTTATTTTCCCTTTTGTAGTTCTAAAGTCACATCATTATGAATAACTATAACTTTCTTTCCATTTTTTTTGCACTTATCTTTCTATAATTCCAAAGTCATGACATTGTGCAAATTTTCTACCTTGTCTTTAAGCTTTAGATAGATTGATTTATTCTATAACACCAAGTCTTAGAGCTAGGCACAATCACAACTATGTCTATAAGCTTTCCTTGGTCCTTTTTATTATGTATCACTAAAGTCATGACAATGGACATAGTGATAGCTTTATCTTCAATTTTTACTTGGTCATTTTCATTCTATAACCTCAAAGTCAATGCAGTGTGCCCTTCCATGTCTTTATCTTTGATTTTTTCCCAATTAAATTTATCTTATCCTTGTCTTTTTCTTTAGATATTTTTTCTTCCTTAGAGCTATCATCATAAGACTCCTTAGAGATCACAATATTGAATAATGTCATGACCTCATAGCAGTCATCTTTCTCTATTTTTTAACTCTACAACTATAATATACTTCTTTGTCTTCATTGTTTTTATCACTATCATAATTCCAAAGTTATTCCTCTATCCATATGCTATATCACACTTACAATTTCATGGTTCTTCACTTGTTCTATAAACTCTATTACTTTTACAACTCAAAAGTTTTTTTTTGATCCATATATTTTATTTTCATCAAACTGACAGTCCTATACAATTTTTTACAATCAGAAATCTACTTTTTGCTGAATGGTGGTATAGAGTATATTATCAATCATACAAAACATCATTTCATACTTATTGTATACGTAATTTGTTTTTTTTAATAATCTATTTGTATAACCAAATATTTTTTTCTGTTTTAATATTTTCATGTAAGTGCAGGAAATGAAATATTAAGAGGCCGGGGATGCAGCAGTAGCACAATAATGGAGGTCTCGCTTTTCTGTCAGTGGGTCGAAATTTTTGGAGCAGAGCCTGACCCATCCCATGATCCAACCCGCTCTAGTTAAATGAACCGAGAGAATTTTTAATATGAAATGTTTTGTAATTTTATTTTCGGGTGGCTGTTTTTGGACCCATGGAACTGTTCATCGTCTCTCTCTCTTCTCGCAGCATGATTTATCGCGATTATTCTATGTGTTGCATACTGTAACATGATTTCAGTTGGTTTAATCGGTAACACATAAGTATTTTCTGGTGGATGTAGCTAGTCGTACTGAGCGACTAGCGACCCACATTATTTTCGGTGTGTTTTTTTCGTTTTTGATTCTATGATGGATGGTTGCTGGATTGAGATATATATATTGCTTGTTTTCTGTGTTTCTGTTGTTTTTGAATCTTAATCTCACTACCGTGGAAGCACAGTTGCCCAACAATACTCTTCTATATCTCATAAACCATTTTAAAGATTAAACTTTACTTGTTTCTCATCTACACAGAGAGTGAACTCCACTTTTTTGATATCGATAAGGGCTTGTCATAAAATTAATGGTGCATATTGATATTCCTTCATATCCAGAACTACAAAATATATACGAAAAATAAAACTACCAAAGTTGACCAAATACATCTTCAATTATTCTATATGATTGATTAATCATCTGATCCATCATTTATCGTGAGAAAGGTTGAAATAATTTTGCCAGGACATTTTAATTTTGCATAATAGAAAGGGGCATCAAATTGACACTTAATCCCAAATTATATAATATCTTCAAAATTGTAAATTGTTTTATAGTAGAAGGCATAGTAAAACTTGTAGGATCTTTCAATTTCCTTGATAGTCTTTGTTGAATAATGGCACTATATTTCTCGGTCATGTTCATCATTCTTTATGTCTCTAAATTCTACTTACTACTTATTATATCTTTCATAAATCTAACATAATTTGACATTTGGGTTAGAGTTTTGACAAATGGCATATTCACTTCTAATTTCCAATATATAGTCGAAAATTTTTCTATGTATTTATCCAATTTTATTTTTCTAAATTATAGTGGAAATAAAAAATTTTTTAAAACTGACTATAGCTTCATTCTGATCCAATTCTCTCTCCATGATTTTGAGTAAGCTTTATTTGGTCCTCAGATTCTTCTTTTCTATTCTTCTCTTTGGGTAAAACTTGGTTTTTCTCTTCTCTAGAATTAATGAATTTGGTATGTGCCACAACTTCATAGTTATCATTTTTCTCAACTTCTTCAATTTAGTTCATGGCTTCTTAGAGACATTTAGATTAAGCCATGAATTTTGACAAAGTCATGTATTTTTTACTTCCAAAAATTCCATGATCCTTTTTTAAAGTCATCTTTTACCTCTACAATCATATATAGCTTTTGGAAAAGTCATGAGATTTTCACCCCAAAATTGTTCAGAATCATTCCTATCATGACAAGCTTTTTAACTCATTGCTATTTCTAAGTAATATTGAGGAATGATTCCTTAGATTTACTTCTATATAACTTGGGAATTCATTCTCTCATCTTCTCTTTATTGATAATGCCAACTGACTAACTTGATGTTCAATGTTTCTCATTACCATATTCATTTTGTTCATCTTAGCTTCACGTATCCCCATTTGCTTGTCTCGGTCATTATTTTTCTTTTCTTGTTCTATTATAATAATTTTCACATGAACATTTAAAATTATCTTTTCTTCACATTATGATGGCTAACAATTAAAATTTGAATTCACTTAATTCATGTAGTTCATCACATATTAACCATATCTTATCTAGGCCAACTCTATTCATCTTCATAGTGTCGCATAGTTCCAAAAATAGTGGGATATGTTCATTAGAGTCTTTCAACACCCTTTTCCTTTATTGATACTACTAAACCATAGTAATTAGAGTTAGCTTCAAATTAAAATAATTAGCTTTAATAGGTTGTAAGTGAATCACATAATAACTATCCATCATTATACGCCTCCAATAATCTATCAAGGTATATAATGGATGGGTTATTGAATAGTTTGTTTATCACCTCTTTTAGTCTCTCTATTACTTCTAGTGCCCTTCATAATATTCTTGTTAATTTTTTGTTTGACAAGGATTCCTATAGTTCATTCTATTTCTAGGTCTAAAAAAATTAGCTCAGTTCCAGAACTTCGACTAATCAATGGTGGCTAACAAAAAAAAAAGAAAAATAAATAAATAATAGTACATGAATACAAACAAATCCAAGTACAACATTCCATATTCAAAGATAATTAACATGACTTAGCCATTTAATGAGAGAATATTTATCAAATATAATGCTACCCAATTTATTAAAAGGAAATTATTCTTTTGCAAGAATAATTACATTAACTCGTATTGACCAATTAAACTAAATTATTCTTGGTAGTGATACCAAAAACTTGCTGCAACTTTATTATTCCACCTAATTTAATCAGTTAGGTGAAGTTTCAAAATGCTACTTAATGACAATGTCCCATTAACTGAGATCTACAAGTGAATGGGTTTATAAGTAATATTAAAAACTTAAGTCTATATATCAATCTTATAAAGCTTGTATCATTGGTCGGCTAACCATTGAGAGGCAACTCATTATTAGTAGAAGAGATATTAAGATTGTAATCAATCTTAAGTCTAGAATATAATTGCCTAATTTATGTGATGTTGTTGATTTATTTGATATTTATTATAATGTACATAAAATGAAGGTGAGTGTTGATAAAATGACCGCTTGACATATTGACACATAAGGTGGTTTTCATCATCGAACCATTTTCAATGATAGTCTCCTCGTAACTATCCCCTTGGTATATCACCACTGAGACAATACTTCATCCCTACATGTTTTGTCATTCACAATCTCATCTTTTTAGGCAACTTCATCAACTAGACTTGATGGTTGCTTTGTATGCATAGTTCTATTACTAGCCTCCATTGTCTTAAATACTAAAGATTATCATGGTTTGTAAGTATTTATAATTTCAACTTTATAAGCATCATACTCAGAAAATTAACATATATTTCTTTTTAAGTTTCACTGGTGAGAACAATACAAGTATAAAGAACTAACAAGGGTTGTCACTAGCATGTGAGTTACCACATATATACGTATGTCCTATGGATTACCTATCACCATCCTTTTCGATGATGATGTCACTTTTGTAAGCATCATACTCATGATGATTAGTATACCCATACTTTGGGATTCAACTTATAGGTTCATATCATGCATCGCAATTGGAAGGATTGTCACCACCTTTTTTATCATATGCACGAGTATGTCTCATGATTTAATTTTCACCATCCACCATAACAATCTCACACAAATCTACCATTAGTTAGAATCCTAATTCTAGTTGTATTTAATAACCATCAATTAATAATTATAAACATAAAATATAAACAAAGCGATATTGTATAAATTATTCAAGCTATTACATCATATAATCCAAATATTTTAAATCATAAACCACTCAAATTTTATATAAATTTTCAAATTTATTCTTATAGGAAAAGAGTTTGAGAGCTGCACCTCCTAACTCTAGAGATTGACTTTGGTCATGGATCTCTTACTTTCTTGTGGAGCACATAGGGAGTCTAAAATTTTGCGGTAGAGTTAGTAGTTATCAAGGTTTTTCTTGTTTTTATATATTCTCTAATTTTTTTATAATAGGGTAGGCATGTATTACATTCATCTCGTTAACTTGAGGTCATGACTCTAGAACAAGGCTGTGACTCCTTTTCACATCTTGATCTTTTTGTAAGACAAGGTAATGATACTGACAAAGACCTGACTTGAGCCTAATCCATATCTAACACAAAATCATGGAAATTTGAAATGGCTGCAACTTTATGCCTTCATTATTTGTAGTCCATAGATAGCTATGACACTATGAAATGGTCGAGGGGAGAGTAATAACTTCTAACATTATTATATGGCCATTGTGTTATGTGGAGGTTGTGGCTTTAGCAATCCATCCTTCTTGATAAGTATATGGAATCATTTCTATGATTTGGCCTTGGTACTTGCACTTAGATTGTGCATATAAGTTATGGGTATGCATTCCTTTGAGGATAAGAATTATAGCCTTAGAAATTGTCATACTCGAGTAATATCCTCTATAAAACTTATTAACTCAAAAGTTGTAGCTTTAAATAATTTATACAGCTTTGTTTTTAATACTTGTGGCTCTTTATTTTTCTATAGTTCAAAATTTATGACTTTATAAAAAATTTATGGCTCTAACTTGATAATACCAAGCCATAAAAGGATAAAATCATAGTTCTATAAAATTAGTCATGACCTTGAGCGCAAGTGGGGTACTTGGTTGCTACAATAGAGAATTAATATAACAACCATTATAATTTTCTGAGTTAGGTATGGTTACTACTTAATGATAATATCACATCTATTGAAAAAGTATTGTACAGTGGAAAGATTATGTTAACGAGATAGTAGGGTCATGATATACAAAATTTTACCTTGATCATTAAAATAAAGTTTTGAACAAAAATGAATTCCCAAACTATAAAGAAGTTATAGACTCACCTCCTCTACTAAACACTTCTAAAAACTCATCGATATTATAACTATTCATCAAAGTTTTCCAAAACATCAAAGCTTATGAAATCAATACAAATTAGCCACATTTTCACACATACATATCATTCTCATCCACCAAAATATTCTAGAATATTCTATAAATTTAACACTAAACAATCATCTAGATAAGTAATAAAATTGGTTCATTTCTCTTTCTCAGAAAGAAAATAATAAAAGACTCAACATTTTCACAACAATTTTATCTCCATTCATCTTCACAATGTTACACAATTATAAGAAAGTTTCAACATGACTATTTGAGTTTTCTGAAAATATTTCACCAAACTAATATTGTTGTATCATGTCTATGAAGCTAGGTTTAAACTCAAAATTTTTATTATGTATCAGTTGAAAATGGATCCTAGAGTATCTATACATCAATGTTGACCTCCAGTAGTCTTCTATGATCTGATGAGGAATGAGTGGTTGAACAACTTATTCCACAATACCTTAGTTATTTCCAATCCTGCCATTATTTTCATGTATGCTCACTTAGCTCCCATCTCAATTTGTGTTTTATTGTTCTTTCAATTTTTAGGTCCAAATGTATTGGCTCAATCATAGATCTCTAGTTTATAAATTGTTGTGACTATAAAAAAACATAATAACACAAAAAAAAATTTAAAAAAAATATTTATCCAAATAACTAAAAATATAATTTATTCTTTTTTAAAGATAGCTATGCAAACTCAAGTTGACCTATCAAACAAAAATCAACCAATTCCAATGATGTCAAAAACTTATTCTGATTTTGATATAGTGAAAAAAGTTTTTGTTTGTGGCACAACACTAAATCTTATTAAGTGATTGGTTGTATCCCATAAAAATCTAAAAGTATATGAATCATAGAAGTAATAAAATAGATGTAAATCCAGATATTAATCCCACAAATATTATATGACCAGTTTGACCAACCAATATTAAATTAACTGCTACTCGTGTTGAGAAAATAAAATTAGATCTTAAATAAAATTTTAGATTGTAGGGTTGGTTTGCTTTCTTATGTATAATGAATTTCTATAGTATTGAGGTAACTTTATGCTTGATTGTTGGACAAATGATAGGAACGTGTGAATTTTTTATTTTTTTCCATTTACATACAAATTAGTTATCGATCTTGAACTATCACTACCAATAATTTTCTGCTTATAGTTGTGTGTTCGTAGAGGTGTTAAATGGGTTGTGCCATGTTGACAAGGCTCATTTTTCTTTGGCTCATCCAGGCTACTATGGCATGCTGGAAAGGATCAATAAATGTGAATCCTAGCAAGATCCAATGGCATGGATTTTGGGTAGGTCATGCAGGGTCATGCTAAGCTATGTCAGGCATGGGTAGGCTAACCTAAGTCAAATTAGGCTAGTTTGTGTTCAGTCCAAGCTAGCATGGGTTCAATTCAATTTTTCCTAGGTTTAGTTGGGGATAGCTTGGGTTTAGTTCAAGCTAGCCTGGGTCAAGCCAAGCTAGCCTAGTTCATTCTAAATTAACCAAGGTCAAGACCAGTCTTACTAGTTTGGCCAACATGACCAAAATTGGCTCACATGGGCAATCATGCCTAGTTATGACGTGATGAGCCTCCTATGCCTAAAACATTAGTTTGGCATAGCCTGAGCCATGCCGCAAGTTTGTTTATGGTTCTTCCATACATGATTTTGAACTGTGTCATGTCATGCCATGTATGTCTAATCCATATAGTGTCATAGGTCATGACTAGGCTGCCCAACCTTGTTGACACCTCTATGTATTCGAGCTCCCAAATTATCATATGTATTTTAGAGCTTTATTATGTTGTGTAAGTATAAAATGAGAAAAAATATGGATTAATTTCACAAATTTAAAGTTTTGGTGAATTTTTATATATAGTGATGAAATTAATAGGTTTTGTGGGTGTTAATTAGAGTGGGTAGCACATGTTGTTTTGCAAAGTTTTAGCATCCATTATTAGTTGAAACCTTACCTAAAATGTCTTGATAATTATTATACACCACAACCCTAGTAACTTATTAGCATAATTATTTCACTATATGACATATTCTTAGTGGCTATGATATTACAATGGAGTTGTAACCATACTTATCTCATAAAATTTAAATAACTATAAAATTAATTCTATATCATAGCAACTAAGTACCTCATAGATGCTTAAGGTTGTGACCAATTCCAAGCACTACAATTTTATCTTCAATATGGCTCACTAGTCTCAAGTAAGACCTTTGACCTTATAAAAAATATATAATTTCTAAGTTATGAAATATTTTTTAGTGCCATGACCACTAAATATACAAGAGAGAGCTTCTAAGCATCATGATTATTTTCAAATGTCATGACTATATAATAATCAAGAAGAACCAATGCAAACACCACTACTTTAAAATAGTGCCACAATCATATATCAATATGAGAAGCCCTTCATCAAGTCATGACTATTTCCCAACAGAACAACCCTTTAGTAAATATAAGAAGCCAAATTCATGAAGCCACAACAACTTCTTACTACTATGACTTTCTATTGCTGAAGCATTATGCTCAAGTCATGCTTATTGCAAGTGCCTTGACTTCGTGTTTTAGGAAAATCATGACAGAGTTATGAATACTTTCTAAATTTTCAACCTCAAGCTTAAAAGATTAAAAACAAAGTTGTGACTTTATATTGAAAGCCATGAATTCTTATTTAGAATAATATATAATACTCGAGTATAAAAGTTAAAAATAGAGAAATTCATAAATATTTCTCATTCTTCTTCCTCTCCCTCCATGCAAAAAACTAAGCTAAGTGTAACTATGAAACTCTAAGAAACATTTTGCACTCTCTAGAGATTCCACAAGCAAACAATGGATATGAGACTTAATGCAATTTTTAAAGTTGAGGGGCATTACTCTCAAATCCCCCTACTCTATGATAGATTTAAAATTATATACTAAAATAACATGGATATAGGGTTTGTATAAAATGATATATGTGATGTGAAATTGGTTTTATATCTACAAATGATTGTATTTGATTTATTTTGTGTTATATATATTGATGGATAAGTAATTAAACAAAATTTGAACTAGAGGTTCGACTATTAGTAAGTTTATGCAAAATTATCATGATAGACTATGATGGCTCACTCACACATTTAGTAGAAAGGAAGTGACAATCCTTTTGACTATGATGTGTAGGATAAACATATACATTCAGACTCAAACTTTGGGTAAGTTAATCATTATGAGTATGATGCTTATGAAGCCAAAAGTACAAATACATTTATTTGTCAATCCATTGTACGCATCTTAAAAGAACTAGTTATTTATTGGGATAGATATTATATAGAACAATCTCTTTATGGGTTCATCTTTAGTGTAAGAGTCACACCAACACCAATGAGGATGGAAATATGCAATCCTTGGGACACATAGGTATGTTGTGACTTGCAAGGTGGTGATAGTCTTTGTGAATTGTTTTTACTCAAATAGTTCCCACTAGTGAAACTTGAGAAAAACTTATGTTAATTATGTGAGTATGGTACTTATGATGCTGAAAGTATAAATACTTACAAACCATATCAATCTTTCCTCTTTATAATACTTAAGACTAGAGAAAAAGAGTATGCATACAAAACAATTATCAAGGAAATTTGATGAAGTTGCCTTAAGGGTATGAGATTATTAATGATTCTCAAGTAGAGATAAATGGTTGTCTCATTTGTGACATATTGAAGAGATAACTATGAGAGCACAACCATCGAGATGGGCTTAAAAGTGATAACTACCGTATATGCTAGTTAGAGTAAGGAATCATTGTATAATACTCCACACAAAGTGCTAATAAAGAGCCTATGCAAAGTACAAGTAGTAATAAAGAACCTAGAGGTAGTAATGGGAAAGTTATCCAATAACTCATCCACAACCATACCTTTGGAGACTATTGGAGGCCCATAATGAATATAGTTATAATGTTATTCAATTTTAACCAATGAAAGCTAATTACGTTGAGTTGAAACTAAGTCTTGTAGTTATAGTTCAATGATACCAATATAGTAGAAGGGTATCGGAGGAACCTAATAGACATGTCACAATATTTTTAGAGTTATGTGACATAAAAATGAATATAATTAGCTTCGATGTAGCAAGGTTACATCTATTTTAATTTTAGTTAAGTGATAATACATGAAGTTAGTTTAGATGTTTATCATTGGGATCCATTAAAAGTTGGGATGATTTAGTGATGGTCTATCTCACAAAATTCTTTATACCTTAAATTACATCTCAATTATAAAGCAATATAAATTAATTCTGAAAGATGAACATGAGAATCTATATGATTCTTATGACTATTTTAAGTAGTTATTGAGGCGAGGTCCTCAATATGTATTTGAGTTGTGGTTCAAATTGCAAGCCTTCTATAATTGGCTAAACTATATGAAGATGCATAGTTGATGCTACTGCTAAAAGGTTAACTATGAATAAATCACCAGGGGAGGTATATCATTTGTTTGAGGAACTAGTAAAAACAAATACCAAACTCCAGTAGATCACTCATTTGGGAAAAAACAAGTTGGAAGTTGGAGTAAGATCAATTCACTACCAATGAAAAAAATATGGAAGCACTCTTGAGGAAGCTTGACACCCAAAAAAAATGAGAAGAATATTGGAAAAGATCGGCATTTTACATTTGCATTAATCAGTAGACTTGGATAAAATTTATTAAATGGAAGAAGTCACCCAAATGCAAAGCAAATTAAATGTATTTTGACTCAAAAATTATGTCCCAATGAATTACTATCTGAATATAAAAAATCACTATATTTTTCATATGGAGACTATGTGAGTAGGAATCGTACTGGGAAATCCTCCAAAAATAGTGGGAACATTGTGGTGAGCTCATTGATCCATGAGGTTCAACTGTTCATTTTAAACCATCACGAAGAGAAGAGAAGTCATATTTGGAAGAAGAAATGCAAATTATCTTAGTAGAATTAACAAATATAATAATACTAAAGACACTCAAATGAGGGGTGCTTGAAGTGAAAATGAATAAAATAAATTTGATGATGAGGAATAAACTATCAAATGAATAGAACATCATCTCGATCAATTGGTATTATTAATGAAGGAAAGATGAGTAACTAAACTGTCAAGATATATGGAAGTAATTCCAAATAATTACGCCTTAATATTTCTTACAAGTGGAAAGTAGTTACCAGGTGTTCTGCCCAAAAATTTTTGGAAGTTTTTGGGGTGATAGCACCGAGATATCTTCAAAAGTTGTGGCATCCAATCTACAAAGTTACTTTGAAAAAAAGGTTCTAGAACTTTTGGGGGTTATAATATCATGACTTTCTCAAAAATTCTAGCTCCTCTAAAAATTTTACAAGAAGCTATAGCCCCAACTAAAAAGTATAAGAAATGTGAAGGATATGATATTGTGACATCAAACTATGTCATGAATCTAATAGAAGTGCAAGCCAAAGGTTTACTTGAAATGAAAAAAAAAGAGAAATGAAGACACATATATAGGAGCAAATTATGGTTACTCAAAGCGATGGAGATAAAAAAATAAATTAGAATGAAGCTAAGGATAACTTTCTATGAATATTCTATTTTTTCATTGATTTATAAAAGGTAAATTGGATGAATACTTCAAAAAATTTCCTAAAATATTCTAAAGATTAGAAGTGATATTACTATTTACCAAACTTTAATCCCAAATACTAATCTATATGAATTTTATAAAAGACATAATGAGTGGTAAGTGGAAGTTGGAGATGTGTAATACTATGAATATGATCATGAATTATTGTGTAGTCATTCAAAAAGAACTTTCAAAAAAATTGAAGAAACCCAAAAGTTAAAATGTACCATGCACAAATGGAGATCACACTTTTTGGAAGACATTATGTGACTTGGAATCAAGTGTCAATATGATTCCCTTATTAATCACATAAAGATTGAATCTTGACAAAACTATTCCAATATTTTCTCGCTCCAAATGGCTGATCAGACTATTAATGGACCAAATAGAATCATCGAATATGTATTAGTCAAGGTGGGTATATTTATTTTTCTAGTGAATTTTATTATATTAAATATGAAAAAGAATAATTATACACCGCTAATATTGGGATGACTATTTTTAACCATGGAAAAAGTCTTTATCATAGTAAAGAAAGGGATTTCACTTTTTGTGTCAGCTAGTAATAAGTAAAGTTCAATTTTTATAATAGTTTATGGGGTCTAGATGTTGATGAAATAGGGTTTTGGAAAATCAACAATCTTTTCTATATCACAATGCCAAAAAATAGATTTATGGTAGATATATTTTATAAAAGATTATTGGCCAGATGAAGATGAAAGATATGAAGTAAAAAAAATTTGAAGCTCTAATAGTGATGAAGATGAGAAATACAAAGGGAAAAAATTATGTTGGAGCTGTGAAAATTAGGAAAAAGAGTCAGATGACTACTATGAGGTTGTGGAATTCTTCAAAGTCATGACCTCGGTGAAATCTTAAGTTGACAACTAAAAATAAGCTGAGGGATCAATGGAGAAAAACAAGGCTAAGATTGAAATTATGGAAGAGCTAATCAAAGACAAGCCCATGACTATGCACAAAACCATGAATTTGGTGTTACAAAATAATAATGGCTAAGAAAATCTTGAAGACAAAGTCATGGGTACACATAGTGCCATGCCTATGGTGTTATAGAAAGAAAATGGCTAAGAAATATAGAAAGACAAAAATGTGATTGTGCCTAGTAATGCAACTTTGGTGATATAGAATGAATTTTTCATTCAGAAGCTTAAAGATATTGAAGGGGCCATGCACAATGCCATGACTTTAGAGTTACAAAATAAAAGAGCAAGGAAATATTCAAGACAAACATATAACTTTACTCAGCACCAAGACATTGGAGTTATAGGACGAAAAGGCAAAGAAAAGATTAAATGCAAAGTTATGAAAATACCCAATGCCATGACTTTGGGGATCTATGAGGAAAATAGACAAACTTGCAAAAGTAAGAGACATGACATTCATTAAAGTCATGGAATCCATTGATAAAAAAGGCCAAGAAACAAGGATAGTTGAAGCAAGATTGAGAAAAGAAACAAATAAAAAGAAAGTAAAATACTATATTAAGAAGATAGCATAGAAAACATAGATCTCCAATAGATGAAAAGAGGTTTTGATTATCTAGCTATGAATATTAAACATAGCATTGCTTGTGAGGAAACACATTATTTTTTTTACGTGTCATGTAATAAATACCTATATCTATCACATAAATGAATATACATATCTAATGATCCACAAATTTATAGTCACAAAACTAAAATCTTATAGTGAGTGTCAACATGTCTGCTTGAAGTTACTCCACTAATTTTTAGACCATATGACACTCAAACCTAGTCATAGTAATTCTTAAATATGATGAATACTTTGTATCAAGTAGGGGGGAGTTATTGCTTGGAGATGAGCAATTGTTGTAGTTTGTAAGTTTCATCTAGTGTTCAAACTCCTAAATATTCAAAAGTATTTTGGTACTTAATAATATTACACGAGTATTGAATGAGAGAAAATATGTATTGATTCCATATCTTTAGAGTTGTGTTTAGTTTTAATGATTAGTCAAAAAATTGATAGGTTTTTGGAGGTGTTTAGTAGAGTTGATTGCACATGTAGTCTTGCAAACATTTGAAATCTAATCTTGGATGATACTCTACTTAAAAGGTCATGATTATCTTTGTACATCATGACCCTTTCAACTCATTAGCACATTTTTTTTCATTGTGTAATATATTCTTAGTAGCTATAATATTATCATGGAGTCACAGTCATACTTATCGCATAAAATTATAATGAAAATGACATTAATTCTATGTCACAACAACCAAGTACTCCACTAGTACTCAAAGTTGTGGCCAAGTCAAAGTAATACAAATTTATCTTTAAATGACTCGGTAGTCTCTAGTTAGAGTCATGAAATTTTTACAAAGCTATATTTTTTAAGCTATAAAAACTTATAAAGCCAAAACTACTCAAGTCAAAGTCATGATAATTATTTAATATAGTGACTTTTGGGATACTAAAGTTATAAAAAATATTACTCATGTGTGATAGATCATGACTCTTGTCCTCAAAAGAAGGCAAAGCCATGACTTCTATGCTCGAGCTAATTATAGTATCATAGTATTCTTACAGCTCCAAAATAACAAGATAAATGAGAGAAGAGAATGCTAATGACATGACCTTTCATAGTGTTGTAGATGCTTAAAGATATAAAAAAAAAGCTTTTTTAACATAGCTATTTTTGAGTGTAGCGACCATAGGATATACAAGAGAAACCTTCTAAATGTCATGACTATTTCCCAACATCATGGACATATAATAATCAACAATATATATAATATTTATGATTTTATCATATTTTCATGACCATAAGGCAATATGACAAGCCCTTTAACCATGTCCCAACTATTTCCCAGTCCTGAGAAGCTTTATTAAAGACAAGAAGACAAATGTCGAAGTCATGGCTACTCCACAATACTATGACTTCATGCTAAAAAGATAGTAGGATCAAGTCAACATCATTGAGAATGCTATGACTTTGTGTTATAGAAGTTACAACTTTCTTCTAAAAGTCATGAGTTTCTACTTATAGTAATATATAGTTGCTTGAGTATAAAAATATAAGATAAAGAAATTCATAAATATTTCTCATTCTTCTTTTTTTCCCTTCACACAACAAGCCAAGCTAGGTTCAACTATCAAACCCTAAAGAATATTTAGAACTCTCTAGGAATTCTATAAGCAAGCAAGGGATGCGAGACTTGATGCAATCCCTTGAGTTAGGGGGTATGACTCTAAAACATTCCTCTCTAGGGTAGATTCTACAAATTTTACCAAAATAGCACGAGTCTAAAGTTTGTATAAATTAATATATGTGATGTAAAATTGGTTTATATTTATGGATAAGTGTGTTTGATTTATTTTATATTATGAATTTTGATGAATGAGTGATTAAATAGAACTTGAACTAAGATTTTGACTATTGGTGGATGATGATAGGTAAACCATAAGATTTACTCGCCCATATAATAGGAAAAAAGTAACAACCTTTTTGACTATGATGTGTAAGATAAACCAAAATGTTGAAACCCAAATTTGGGTAAATTAAATGTCATGAGATAGTCCCGAATGATGTAAAATAATGTAGCAATAATTATTTAAACTTTTGGTTTCATAAAAATCATACTCCCATCAATTAATATATATCTTTATAATAATTTCACCTATTTAAGTCATTCAAGAGGAAATGATAGTAAGATTATAAACACCTTATGAATCATTATATTTCTCCTTGCATTTGTCTTTTATCTTACTTATAACTATCCACCATGGCTAACATATGGCTCTCACATATGATGAAACCACTAGGTTAGATATCATTTTTAACCTCCATATAATTTGAAGGTCATTTCTTCTAGAAAATGCACAATAGAATGGTCATAATTTTATAACTATCCTTACTTTCATTCAACATGAATATGTCATTAATCAAAGGTTGAAATTCATGCCCTTCTTAGTGTGGTATGTTCATGGACTCAAAATTAAAATCTCTAGGTTTTTTTTGAAAATATTTAAAATCTCCTTTTATGATATTATGATCTCCTCCAGTTTCTATGTTGATCTTCAAGTTAAAGTCATAGCTTTAAATACAGGTTGTGGCTGTGAAATTTCTTTGAATCCCCGTAAGATAACAACTTTTGTAAAGAAAAAGGATACCACAATCGAGGTAAATTATCTCTAAAACATAAAGTCATATTAATAAAAAATATCATGAATAATAATGTTTCTTTCAAAAGTACATGGTCATGGAGACAAGAATGTCACAACCAAGATAATTTTTTTTAATAACAAAAAGTCATAGTCGTGATGGAAAGCTTTGACCAAGATAACTTTTCTTTGAAATATAAAGTCATGGTGATAATGAATGTCATGAACAAAAATATTCCTTTCAAGAGCACATGGTGCTGGAAGATAATTCCTTTCTAGAATACAAATTTATGGCATAAATATCTAACGTGACTAAAAATCACTTAGTATTTTATGAATATGACACTATGATGAATATATCATGGTGCAAGAAGATACCATGATGTTTAGTATTTGTTTGACACATGATTTTCATGACATACGCATAATGTTGTGGCTGAATTTGTGTTTTAGAGCTATTATGATTGTGATTCTAAGTACATATTGTAGCCACAAAGAATGTGTTGCATAGTAAAAGAATGTGTTAATTAGTTGGTAGATTCATGTCATTCAAGGATTTCTATGACTTGTTTGTAGAGACATATGCAAGAAAGTATGTCATAACTTCTCAATAGGTTTGTTACAATATAAATAAGTATTGATATTAGAAATATCATGACTTTTCCTTACTATTCTAGCATCCAAATTTGGATTCTACCAAGTCTATCACTTATAATAATTAATCTAATTTTAATACTATTCATCTAGAGGTTTCAACTTAGCCGAGTAGGCTAGGCATGACATGAGTCATGACATGATTCAATTGTACCAGACATGACATGACCTAATTCAAAGGCATGCTTGGATCAGCCTTGTGCCAGCCCATGACATTGTTCAAGCAATGGCCAAGCCAGAGTTCCTAGCATAAAAGGCATATCATGGCATGACCCGACATGATGGCTCATATGGGCTAGTTTCAGCCTAGTTGGCTAAACATGCTAGCCTGATCCTGACCTAGGCTAGCCTAGACCTGACCCAAGCTAGTCTAGAATGAACCAAGCTAGTTTGGATTGAACCCAGACTAGCCGAGAACAAACTAGTCTAGACTAGCCTTACCAATGTCAGCCTAGCCAAGCCAAATTCTACTTGGTACAAACCAACAAGACCCGACATGACCCAAGAAAAAGGTATATAATTGAGCCATGATAAGCTACCCATTGTTAGAGTCATGCTACCATGACATGATCTATTTGACACCTTTATATTCATCCAACTCTATAAAAATTATAATTTATTGAAATTATTGTATTAAAGACTCATTTTTAATATAATTACATCATAAAAACTATAAAAATAAACATAGTAACTTTTTATTTAAATGTTGAACAATTATACCAAAGGAGAAGCTAACTAAAGTATGTTCTGTCATATTTACATTAAACCCTTTACTCAACCAAATCTATTAGTGATGGTTTAGGGTAATTCTATACTTTAAAACCTAATTTGTAACAATATTTTCACATAATTTTTTTACAATCTGAATAAATGATAAATTGACATTTTATTAGTAACTCTAAATCTACAAGTGAGAAAATAGAAGTATGAACACAATCATTAATAGTTATAGATTTTGGTGTTAGAAAGGTGCATCTAAGCAAGAATTATGTGCCAATACCATCTTATACTTATTCTTTCTATATTTATGTCAGAACTATTATATACCCAAAGCTATTTTGGTTATATATTTTATTTGCTTTGAATTATTTTCTTATTTTAATGAATGAATTTGAAATGAGCATATGAAAAAACATGTGTCATTTATTTTGTATAGTAGATGACTTGATACGTAGAATTAAACTTATGTATTGAAGATCAGATTATTAATTTTTGTAGAATATAAGTTCTTTTTTTCATAATCTAGATTGAATTAGATAATCTATCAGTAAGATTGTAACATACGATTTTATTAGGTTTATCTTGAATATAAAGAATAATAAATTTCTAACTTTTAGTGTTAGTGTGCTTTAATCACTACAAGAAAAATATCATATAGCTAGTGATAATTTCCTAGCTTAATGGATATTTTCCATCGCTAAACGGGTTATAGCGATAGATTATTGACGGATCAGTTCCCTATCTAAAGTACTCCTTTCAAAAACTTAGCGAGGGAAAGTGTCCCTAGCTAAAAATGTAGCGATGGAAAATCCCTTGCTAAAAAAGACAAATTTCCTAGCTAAATCAGCAAGCTAAATGAGATTTTCCATCGCTAAACGAAAATAACGATGGAAGATTTCTCAAGATAAAGTACTGGTCGCTAAATTTTAGTGACAGAAATAGTCCCTAGCTAAATAAATTTAGCGATAGAAATATTTGTTGCTAAAATAAAGATTTCCCTTGCTAAATTAGCTAGGGAATTTTCTCTATCTAATTTAGCAAGGGATTTTCCCCTTGCTAATTTAGCAAGGGAAAAATCCCTTGCTAAATTAGCAAGGGATTTTTCCCTAGCTTTTTTTAATTTCAAAATTATTTTTAGAATTTAATTTATTTTAAAATTTTTTAATTAAATAATTTAATATTTTTATATCAAATTGAATATAAAATGAAACTATAAATAATTTATAATAAACAAAAAAAATTATTTAATACCATATTCTAATTCAATATTTTACATAATTGAAACAAAAAAATAATAAACTTTTATTATATCTTATTCATCAATGTATCTGCCGACAGTGCATAAAGTAATAATTTTATTACTTCTACATAATTTAAACTACTCAGTCAAATTAAAATAAAAAAAAAGTTATGTTTTGATAAATATATATATTTCTGTAGTATATATGTAAATATATACTAGCATTTCACTCGTACATATATTACTGTAGTATATGTACATAAAAACTACAGTATTAAGCGTACGTATATTCATAAATATACACCACATTTGTTGCTGTTGTTGTTGTTCTCACTCCCGCTGCCACTACGGTAACCACCACCGCTACCGCCGCTGCTGCCTCTGCCTTCGCCGCTTACGTCGTCTCCGCTGCCACCGCTACCACCATCGCCGCTGCTGCCACCGCTACCGCCGCTGCCACCGCTGCCACTGCTACCGCTGCCACCACTACTGCCACTGCTGCTTCCACCACCTCTGTTGCCTCCATTACCTCCGCTACATTAGCTACCATCATCGCTCCTGTTGCTGCTGCTGCCGTGGCCTATACTGCCTCTGCTTCCTCCGCTGTCGTCACTGCCTCCGCTGCCATTGATTCCGTTGCTACCTCCACTACCGCTGCTGCCTCCACTACAGCCTACTGCCTCTACTACAACTATTGTCGCCGTTGTTGCTGATGCTGCTGCCGCCACTACCACCGCTGCCGCTGCCACCGTTGTGTTGTCACTGCCACTGCTGCCGTTGCCACCGTTGTGTTGTCGCTGCCACTGCTGCCATTTCCACCGTTGTGTTGTCGCTGCCACTGCTGCCGTTGCCACCGTTGTGTTGTCGCTGCCACTGCTGCCGTTGTTGGCTTCATTGCCGATGCTCCCCCACAGCCCCACTGCCATTACTACTGCTACTGATAATAAGCTTTTACATACCTATAATAGGCTAAAACTCTACCCAAAAAATTTGGAGACACACAAAGATATTCACAGATATATAAAAGTAGTTATTATAAACATGAATAAACCATATTAAAGTTGATTGTCATATAGCTTCAACAAAAATTTAATTAAATAATTTAATATTTATATATTAAATTGAATAAAAACAGAAACTATAAATAAAAATTTTAAATTAAACAAAAAAAAGTCATTTAATAACTTATTCTAATACAATATTTTAAATAACTAAAACAAAAAAATAATAAAATTATATTACATCTTATTAATCAATATATCTACCGACTATGCATAAAGTATAATCTATCTATGCATTGACATTGCTTTCTCTCCATCTGCTCCTCCAATCACCAACTTTTTGCAGTGAAAAAGCTGTCCGAGTCATGGTGCGTCATGTCTGTTGAAAAATTCATTCACTTATACAAGATTTGTATGGGAAACAATGCGGTACCATATCTGTAAGCAATTTAAACCACACAATCAAATCAAAATAAATAAAAAAAACTACGTTTTGATAAATATATATTACTGTAGTAAATATGTACAAATATACTAGCATTTCACTCGTACATATATTACTGAAGTATATGTACATATAATCTACAATATTATGTGTACATATATACTTAGTACATATATACTCAATATATATGTACATAAAATACTACAGTATTATATCTTTGAATATTCTATTTATAAGTACATATTTTGGTGGCAATAATCTTTCTAAATATATTTTTTGACTAATTATCTATATTCATGATTTATTTATACTAATAATCAAAAACAAATATCTTATATCTGAAAATTAATGAATTGTTAGATTAGTTGGATATAATAAAGCATTATATAAAATAGATTTGTGATCTAATTCTCATGAAACAAAATTTAAAGAATCTTTTTTTATGAAACACATGTGCCAAAATATAAAACACATATAAGTAGTCTATATATTTAATATCAAAATGGGGGGCATCAACTCCCTATTTTTTGTCAAAAAAAAGCATTACCTCCTTTTTTTGTTTTATTATTTTTCTAGCACATATAAACATATAATAAGCATTGAGATTTCAAAAGTATATATTTATTATATATTTTTCATTCCCCTAATTCATAGTGAATAAGAGAGGAAAAGAGAAGAGCCCATTATATAGGTAAGCATGTGCCAAACAATGTAAATTGTGTTTCATTTAATATATATATATATATATTTGTTCTCTCTCATAAATCTAACAAATATGAAATCAAGTTATTCTCAACATTGGTATTGGAGGTTTAGGTTGTGCATTATGATGCCCCATTGGGCGAAGTTACTATTAATGATAATAATGAATTTAATAAATAGTAAAAATTTTGCAGACAAAATCAGCATGTCAAAAGAGGTGTTCTCAATTCTCATACACGGTGTTTTGCAAGAATTGTCTAGAAGAAGTCATATATTGTAGACAGTAATGACTGCAAATGAAGGAATAGTTAAAATAAAAAAAATCTATGGAACGAAATTTGGATTCTAGAAAATATTGATGGAGGATTATATATACTAGAAAAATCTATATCAACCCCTTCTGGGGAAGAAGAAAGAGTCTATTGAAGAAAGAAGAGCACATACTAGCACTTGAATTCATCTGAAATATGATATCTTACCAACTTGCTTTCAATATAAAAAAAAATGAGAAGTGCATAGTAAGGCTTACGAAGGCTCTTGCTAGTATATATGAAAAACTAATTGATGCTAAAAAAGTGCACATGATGAGGTGTTTTATTAATCTGAAGTTGATAGAAAGCACATCAGTGACCCAACAACTCAATGAAGTCAACACAATCAAAACCCAATTAAGTTTGTTTGGTATTGAAGTCAATGATGAAGTATGTGTATTGATACTTCTGTGTTCTCTATCAAAAATTAACTTATTACAATTATAGTTGTGCTTAGTTCATCAAGAACTAATAAATTGAAATTCGATGATGTTCATCATCTAATTCTCAGCAAGGAGATTTAAGAGAGATAGACAAGTGAAACATCAACCTTTTTAGAATTATATATAAAGTTAATTGAAATAAATTCAACCAAGAGAAAATGTCAAAGCAAATCAAAAAACAAGAGGTCTAAATATATGAATCATTGTAATTATAATAGCTCAAAGATCATTAAGTATTGAAATTATAGAGAGACAAGACACTACAAAATTCAATGCAAGTTTAGTTATTTTATAGCACGGTAAAATATAACACAAGTATATGAGTTTAACAAGTAATAAATTTAACTCTATGAATCTGGATTATCATTTCATAGATATTGATTATTTGGATAAACAGTATCAAGTCCATGGGTATACAATTTATGAGTTAATGGCTATAGCGGTGATAAAATATGTGACATCTACTCATCCATATTGGTGGAACTTCTCAAACCCATCAAAAAGTCATCGGCATCAATTCATGTAGGAAATAATGTATGTCAGATGAGATGGATATCTTATATATTTTAATCTAGTATGAATCATATTGATAGTCAATGCTAGGGTATTTATAAGGGCGCCTATGTGGAATTTAATTAAACATAGTATTTAAAGTATAGTCAAATATATACCCATATTTAAATATCTTGTAAATTAGTATCAGTATACATAAAGCCTATTATATTTTTATTTGAACTAATTGAAAACCGGTCAATAAATGTTTACATATATTAATTTGACATTAATAGATATTAATGTGACTGAACTTTAAATTTACAGATATTAAATACACTCTTACATTTTTATAAGATTGTGTGTTTTTACCTATACATAAAGCCATGTATAAAATATAGTTTACAGATATTAATTTAATTAAATTATACTTATTGGGTAGGCACAACATTATGGAATAATCGATATTTTCATAATACAAATTTATTAGACGTGTATTTCATAATGATGACTTATAAATTTCAAATATACATTATTAAAAACCTATCATAAAGTCATTATAACTTTATTTGCGTAAAATATGTATACAATGTTATATGTATAATACTGATTATATTTGAAATACACGACATGTATATTGAATGTATCATATATAAAATTATGATATATATATATATTAAATATATGTTGTTACATTTATATATAGTTATGTTTATGTATACTATTTTTATAGTTATATATATAATAAAATACACTTATATATTTATGTGTTATATAAACACTGCCCAACACAAAACACCCATTTTATGATTAAAGTAAAAAAAACATAATATGGTCGAGCGGAAAAAAAAGGAAATAAAGTCGGCATACATACTGTGCACCATCAACGTCCACACAATGAGAACACATCGTATCACAAATGTATTAGGTATGTATACGATTAAGTTTATATAAGCAATCCAAGCATACAATGGTGATTAAAGAAAAAGAATTTCGGAAAAAAATTAATAGAATCAATATGCAAACTCTTGCATTAAGATTTTAGATGTAGAATTAGGGTAGAAAACGTACCTCAAATCAATAACAAATTATCATTTAATTTGAATATGTTTAGATGCGTCAGTTCGAGAGAAAGATGAAGGACTACGGAGGACTCGTGTCTCCTAATCTTCAAAAATGTCGAGAGAAAGATGGAGGACTCGAGTCTCGATAAAATAAACATTAAATAACAAATTATATATATTTCCAAAATATTTATATTTTTAATTATAAGAACATTAAATAAATAATATATATATATAATACAAAAAGACTCATTTATTTTATTTACTTTCAAAAATTTTTCAACTAAATTAATGTGCGTGTAGCAAGATACACGTGAAAATATACACCTTACAATTTTTTATTCACTGCAAGAAAAATCTCATATAGCTAGGGATAGTTCCATTACTAAATGGGCATTTTCTGTCGCTAAACAGGATATAGTGACGGATTACCGACAGATCGGTTCACTATCTAAAGTACTTCTTGCTAAAATTTAGCGACGGAAAGTGTCCTTAGTTAAATATTTAGCGATGAAAAAATCTCTTGCTAAAAAAGATAAATTCCCTATCTAAATTAGCAAGATAAATGAGATTTTCCATCGCTAAAAGAAAATAACGACAGATGATTCCCTAGCTAAAGTGCTGGTCTATAAATTTTAGCGACGGATATAGTCCCTAGCTAAATAAATTTAGCGATGAAAAATCTGTCGCTAATTTAAATATTTTTCTAGCTAAATTAGCTAGGGAAAATTCCCTAGCTAAATTAGCAAGAGATTTTTCACTTGCTAATTTAATAAGAAAATTTTCCCTAGCTATTTTAATTTCAAAATTAATTTCAGAATTTAAATTATTTTAAAATTTTTTAATTAAATAATTTAATATTTTTATAACAAATTGAATAAAAATTGAAACTATAAATATTTTATAATAAACAAAAAAAAATCATTTAATAACTTATTCTAATTCAATATTTTACATAATTGAAACAAAAAAATAACAAAAGCTTATTTCATCTTATCCATCAATGTATCTACCGACAATGCATAAAGTATAATATATCCATTCATTGATATTGCTTTCTCTCTCTCTCTGCTCCTCCAATAATCATTTTTCTTCTACGACAAAATTGTCCGAGTCAAGGCACGCAATGTTTAGTTAAAAATATCATCACTTATAAAAGCTTTGTATGAGGAACAATGCGGTATCATATCTGTCAAAAATTAAAACCACTCAGTCAAATTTTTTTAAAAGTTATGTTTTGATACATATAAAATCATGTAGTATATATGTAAATATATACTAGCATTTCACTCGTACATATATTACTGCAGTATATGTACATAAAAACAGCAGTATTATGTGTACATATAAAATGAGTACAAATATACTTAGTATATATGTGCATAAAATACTGCAGTATTATATGTACATATTTATTGACTTTATTCGTACGTATATATCACATTTGGTGTTATTGCTGCTGCTCTCGCTGCCGCTCCTGCTGTTGCTGTCGTTGTCGCTATCGCTGCCGATACCACTACTGATGCCGCCGCTACCACCGCTTTCTCTACTGCCATCGTTGCCGCTGATGTCGTCGTTGTCGCCGCCACTACTACACTATTGCCCCTGCTACCATTGATGGCCACTACTGCGGCTGTCCCCACTGCCGATGCTGACGCTGCATGCCACAGCTACCATTGCCACCGCTGCTACCACCACCGTCGTTGTTTCCGCTGCAGCCTCTACCGCTGCTTCCGGTGCTGCCACTACTGTAGTTGCTGCCGCTAACTCCGATGCTGCCGCTCCCACGGCTGCCGCTCCTGCTATCACCGCTGCCACCTTTGCCATCGCTGCCTCCGATTTTGCTGCTACTCCTACTGATAATCGGTTTTTACATACATATAATAGACTAAAATTCTACCCAAAAAATTCGGAGACACATAAACATATTCACATATATATAATAACAGTTATTATAGACATGAACAAACACAAATTAAAGTTAATTGTCATACAGCCTTAACAAAAATTTAATTAAATAATTTAATAATTTTATATTAAATTGAATAAAACAAAAAAAATAAATGAAAATTTTAAATTAAACAAAAAAAATCATTTAATAACTTATTCTAATTCAATATTTTAAATAAATAAAACGAAAAAAATAACAAATTTATATTACATCTTATTAATCAATGTAACTATCGACAATGCATAAAGTATAATTTATCCATGCATTAACATTGTTTTCTCTTCCTCTGCTCCTCCGATCACCAACTTTCTGCTGCAAAAAAAGCTGTCCGAGTCACGGTATATCATGTCTGTTAAAAAATTTCTTCACTTATACGTGCTTCGTATGTGAAACAATGCGGTACCATATTTGTAAGAAATTTAAACCACTCAATCAAATTAAAATAAATAAAAATTATGTTTTGATAAATATATATTACTGTAGTAAATATGTACATATATACTAGCATTTCACTCGTACATATCTTACTACTGACAATGTACATATATATTGTAGTATTATGCGTACATATATACTGAGTACATATTTACTTAGTATATATGTACATAAAATATTGTAGTATTATATGTACGTATATACTAACTATATACATACGTATATATCATATTTGTTGACATTGTTGCTGATCTCACCATCACTGCCCCTACCCCTGCCGTGGTCACCGCTACTATTGCTGTTGATGCTGCTGACGGTGCTGTCGGTGCTGCCGCCACTGCTGCCTTTGCCGTCGTTGCTTGCTACCACCGTTGCCAGTGTTGCCAATGCTACCGCCACTGCCACCATTGCTGGTGCTGTCACCATTGTCGGTGCTACCGCCGGTGCCACCGTTGCCGGTGCTGCCGCCACTGCCATTGCCGTAGGTGCCTCCACCGCCACTGCTGCCAACATAAAATCCAACATTATTCATGTTTTTATATAAAATTATATGCAAGATAAATTGCACCTTACTTTATATATCACATTTTAGGAAAATCTTGCAATGTAAGCTCTTTATGAACTACATTGGAATTTTAAAAATAAAAAATAAAATTAAAGATAAGAATAAAACTTAATTTTTTTGAGTGAACTCGTATAAACAAGACAACTAGAAAATTAGGAGATAAAATTATTAATTATTCAACATTTTTCATTTTGATTATTTTTTGACCATCAATTTATCCTTAAGTATTAGGTCTCGTCTCACTAGGCAATAAATCTCAAAAATAACATCATTAAAACACACAAAAATTTTAAGTTTAACAAAAACTATAATAATTCAAAATAAAAGTTAATACATGATATTTTATTCTTGGCCTTGAGCAATAATTTTCATCATAGGTTGTATACAAAAGCATGCAAAGCCAAAATTATTAAATATGCAACAAAACATAAACTTCACCTCACTAAATCTATTAAAATTTTCAAAATAAAATATTTTTTTGCAAAAAGAATACAAAAATAACTAATCTCTATGAAAATATATAAGGACTTACAATATAAGTATGATGATAAAGACCATACCTAGCACATGAGGTTCCTACTTGACACAGATCTAAGAGAGCTTGATATCTCGAATTCAAGGCCTATTATCTTTGAAGAAATATATTTACCATCGCACCAAGTCACAACTTGTAATATAAGGACAAATGATATTTACTTGTATTGTAACTACAATATAAGAGAAACCCAAGCCTATAAATAAAAAATAAAAGACTATGAGCAACTCATACAAGTTAGGTGATTCCATAGAATGAAAATCAATTGAATCTGCTACAAACATCCATGCAGATCAGAGCATGGCTATGGCTCTTTCAAACTTGAGCTTCAATACTACCTTCTTACACTTTTCAAACTTCTGGGTAGCATCTCGATCAGTTGGGCAAACTTTTTTAACCTGATTCATGTTCATCATAGAAGTTATGATGAAAGAGATCCATGGTGTTCATGATCATCAAATATGTTGACTGAAACAACTTCAAAGATGGTATTGATTCAAGATGAATGAAGTTTGTGAACCAAGCTTATTGATATGATTGGAACCTGCTGAAAGTCCTTCAATGCTTCGTTTTGATTCCCCATGGCAAGATATGCAGCACCTCATCCGTAATAACCCTGTAGTTTCAGAAAAATGTTAGGACGAAGAAAAAGAAAAGTATACACAACAGACTCATAATGCATTATGTGTCTTGGAATAGTAAGGATCACAATTGATAGTTTTGGAAGCATCCTCTACCGCACACCCATTTTCTTCCAGTTTGACATGGGCAATTGCATGATTGGCCCAATACACAGCATTATGATCATGTAAATTGATAGCTTGTGTGTATAGTTCTATAGCACGAGCAAACTTGTTGGCTAAAAAAAATGATGACAAACATACTTATCAATGTCAATATTGATCGAAATGACAAATCTAGCTAAGATTAAAATTGATATGAGACTATATGATTAGCCATCATAAAAATAAGTGTAAGCAATAGAAACCTTACATACATATTATATTAGATCTTACTTCTAATGAAATGACAATCGCTTTCAATGTGCTTATGTTATCGTTATATATCAACTTTGAATACTTAGTTATTTGATTATCACAGTCAAACATAGAAACTTTTTCTATTTGATGCAATATATGAATATCAACTCTCATATAACAATGAATATGAGTAAGCATTCCACCTCTATATTCTCAATTTAAAATCGATATTTATCTCAATTCCTTGAGGAAAATTTTTTAGGCACCAACATGACTCAAGTGGGAATGTGCCGCATGAATCTTGGCAGGGCATGAGATTTTGTTTTATGAAATTCTCTGATAAATATATGGAATGAAATTATTAAATTATCATACATCTTCTAATTCATAAAATAATAATAATATTCAATTTTTTATTTACTAGTAATAGTAAAAACCTAATTTTTACTTCCAAAAGATGAACACATTAGCTCAATTGAACTCGAACTCAAAATATTAATAACTCGACTCGAGCTCAATTGAACTCGAACTCAAATTATAAACAACTCGACTCGAGCTCAATTGAACTCGAACTCAGCTCATATCATTAGTAGCCATAATTATTAGTATGAACTACTACTACAAAATAATAAAATATTATACGTACTATGTTATATATGGTTGATAATATTAATAACACAAAATAAACAAACATATTGATGATGATGATACTCATCTATTAAAACAATATTAATTAATTAAAAAAATCACACCCATGATTGATAATTATTGATATTCTAAATCAATTAAAAAAAGTGCATCATGTCATCACCAAATTAACATTATAGATTAAAAAAAATGCCAAATAATTATGATCATAGTTGTTAGAAACTTGTGATACAAGAAATGATACAATAATACAACATGTATTTTTAATGAAAATTAATTGGTTACACAATTTATATCTTATTTTAAAACATATCTTACATACAAATATCAAACACGATATGACATGTGATACTATGATAGAACAATACATACATTCTCAACTATTTTCTATAATTTTTAAAAAAATCAAATTAATTTTTTCTGTCAAAGAATTTATTTTATTAATTATTCAAATATACAAAAGAATTAAAATATAATCATAAAAAAATAAGCAAAATAATCTTATACAAAAGGTTGTATGTTCATTATCATATACTATAATTCATACTTTTAATATACATTTATACAAATATATTTTTGTACATATTTTTTACAACGTGAAAAAACTTATGTTACATGATACGATATAATACATAATATAGAAAAGAAAATATGGACAAGAAAAGGAAATAGGAAAATAATATACGATATATTTTATGAGCTAACAACTATGATTATAATGCAGAGAAAGAAAATATGGACAAGAAAAGCAACATATATACATCATATATATATATATATATATATACAACTTGCATAGTATTTGAGAGGAGAATGTAGGGGCTAGTGAATAAAACTAAAAAAAAAAGAAAAAGCAAAGCATTAACATGAGCAAGCTAGGATTGAGTTTCTGAAGATAATGAAAGTTGGCTATGGGAGACTAGAGTAAAGCTAAGAAATAACAACATAAAAGAAATAGCTTAGTTAGCCATCTATAATCATGATTTCTCTAATGAAAAAAAATGCATAGATAAAAGAGAAACACATATGCAGCTCTAATTCGATCTGGATTATGGTTGAGTTTCATAGTAACTAATGCACACGTAATAAATGTGCCCAAATGCATTGAAATAGAATTACTAAGAAAAGTCTTGAATAATCAACCTATCGAAAAGCTATCCTTTTTTATTATTATTAAGATTAGGCATTAGCCTTAAATATCCTATGATATCTATCTATATATCTTCCCTTGAATAAGAAAATTTTGATATGCCACTTTGCCTTTTATCATTTAAAAAAAAGTCAATTCCCCTCATTTTTAACACTATGGTAGACTAGTCGGACTCCAATTAGATAGAATTCTTAAGGATACCTTGCTTTCCATGCCATGTTCTTCCTCCAATGCCAAAAATGGGGTTGCCATATATTATACAACCAAGCACATTCCTAAACAAGCTAATTAAGAGAAGTAAAGGTTGCTCGTATACTAAACTGGTCAAAATGAGAAGGGTGACAATAATTGCATGCAATTCTTGCTAGGGTGCTCATAGATATTAAGAGCTCTATGATCTTAAGTAGAATATTTGATCCAACGGTTGAGCCTAATGTGATAGAGCTGCCCCTCGTATTTATTTGCATAGTTGAATGTCAAATAAAAGATGCAAGGTGACAAATAAAAAAAATAGAATTAAAGAGGAACTATAAGCCTTAAGCTCTAGGCCCGACCAATTCCCATTTCTTTTTGAAAACATAGGTGGAGGGAGGGGAAGGATAAAAATTTGTTTACCCGATTAGACTATTCTCATGTTACAAAATCTTCTTCTTCAAATGTGCCTTAAAGGGAACTTAGAATACTTCGTCTATAGTGGTTTGTACATATATATATATATATATATAACCTATAGGCTGGCTAGCCTTTTGTTTTGAAGAATGAAACCTTAGTTAGGATAACAAAGACAAAGCCTTCCAACATAAGTTATTATTTGATATTACCATCAACAACAAAGCGTGGCTTCTCACCCCATGGCCCCTATGGCTCTTTTAATTAATTGGCCTTGTATATAATATCTCAACATATATAAGAGAAAGACTGATCAAAAACATATCTACAAGGCCTTTGTATATATCCTATCATTAAAGGTGAATACTATTTTAAGAAGAATACTAAAATAGCCCTACAATGCAAACTTGCCACCTAAGGACCAAGTCCACCACATCATACCACCAACCTCCAATCTATATTACGAAATAACTATTTATATTTAGAATGAATTTATTATTGTGATTACAAATATTGTGCTATTTTAGGTTGATTGTCATTGAATAAGAGTTGGTGAGAGAAGTTATGATGAAAAATGCTATGAAAAATCAAGATCTTTTAACAATGTCATGATAATGCAAAATCAAGACCCTTTTTATATTGTCCAAAGCAATGCAAAATCAAAATTCTCATCAATGTGTACAATTATCGAGGTAATCTTCTTCACAATACACCCACGGAATTATTATAATTATTTCAGCAACATAAATAAATAAAGTAAAAATCAATGAGATTATAAGAGTGCTATTATCTAGTAAATAGCACTTCAAATAACATGATAGATTTCACTCAAAATGCAAGCATAATTAATGGTCATCAAAACTAATATGATTGTGTTTTAACTCCATGTTGATATTTATCTAGTAAAAGCCTTATACTAGATAAAACATTCAATTAGTAATGGGTGTAACAAAGTTCAATTGGATAACTATCAAACAAGATCCAAAGCCGCGTTAATGGTAATTCACATATTGTGGTTAATTAAATCATCTACTCCTTGAATTAGAGCATGAAAAATGTTGCACCATAAGATGATATCCATGTGGTGTCTATTTACATAGGGTAATTAGTTAACATAGAATCAACAATGGATAGCACTAGGCATGAGGACAAACCCTACAGGTTTGGGCACATACTTTCAAGTAGGTAGACATTAAATACACAAGTTCTAGTTAATGAATAGCATTAGCTAAATAAACACAATCAATCAACAAAAATGAAAATAAATTGTTAGAAGAATATGGAAAACTATATAAATACATATAATAACTATTTAAAATAAAAAAGGAAAAATTATTAAATGCAGAGAGATGTTTTATCACTAATTTTCCTTTGACAATTTTACTGAAATAGGATGAATGCTTTGATTAAAATGCAACTTTTGATTAGAACCTAGCTTTTTGATTGGGGTGAAATGAAAATTTTGATCATTTTAATTATTAATTTTTTTTTGCCTACATAAACTATATAAAAAAACAATTTTGATAACATATATATAGAAATCGATATGTACAAGTTTATATGTATGTGTGTGTGTATATATACTTGTATATATATATATATATTTATAGATGCATACATTTATATGTATATATATATGCTTATACATACATATATATATATAATGTGTGTGTGTGTGTAAGCATATATATATATATATATACATATAAATGTATGCATCTATAAATATATATAAATAAACAAGTATATATACACACACACACATACATATAAACTTGCACGTATAGATTTCTATATATATGTTATCAAAATTGTTTTTTTATATAGTTTATGTAGGCATATATATATATATATAATTATATAACATCTATATATCCAAATGTATATATATAACATGTGTTGATATATATATATAAAGTATATAATATATGTATATATACACACACATATAACTTATGTTATATATATATATGTGACATGCATATATATATATATAATGTGTGTGTGTATATATATATATTAATGAATATATACATATGTATATATATAATGCTTATATATAACATATGTTTATAAATATTTATTAATATATATAATCATATGCGTTAGATTTATCAAATTCAAAGGCCATAACAAGAACTTTTTATATGTTCACTTTCTTAAAGCTTCATTGAGACTTTCAATCACATAAGGTTTGCCATCATCTTCTTATCTCACATCAATGTTTCTAGTGATTCAATTTTTTTGGGTTGTTCTTTTACCTTAGCCACTTGAATCCTAAATATCCATAGTTTATAGGAGTTTAAAACTTGTTTGTTTTTTTATGGTGATATTTTTGGTATGTTTTAGACCATTATTTGAGCTTAGAAGAGGTTGAAAGTGCAATCAAAACTACAATGCATTAAAATCATTATAAAAATGAAGTTTTAGGTACTTGCATTTTTTCGTTAAATACCACAAACCAAGTTTATACAATAAGCCGAAGGGATTACTCATTGAATATATCGTGTCCCATGAATTTTAAAAGGACTTACGAAATTTTAGAGTTTGCATCTATGGGAAGATAACTTGCAGTTATTGGAGTTGATATAACTTGTCTAGGCAAAAGGTTATGGGAGGTATTGGGGTTTGAGAGTTTTTAATTTATACCAAATACTAAAAGAAATCCAATTACCTAATCCTCCCTCTATTTTTTGAGCTTTTAGATTTTTCTTTTTAGTCAATTGATTGTCAATAAGAATTATAATAGTATTATAAAATAAAAGAAAAAACTCTTATTGCTATTTTTTTTTCATTTATTGGATTTGAGTTTCTGTTCATGAATAATGTTTTTGTATTTATGTTCGTAAACTTCCTTCTTCTCTTATTTCTTGTATGCTTCTTTTTGTCTTCATTATGATTTGTTTGTGTAAAAATATATCATTCTCTTTATAAGTCCTCATTTGTGCTTCTATTCATTTTTGACTTCTAATAATGCTTCTCTAATATGTCTTTGTACTTCTGTAAAAATATCATTAGTTTTTTATTTTTCTTTATAACTCATTTTTGAAAACTTTTCTATAACTACTCCTTTTGTTGTAATTATATCCATAATATAATTATAACTCCTTTTGTTTTAATTATATCCAGGCATCCCAAACACACACACACTCTCACTCATATATATATGTGTGTGTGTGTGTGTGTGTTTGAGTGAGTGAGTATGTGTGTGTATAAATATGTGCATACACATATATTTACATATATAGTATACATACAAACATACATATGTATGTATATATTTATGAATAAAAATATATTCACATATATCTAACACACACACACACACAAATATATATATATATATATATATATCAAACATACACATATGTATGTATGTATGTATGTATTTATGTATTTATACAAACATACACATATACACAACCATGTATATACATTATATAAATATATATATATATTTATACTTATATACATACACACATACATACCTATATATATATTTAAGATATATATGCTTAACAAATATCATTCTCTTAAATTTTATTTTAAATGATCATTAAGTCACTACAAGCCGGCTTTAATCTTCTATATGTAATAATTTCATTTTTACACAAAAAATATTCAAATAAAGTTAATTTTTTAAATAAAATAAATAGTACTAAAGTATGATTATATAACACACACACACACTCACACACACACATAAAATTAAAATTTTTCTCTTTGTTTTTTTAAAATAGGTAATAAAGATAAAAAAACTCTACTTTCATGGAGTTATCAATGACTTGAATGTAAAATTTTGATAGTTATAATATATTATCTAATTTAGATAATCCATTACTAAAGATGAACCTCAAAATTTTAAACCTTAATTAGTCATTGTAATTATGTGTATTGGATTCTAATGTCGAGTAGTATCGATAAAATCTTACTTTTTAGAACCTAAAATTTAGTAAATTTCACAAGTTCTATCAAAATTATCCATCAACTAAAATATTAAAAGTTTTACCTATATTTCTCTTTCCCAATCCTTCTGTAAATTAATCCATCCAATAACTCAAAAATTCAAACACCATAATTTAAGATCCAAGTTATTATAAATGCATTTGTTCAATATTTTTTCATAATTCACGAAGCAATCTTTATACCCTTCATCATAAATGTTAAGATCATCATCATCCATAAATGTTGAGATCATCATCATCCATAAATGTTGAGATCATCCTCATCCATAAGGACATCTATACTTGATTATACCAATTTTTAAAAGCAATTAGAATACCTTTGGAAAATTGTTCGAGTAATGCATAAACTAATTAGCATATGCCAGCAAGCATAAGTTATAAAAAGGGAAGCAGATTTATCATATATTTCACCAAGTTAGGTAAAAATAATTTATATATCAAAACAATTTTCACATGATGAGTCTTGCATGATTAGGTATTACCTAATGTGTACAACTATAACATAATGGTTTAGGGTCATCCACTAGTATGAACTTTCATGGTGTTGATGAAAGAAGAGTGAGATATTATAAAATTGATTTAGATATAAAGGAAAAGTTAAATTTGTAGTACTACATGGAACTAGTTGGACACTTGAATTACGATAAAAGTTGATGGAAATCCTAAGAGTTGAAATTTAGAAGACACTAATTACATGACTAATCAAGGTATAAAGTTTTATATTTGTATATAAAAATGTGATTCTTATACTAATTGACTGAATATTATAAAATAACTCCACAATTCACACTCTCTAATAAATATATTGCTACAATCTATAATTTATATATCATCCTTTTTTTGATAAGTAATAAAGCACTATAAAATTTTATTCGAACTATTCTATTTTTAGATTACAGCATATTTCCCAAAATAAAAATTAAATCTTGGTTTTGATTTTCTTCATGAACATCCCGGTGTCACTAGATTTTCCTTCATATTATCTTCTATTTTTTTCTTTCCAGATGTAATACATTATTGCTGCAAATGTGGATTTCCTTTGAAAGTTCCTTGGAGACCCATATGAATATTCTATTTTCATCATTTTGAAGATGTTATAAATTGAATCTTTTACGTCTTTGGTATGCATCTAGCAACCTATTTCCTGCCATAATATATTCTATTTACATATTTGCAAATAGAACATTAAAAAAGATGGTTAAAAATTTTTCATCAAAATTTTGTGGGATTGAGGTTGAGAATATCTGATCTTTGGTTCTTAATCTGCCCAATTTTGCTATCTAAAGATAGATAGCATGTTTTTGGATATAATTTTTAAACCAAATTATTTTAGAATTTATAAACCATCCTTGATTTAGCTAACCATAGATTATATATGTCATTTTTAAAAAAAATAATATATCTAATGATAATTATCCATTATATATTAATCGAATATCGAATAAAATAGATTTAAGAAAATCTAATAGAAAAATTTGTGCAAATCATGAGTAATTGGAAATGAAACCCAAAATGTACACAATGTTTATCACTAGATAATTAAATTTTCTAGTTACACCAATATATCTATTTATTACACCTCACAAAAGTTTCATTAAATAAA
The DNA here is from genome assembly GCA_029783825.1 of Sapria himalayana. Lineage (NCBI taxonomy): Eukaryota > Viridiplantae > Streptophyta > Magnoliopsida > Malpighiales > Rafflesiaceae > Sapria > Sapria himalayana. The sequence goes on from JAREIK010000438.1 coordinate 5,744,339, forward strand.
TTATGTAAGAAAGTGTGACACTTGTGAGTTTAAATTTTTTTAATACCATATTGAGTTTAAAGTGAATAAGTGAAAATGGTTTTTGCTTGCTTCCAAATCTAATATTGACTATAAAATGAATAAGTCATGAAGTTTTCTCAATAAAATTGCTCAGATAACTATGATTCATTTATTTTACAAGAATTTTGGACTCAATTATAATAATAACTTGATTGGTCAAGAATATCAATTTGCTAATTTTAAGTCTCATTTTCACCGGATACAAAATGGCATATGATTAATTGAGAACTTTAGCATTCTTAAACCACCTTACTAATATGAGGAGACAATTATTGAAACTTCAATAATTATACATGCACATGTTTTGTTTGTTGAACTTCAATATACATAATTAAATGAGCGATGTTTATGCACCATACATATTGAATTTAAGTTAAGTAAAAAAATATTTAATTCAAGCAATTAGAGATATAAATCAAGTTGTGAATAAAATAAAAATTGTAGAATTTAACTAAAGCAATTAAAGATAAAATCATGTGATGTATTTGAGTTAAGTAAAAATGGATTACGATATTATTAATGAATTTATTTAAATTATTTTTAATTATATTAATAAACATTTCCTCATAAACTAGACTTTAAATTTTACATGCACTTTTTAAAATTCTAATATGTTTTAAAAGTCTTTATCATACATATATTCCCGTGTTAATTTAATAAAAAGAATATATACTACAAAAAAATTGATATATTTTGCAGGGTAAATAATATTTTCATATATTACGTAAAAATCAATAATCTTAATATTTTTAAAATTAAAATTATTTAACAAACAACATTTTTAACTCTTATCTATTATACTTAATCTTTTCAGAATTAATATTAGCATTGTATTTTTTATAATATTAATAAAAATAATGTGTTTAATATAAATTTAGAAGCCAAAAGTAGAGCATTGCTCTTGACCTAAAAATATGAGTTTTTAAGTCATGTAATGCTCTACATAAGCAATACTCATTTTTTCTATTATTCCCAATATTCATTCAAATAATTGAAATAACTTCATTTCCCAATATTTTATTTATAATTCATAATATAATATTCTCAAATTACTCATAATATTTAGTGAGTGTTTCAAATTCTTTGAGAGGTCCTTAGGGTTTAGTCACATAGTGTTCACCTTCTCTGACACATTTACACTCTTAGAACACCTACCATCATCTATACCTTCAATTGTAATGAAGGTTGTTTTGATGGTGAAACATTAACATCATAATAATATTTTCTACAATCATACTAAGTAAATAATGAGTAAAATACCTTTTCTAGTATTAATCTTTAAAATGATAGCACCTTGCACTTGCATTAGCTATGCCACTAATAGTGTAAATGAATACAAGATGGTAGAAAAGAAGTCATAAAAATGTGGTCAGGGTTTTGAAAAAGGACACAATCAGAAAATTACTTATATATTGAACATGTATAGTGAACCCAACAACCTATATAACATCCGTAAGGCTAAATTTTCAGATAAAAGCTACCTCTTTTAGAGCATCTTGGTTCCAGAAGAGTCACACTCATCTATTTCCTCATTTAGCAACTTTGTCATCCTGGTGAAAAAAAATTCTTCTTCTTCAATAATAGAATACATCAAAATCATCAAAAGTATCAAAAGGACTCATATAATCATATTTCAAAATGATTCAAAAATATAACAATACAGATAATAAAATGAAGTTAAAACCTATATTTTGGAGAAACCCCCTACCGCATACTTGTTTATTAATTGTTGAAGGTGATTTACATAAAATTATAACTATCAAAGGTATCATGTAAGTTATGATTACAAGAGGTATTATTAATTGAAATTTGAGACCATTATTCTTGAGAAGAATTATACTAAGTTGATTCTTTCGATAATCAATGTTTTTTTGTTTACGTTTCTGCAGAAGTGTCAATAACTTATACTTTTGGAAAAATGACCTAAGTTTAAGCAACAATAGGTCAACTTTTAACATGCATGCTTATTATAATATTTGTGTGCTTCAAGAAATGATTCACCTACATTCAAGACTTTTGTTGTTTATGAGTTGAAAAAGTTGTACTTTCTAATAGGTTCTATCAACTTCTAAATTGGTGTTTGGTCTTATTTTATTCTACTTCTAGAACATAATTTTTGTTCCTTTTATTTTCATCCATTATTATTGTTGTCACTTAAAGATCATGTTTTGGTGTGATACGAAATATTTTCTTTCAAAGAAGATATTTTTCAAATTTAACACTCGTCAGATATAATCTCTCTAATCTTTATGAGTAAAACTGTTAAGGTATTAATCTTTTTCAAATCTCATGTTAAGTAGAAGATTTGTGCATTGGGTTCAGCCTTTTATATCTATTAAAGGTAATTGTATGTGTTAAGTGCCCTCTGATAGTGAAACCTACCTACAATATCATAGTGTAGCAATCAAAGTCTTGTTTTATTAAAATGAGGGATCCAACTATCCAAGCATAAGCAAAATAATCTTTCCAATTTTAACAATGCAAATTCTATCAACCAATAAATATTAAAAAGCTCTCATTTTGATGCAACTAATGTTTTCAATGCTACCCAAGTATCTTGTCAACTATCAGTGGTGCTAGAGATAATTTCAAGGTTGTAAGAGAAAAAAAAAGACACAATAAACACCCAGAAGCAAACTAAGACTCTTACAAATTATTCGAATACTTACTAATTCAACAATTTATCTTCTTCCTCTAGTAGACCGAGAAGCTCACTCAAGAAATACGGATGATACCTTTTCTTTAGAGGACTCCATGACCCTGAGAGATACAACTAACACGGGAATATATCATTTCCTTTCTGAATTCTTGTATGCTTGTATAAAAATTTCAATCAGTTTGTCTTGAAGTTTTTCTGGTGAATGTTTGTCGATTCAACGTCCAAATATAGAATCTTTTCTCCACCACTAAACCATGCTTTTGATTCAGTATACAATAGAAGATATTGAATTTGAAACTACCTTTTCATAACGATTCCTTGTACTCCTAAATGCTTATAGAAATTGAGAAGGAATGGAACAACCCTATGGGGATACACCGAACACGAAGCTTTAATTTGGGTTGATTATGTTTTGTATTTCCAAATATAATAATATTTACCAAAAAATTAGTCAAATATTTTATTAGCTAAATCATGAATTTTATTAGCTAGGGAAAATCAATTGCTAAATCTATCACTAAATCAAGGATTTTATTAGCTTGGGAAAATCTATCGCTAAATCTGTCGATAAATTATGGATTTTATTAGCTATGGAAAATCTGTCGCTAAATCAAGAATTTTATTAGCTAGGAAAAATCCATCGCTAATTTCAAGCTTTTATTAGCGAGGGATATTCCGTCGCAAAATCTGTCGCTAAAATCCCCGCTTTTCATGAGCGAAAGTTAGGAAAATTTTCCGTCACAAAAACCCTGCTTTTCTTGAGCGTAATTTACAAAAATTTTCCGTCGCTAAATCCCCCACTTTTCTTGAGTAGAATTTATGAAAAATTTTCCCTCGTTAATCCGTTGCTATTCTTTTTTTCAAAGAAAAATCTTAAATCCTTTGTTATTCCCTAGCTAATCCCTTGCAATTTAGCTAGGGATTGATCCCTAGCTAAAATTCCCTAGCTAAATTGATATTTTCTTGTAGTGATTATAATATTAATTAAACAATAAATATATAAACAATTTAAAAAAATATATATGTTTAGCCTTATAAAAAATATCAAATAGCTACAAAATTAACAAACTTCATATAATAATACATATATGAAAAGATGATTTGTCTTATAACATTCTCCTAAGAGTTATAAAATACTCTTAATGTTAAAAAATATATAAACATTTATATTTTATAGTTATAAATTTTTAAGATTTCATCATTTTAATTTTTATGAAGATAATATATAATAATTTTAAAGGCATAAAATTTCATATTATTTGATATCATTTATAATTTTTAAAATTCAAAAAATTACTTAAAGTGATAAAATAATTAAAAAAGTTATATTAATTATTATAATAAAGAATGAATGTTAAAAGCTAATAGAAAACATATTACTCAATTATTTAATTCTAATAAATTTTAGTAGGGGCAAACATCTATGTATTTATTTTTAAATATAAATTTATTTTCTTTTAACTTTAATGAAAAAATTTACATTTTTATTATATTTAAAAATTTTCAAAGTTTGTATAATTATTTTTTTTAAAGTTTCCTATAATCATAAAATTTTTTTATACTTATAAAAATATAAATATTTACTAGTTTATTCATCAATTCAGATATTTTTGAAAATATTTTATATTTTATCATACAATAAATTAATTTACATTTATATTAGTAGAAATTTTAAAGTATGTTAATTTAATTTTTAAAATATCGAAATAAATTATTATACTTATTGAATTAATTATTTAATGTTATTTTAATACAAATTTTTAAGTTTCTTAATTAAAAATTTTAGAAAAATTTTGTGTATAGTTTTTAAAAAAATTAATACATCATAAAAATTATTATTTTAGTCCTTATTAATATAATTTTTTTTGTATTATTATATTTTTAAAATTATTTATTTATAATATCATTTTTTTATTATTTTACGAGAAAAATGAAACTTTTAAGGATCACTCATACATAGACCATTAACATAGATTTAATAAATAAAATTAAATAAAATATTAAAATAAATAATAAATTAAATAAAATTAAATAATTAGAGATTGACTAGTAAAATTCTATCGCTAAATTTATCGCTATATTCCATATGTAATTAGCTAGTGAAGTTCTATCGCTAAATCTGTTGCTATATTCAGGATTTTATTAGCTAGGGAAATTTCGTCGCTAAATTCCTTGATATTTTTGGGATGAAATTTACTAAGAAAATTTTGTCTCTAAATCAGTTACTATATTCTAGATTTTATTAGCTAGAGAAATTCCTTTGCTAAATTCCAAATTTTAATAGCTAGGAAAATTTCATCGCTAAATTCCAGATTTTAATAGCTAGAAAAATTTTGTCGCTAAATTCTAGATTTTAATAGCTAGGGAAATTTCGTGCCTAAATCTGTTGTTATATTCTGAATGTAATTAGCTAGGAAAATTTCATCGCTATATTCCGGATGTAATTAGCTAGGGAAATTCCGTCGCCAGACCCATCGCTAAATTCTCCACTTTTCTTGAGCAGAATTTACAAAAATATTATATCGCTAATCCATTACTAAATTCCCCACTTTTCTTGAGCGGAATTAACAAAAATTTTTCGTTATTAATCCATAGCTAATTCGTTGCTAAATTCCCCGCTTTTTTGATTCAGAATTTATGAAATTTTTCAATCGCTAATCCGTTGCAAATTTTTATTTTAATGAAAAAACATAAATCCCTTCCTATTCACTAGCTAATCCCTCGTAATTTAGCTAGGGTTGATCCCTAGTTAAAATTCACTAGCTAAATCAACATTTTCTTGTAGTGATATTTACTATAAAATTTTATATTTTTCTTTGAAACAATCTTATCTTTAAAATATATATATATATATATATATATATAATTTTTTTAATATTGAATGTTAAGATAAAATTTAGAATAAAAATAATATTTACATTTGAGATACTTTGAATTCGGCACCTGCATATAAAATTGACAAAATAAGACATCTCCAAAAATATTTTTCCTTGTCTTAACAAAGAAAAATATATGAGTTATCTCAATTAGAAATCTTTTCTTTCTTTGTGTAAACATATTATATGGGTGTGTTAAAACATAAAAAGTATAGTATACAATATCATCATCAATATAATAAGTATTACATTTATATAATATATATTCTAATGAATTATTACATTTTAATGTTATATGCTTTTATTAAATTATTATTTTATGAAATATCTAAAAAATAATAATCAAAAAAATATATGAACTATGTATAATCATCAATATAAAAGTAACAAAATATAAATACCTCTCAAATTTCCTCCCTAGTAGGCTACCATATTTATGTAGATATCATAATGAAATAATCATTATTCACAAATTTGAAGAGTAAAATAAAAATCTTTGATATTTTTTCTAATTGACATGTCTCATATTTTAATATAGTAACTCTCTTAAAAATAAAATAAAATATTCTCAGTTTGGCCAATAATTAATGACCAATTCAAGAATATACAAGTAATAGATGACCATAATAAAAATACATAGTACTCAAACATGTGGTGAGATATTTTATAATAGATGATAAAATATATCATCTATAATGCTCAATCTCAAAATAAATTTTCTTTAATTTTTTTTAATTCACCAAATAAACATCAATAGAAAAAAGAATAAATCAAAAATATATTTTCTGAAATGACAACTCAATAACAAAATAATAAGATAATCATGAATAAATAAAGTATTGTCATAACAAATAATTTTTGAAGGCACGTTATTAGCTTCTATGATACTCAATGAAAAAGAAAAAAAAAATAAAAAGAAAATAAATACTCATAAGATAATTATTAAATCCTAGATCAATAATTCATGAGTCTCAAATGAAAGAATATATCACAATGCTTGTAATACCTAAAAAAATATAAAATATATTTTGTTGCCTTATAAAAAAAATTATATAATTCTTTCTAATAAGTATCATATTAAAAAAATTAATCTTTTCTTTACTTCTTTCTTGTAAATATTTCTCATACTTAAGAAAAATATATGAGCCATCTCAATTAGATATTTTTTCTTTTTTTTTTGTAAACTCATACGATGGGAATGTGTCAACATAAAAAGTTTAGCATACAATATTGTTATCTGTACAATAAGTGTTAAATTCATCTAATATATATTCTATGATCCTTACACTAATCTGACGAGTAAAATCAGAAATTCTAATATTTTTTCTAATTGACATATCTTACACTCTAATATAGTAACTCTCTTAAAAATAAAATATAATATTTTCAGTTTGGCCAATAATAAATTATCAAGTCAAAAATATACAAGTAATAGATGGTCATATTAAAAATATATAATACTCAAGCATTTAGTGAGATATTTACTTTGAAATATTTTAATCCTACAAATAATTATCAATAAAAAAAATCATAATTATATTTTATGAAATGAGAACTCAATACAAAAAATAATATAATAATTAAGAAAAAATAAATTATTGCCATAATGAGTAATTTTTTAAAACATTCCATTGGATCCTATAATACTCAATGAACAAAAAAATAATATTAATAAAAAATAATAAAAACTCATAAGATACTTATTAACTCCAAAATCAATAATCCATGAGTCACAAATGAAAGAACATATCACAATACTAGTAATACCTAAAAAATATAAAATATGTATTGTTACCTTAGAAAAAAATTTTGTATATTTCTCTCTAATAAGTATCATAATAGATAATCTCTATGAATATCCTTAGATAACTTTGATTGTCATTATATATCTTAATATTATGTAATTATTTCAATATCTTTCCTAAAAATAACTATTAGTACTTCTTCATTTCCTTTCTTCCTACAATATGTAACGATAAAAAAAATCTCTTATATCTACATATGGATATCATATCATTACTATCTCAATTAATAGCCACAATAAGTTGGAATCATACAAATATTTTTGACACTAACAATTGGTTTGTTTCATTCAAAATGTCATACAAAAATTCTACTTTTCTTTACCCCCTTCTTGCATATTTATTGTATGTGCCTGCTACCCATAGTATGTGATGTGCATAGAATTTTCTATGCATAGTAAGAGAAAAAATGGCACGACTAATTCTTTTTTTTTGTTTATGGAATCACTATACATTGCATGCAATGACCGTGCAACAAAGGTACTAAAATAAGATGGTGGCACACTTTTCTTGTGTTTAATGTTTCGTATTAAGCACATCTTTTTCTTGACAAAGGATATTATATTGACTTGAATTCACATGCACTATGTGAATTAACAATATGAAAAATCTCACTATCAACACAATAAAAATATACATATAGATGATACCCTTATATGCTAAGTAAGATAAATTGAAATAATGTATATATTGGATACTCTTATCTATAAATAAAAAATAAACAAAATAAAATAAAATTAAAAATTATAAAAAAATTGAAATTATAAAATAGTTAGTCTTCTGTGAGAGTTTTGTTGGTTTAATGACTTGATTTTGATGACACTAACCTCGCCATTTAAAATATAAACAAAACAAATGTGAATAGATTTAACAACACTTAATACTTATACATGACATTTAGTATTTGTATAAAAAAAAATTATTTGAAAACTTTAGAAATTAAAAAAAAAAACATGAAGGTTTCAAAAGAGCAAAAGCCTCACAAGAAATTTATAAAAATCAAGCCTCACATTGAGGCTACAAAAATCAAAAGTTCCATATAAATTTATGAAAACAAAGAGATATTAGATAAAATTTTCAAAAATCACATTTAGCAGCTTTTCTCTTCCAATATTTTTTTTTGCTTAATATCGAACACATTTTTTTTGTTCGAAGTTGGCTACAATTAGGTTACAAGTATCTTAACTATATGCATTGACATGAAATAGTAAAGAAAATATTCATTTTCAACATGGAACACTAACTCTGAAAGTAAACAAAAACAATACAAAACTGAAAGATCTATCTCCTTCTTGATTACATAGTAAGAAAATCCAAACCCTTTCATGCCGAAGAGTAAGTAAGAGGCCCTAACAATCTCAAATGCAATTGGAGAAAAAAATAATAGAACTTTCTGGAGACCCCTTGGCTCAAATAGCTACTATATATAATCTATTTCATCCTTCTACAAAAGTAAGTAAATAAGCTTAGTTAAAAATAATGATTTGTGGAAGATGCATTATAAGTTTTTTTTTGTCTTTCACAATTAGGGCAATACAATGACTCAAAGAAGAATTAAAATAAGATATACCTTACAGAATTGGGTACAATGAACAGAATCTTAGTTATAAAATTATCAAGGCTACTTCCCTTCGTTTGGTAAAATAAAATAACTCTAAATTGTTCATGTATTTCAATTACTAAAATAGCTCAGGAAATTAAAAAATATTATGAAAAAACAACCAATGTCCATACAATAAATAAAATCCTAGCAGTGCGAAAAGATCATATTAAATTATAGGGAAAATTGGAAACTCAGTTTGACTACATGGAGCTAATCATTGATTACAAGATGGGCATCATACCTTCAATTCATAGAAGTATTGAGTGTGGAAATCAAAAACACCTTTTCCATGTTCGAGCATAATTGAACCATAGAAACATTCACCATGTTCGAGAGCAATTGACCCTGAGACACCTTCGCCTTGTTCGAGTGTAGTTGAACCAGAAACACCTTCACCTTGATCGAATGCAATTTAACCAAAAATGCTTTTACCTTGTTCAAGCATAGTTGAACAATAAACACCTTCGCCTTCTTCGACCAAAATTGAACCAAATACACCTTTGGCTTCTTCGACCTTCATTGAACCAAAAACAACTTCACCTTCTTCGACTCAACCACAATTGAACCAAATACACCTTCGCTTTATTCTATTATAGAAATAATATTAATATTTATATATTGTTTATTTTAGCTTTTTATTAGTAGTACTTTTTATTTATGTTTATTTATTAATTACATTATTTTAAAAATTATTATAATTATATAATAAATTATATATTGTTTTTTAATACAAATATTTAGATATCATAATTAAAATTTCAGAAAAATATGTTGTATAATTTTTTAATTAATTCGTAATCAAAAAAATAGTTATTTTAGTGTTATTTAACATAAATTTTTATTCGTATTTATATAATTATGAAATTTTTAATTTATAATATCATATTTTTATAATTATATGAGGAGATTGTCTTTCAAGGATCACTCATCTATAGACCATGACATACCTTTAATATAGAAAATATTAAAATAAATAATGCTAGAAAAAATTAAATTATTAAAAATTAGCGACAGAAATTATCACTAGCCTAAATAGCTAGGGAAAAATCCCTAGCTAAATGCATATATTTCCAGAAAATAAACATTAAAAGAAAAATCATTTCCAATTTTATATAAAATTGTAAAAAAATAAATTCAAAATTTTATTTAGAGATTGATTTTGTATTGATCTAAATAGCTAGAAAAATTTCATCGCTAAATTCATCACTATTTTACTAGTTTATAATTTCGTGGAATCTATGAAAAAATTAGCAATAGTGTATTTCCGGATCTAATTAGCTATGGAAATTTCGTCACTAAATCCATTGCTATATTCTGGATGTAATTAGCTAGGAAAATTTCATGCATAAATCTGTCACTATATTCAAGATGTAATTAGCTAGGGAAATTCCATGCATAAATCCGTCGTTAAATTCTAGATTTTAATAGCTAGAGAAATTTTATCGCTAAATATATTGCTAAATTTAAGATTTTATTAGTTAGGGAAATTCCATCACTAATTTCGTCGCTAAATTCCAGATTTTAATAGCTAGAAAAATTCTATCGCTAAATTCCAGATTTTAATAGCTAGAGAAATTCTGTCACTAAATCCGTCGCTAAATTCTGGATTTTTAATAGCTAGGGAAATTCCGTCGCTAAATCTGTCGCTAAATTCTAGATTTTAATAGCTAGGGATATTCCATCGCTAAATCCATCACTAAATTCTAGATTTTATTAGCTAGGAAAATTTCGTCGCTAATCAATTGCAATTTTATTCTAACGAAAAAACATAAATCTCTTACTATTCCCTAGCTAATCCCTTGCAATTAGCTAGGGATTGATCACTAGCTAAAATTTCCTATCTAAATCAATATTTTCTTATAGTGAATGTATTAAATGGAACCTATTGATATGCTAATTTAGTCCTAACATGTAAAATAATATTTACCATTGCTATTATAATTCCTATTACTTTTAATCTTGAAGTAATTAATTTCATGTGTACTTGTTAAGTGTTATCTAGTTTAAAAAAGAGTGGAATCTAGAAATAGATTTATGAACTCTATGAATTAGATAACTTTAACAACTATATGATAAATATTAATTATTGAAGGAATCTATTTGTCATGTTAGATGGATTGATAATACCATCTTTAGGAAGCTTATAAGTTTTGGTAACATCAAACTATGTAGGTGGATTTTGACTTATAATTTCAAATAAGTTAAGTAGAAAGTCTTGATGAAAAAATTAGAGATTGATTGAATTAAATTATCACTAATTTAATTCAATCAATGGGTATCGATAATCTTAACATTAAAAGTTTAATAACTATTAAACAACAATTGACATAAATTATTTTTTATAAGTGACGGATCGCAGCTATAATTCTATAGTGGTGCAAATTATAGTTAATATAAATTATGATACAAAATAATCTACATTAGAAATATGAGATCTTATTATGGCTAGAGTCCCTTCAATAGCCTTGTCTAGCACTATGGAAAAGTATTATGGATTTTGTTTATTTGGAATAAAAGTGTATGTATATACTTAGGGTAATTCATTTAATTTTTATTAAATTAAATTAATTGAGTTGTTAAATTGGATTAATTGAATTATATTGAATTAATTAGATTATATATATATATATATATATATATATATATATATATATATATATATATATATATATATATAATCTTATATTACATTTAAAAAATAAATAAGTAAATAAATAAAAGATTAAAAGTAGAAGCCACGAAGACTTTTAAAAAGTGATGTGACATATATTGTTTTTTAATTCTTTTATTTAATTTTTTATTTTTTTTAAATAAAAACCATGGCGAAGACGACTCAGTCACCACAATAGCTTTTCCTTCTTTATCGAGGTACTATACATTGGAAATTTAAAAGATGATTCAATTATGGACAAACACTATGTTAAAGGTATATATGGTGTTCTTATTAAAATGACAGTAATCCTAAACTAAGCAAATAATCTCATCATAAATTTGTTATCATGATAGAAACTTTTTTTAACTCTAAATCCCTAATAGTGGTATCATAGAAAAGGTGATGATATCATGTGTGGGTGGATTAGTTTTTTTAATTTTGATATTGAATGGATAAACACCTTGGTTAAGCGAATGCATTTTATCCTCTATTGACTCGATGAAACAACCTCGTTATATGTGTTTTGATTATGGATTGAAATAGTAATGCATTTGGATGTATTTTGCTCATGAGGCTGTGGTTTATGTGCTTGTTTATGTGCCCCCCCCCAAGGGGGTGTAATTTAATTTAATACTATTTGTGCTTTGTTAATGACATTTTGTAAACCCGCATTTGATATGTTGAGCATTCTATGGTGGTGGTGGTAGTCATGACCAATGATGATGCCCCCAATGGTGGGAGTAGCTAATGATGATGCTTGAGGTTGTATTCATGCCTGATGGTGGTTCCTTTAGTGGTAGTCAAGACCAATGATAATGTCTCTAATAGTGGTTAAAACCATTAATGATGCCTATGGTAGTTGCCACAACCAATGATAGTGCCTTTGGTGGTGGTCACAACCAACATTGGTATATGTGGAGGAATATGCATCAGTTAATGTGGTGTAATTCATGATGGAAAAGGTAGAAAATGGTGAAGAGAACATCCAAAAAAACCCAAGCCTAGCAAATTCACCTAGGTAGATTCTGTGTTATATTATATTTTAGGAACACTACTCAGCTCCATTACAAACTAAACTGGGTAGATTCTGCCAAGTTTAGGGTACTATCCCAAGAATTAAACTTCCTCATAAAAAGTTTAAGGTATTAGTACCATAAAACTAATATTGTTAGGTTGTTCAATATTTAGATACATGTGTTGTATAGTCTTCACATATTTGTGGCATGTCTTGTGAATGTATATATTATGGCATGTGATAGTGAATTATTGTGGTATGTTGTTGTGGATATGATAGCATGATTTGATTGATGAATATAGTAGCGCGAACATAAGTATAAAAACTTGTGTGATAGTTGTATGTCAGCTAGTTAGCTCGCGTAGCCTTGTACATACATGTTTCGCAAAACCATGGTATTTACAAATATAAATTTTTGTTTTATTTTAAAAGGAGAAAATAAAAACACTTAATTTTAAAATATTTATGCAGGTGGGGGAATTCATCAAGAATAAATCTCATAGTCTTCATTACAACTTTATTTAAATGAATCACTTTTCTATCTAAAGGATTCATTTAATGATTAATCAATTTAGAATTAGATGATGGTTTACACTTAGCTATGAATAATAATATCTTTCTATAAGAGCCACTACTATTATTTATAGGATCAAAGATAAGTCATCAGTTTAATCTTATTTGCCACAACTCATCGCCTAGATAGCAATATTAATAGGAATTGACATGTCTAAACAAATAATAAATAGTAGACGTCCTCACATCGAGACATACTATTCATGGAATATTAGACTGATGATGAATTCATTGAATAATTGGTGGAGAAAACCATTTCTTGTGATAGAATTCAACCTAATAAGCGCATTGTAAAATTTTTAGGTATTTTAAAGATAATGTCATAAAACACACTCACCACAATTCTCAAAGGTATTAACTCATTAAGAGCAATTAGATAAATTAGAAAATAAACATTTATATTATTCTAACTTCTAGGAGTACAAGTTTGTACTCACATATTTTTGTCTCGATACATCTCATGAAGGGGTAACTGAACAGGAATCCAAGCTTTATGAGAAATGGGTGAAAGATAGCAATATGTCAAGGCACTATATTTTGGCTTCTATATTAAATTTACTCCAACATCAGTATCAATTCATGGCTACTGGCTATGATATGAAGTGTAATCTCAAAAAAAAAATATTTGGGAATCAAACTCATTCTTCCAGATAAAAATCCATGAAGGATATGGGTATACTATGATGGCTAAAATACCTTAGTGAGGGATCAAGTTCCAAAGATAATTGATCTTTTGAATGAACTAGATATCCTTAGAGGTGAGATTAATGTGTATTCTCATGTTAATATTATTCTCCATCTACTGATAGATTCTTATAGGTATTATTATTTAAACCATAACAATAATAAACTTAATTGGACATTGACACAATTGCTCAAAGAATTAGTATTGACTGAAAGTATTATTAGAAAACCATTTGAAGTATTTGAAGGAAAGAAAAGATAGAAATTTCAGAAATATACTCATGTTTCATAGATATCACCTAAGTCACAAGTTAGAGTAAAAAAGCCAAAGGATATATATTTTTATTGCAAGTAGTTAGGACACTAGAAGAAGCAATGTATAGTTTATTTCAGCAAGTTGAGAAATCAAGGTAAATCTAGTTTAATAATAGTTGATACATGAATAGCAGTGGTATTTATAGATATTTAGTGTGTAGATATGAGCATCACTAATCATGTTTGTAATTCTTTGTAGTTTTTCCAGAAAGCTATTTAACTAAGTAATAGTGAGGTTGAATTTTACATGGGAATTACTACAAAGACAATGACTATTACACTAAGAAATTACTTACTTTAGTTTGAGAAAGATACTATTTTATTTTTGAAAAATTCTTTTTATGTATTTTTGATCAGAAGAAACATGATTTCTATTTTTAGTTTGTTAAAGATGGATTTTCCTTTTAATTCAATAATTTTATTATAATTTAATTGAATAAGAAATTTATTTATTTTGGTACATTAAAAAATAACATTTATATTTTTATTATTGTCTCTACTCTACTACAATGGTATAAGTCAAATAATATCAACACCTTACCATATAATATAAAATATCTTTCTAATATGAACAAAATATATCGTTGCCATTTATGCCTAGATCATATTAATCAAAATGGATTTCAAGACTAGTTACCTCTAGGTTTATCAAAGATGGAAACACTTCCAGTATATGAATCCTGCTGGAAGGAAAGATGACCAAGCATCCCTTTGTGGCTAAGGATTATAGAGCTATAGTGCAAATGAAGATGGTTCATTGTGATTTATTTGGACCCAAGGTTATCTAAAAAAGAGGTGGTTTTAATTACGTCAAATGTATTGAAGATTACTCGAAATATGAGTATATTTATTTGATATGCCATAAGTCTTACACCTTTGAAAAATCCAAATAGTATAGGATAGAAATGACAAAATGTTAGAATAAATATATTAAGACACTATGGTCTGATCATGGTGGTAAATACTTATTGAGTGAACCTAGGGACTACTTATCAGAACATTGGATTATTTCTAGTTATTTGCACGTGGTATTATGCAATAGAATGGTGTGATAGAAAAAAAGAATAAAACTTTTATGGATATGATAAGATCAATAATGAGTTATTCGAACATTTTTGATTTTTTTAAGGAAAGTGCATTAGAAATAATAGGCTATATTATGAACTTTGTTCCATCAAAGTCAGAGCCTATAAATCCAATTGAATTGTTGATTGGGCATAAGCCAAGTCTAAAACATATTCACCTTCAGTGGTTGCCCAGCACATTTTCCGAAGGAGAAATTTGCCTATCACACTAATAAAAATCACCATATTATCGACTATATATTTGGTCGGTAATTAGGTGTTTTTTGGTCAGTAAACCAATTAGCAACTATTTATCAACCAAAAAATTAGTCACAATTTTGTTCGTCGCTAAATTTTTTACCGATGGAAAAACAATTAGTCAGTAAATTACTGAGCATTTATCGATCCTCTGCCTGACGATGATTTACCAACTAAATTCTGACAATTTACCGACCAAATAAATAATGTCAGTACATGGTTTCCAAATGGTCGGTAATTAACAACCATTTACCAACTAATCATTGACAAATAATTACCAACTAAATTCCGACCATTTTTCGACCAAAATAATTAGGTCGATAAATGGTCTCTAAATGGTCGGTAATTGCCGACCATTTAGAGACCATTTGCCGATAGATAATTTCTGACTAAATTCCAACCACTTTTCGACCAAAATAATTTGATCGATATATGGTCACAATACGGTCAGTAAAGCCAAAAAAAATTGCGACAAAAAACCGACCAAAATCTTTTAGAATCGTTGGTCGATAATTGATCTCTAAAAGGATTATCGACCATTTGGTGACTTTTTACCAACCATCAATAATAAAAAATTTTGGTTAGTTTGGTCACAATTTGGTCTATAATTACAGACCAATTTTTTTAGCAGTAATTTTGCAGCTGCTACTAGAAACAGAAACATAAAAAAAACAAAAAACAAACCACCAGTTTGCTTCTAGTTTTGATTTAGTCCCTACAAAAATATTTAAAGATAAAACAACAAAATTAAAATCCAAATAACTCAAGCAAACAACTATATATACTGCATTTATATATTAAAAACATCAATATAACATAAAAAATTAAAATCCAAAATCAAAGTTTAAGGAATTGAAAAAAAAAATGTGTGTAATACACTCAATGATCCAACCTGGTTTCATAATCATTATGCTGCAATGTTTCTGGTCCATATGGTAAGATGTCGGGTACTGGGGTAGAACTGTCTGCTGCTACTAGTCCTGATGCAGTTGATGCAGGTGTTGTTGCAGGTGATGAAGTAGATGCTGTAGGTGATGGAGTAGATGCTGTAGCTGGAGCATTATGCCAAATAATATGAGGTAGATCATCAGGGTTGAACTACAGTCCTCCCTCCAGAAACTTCTTTGTAAGCCCGTCAAAAACCATACTAGAGGTGTCAAACGAAAAGTGTCGGGCCGTCCCAGCCCATTTTTAGCTGGTCCGACTGTGCTTTCCTGCTGGGCCAGGCACTGCACGGTTACTGTACCGTGCCGTGCTTCGCCCGACACGGTTCTATGGATGTCAGCTTGGCACGGGCCCGCGACACGAATCCGTCGGGTTCTACCTAGTAAGGCCGAACCCCTAATTTAAAAAAAATTAGGGTTTCGGCATGCACCATAGCGCAGCTGAACCCCTAATTTAAAAAAAATTAGGGTTTCTACGTGTGTCGTCATGCCGCCACACAGCCGAACCCCTAATATTAAAAAAAATTAGGGTTTTGGCGCGAGTCATCGCACTGCCGCACTGCTCGAAACCATAATTTTTAAAAAATAGTTTTCTCAGCTCGTGCCAAGGTACCATGCCAACGGGCAATGGTACCGTGTTGGACCAGGCACGGCACGAGGCCTAGTTGGCCTAGGCAAGGCACGAGCCCAGGCACGGAAAATTTTTATGCCGGGCCGGCCTAGGCATGGTCGAATCGTGCCATGCCTTGTGTAGGGTCGGGCCGGCCTGACCCAGCTGACACCTCTAATGCATACGCAACTCATCCCTATCATCCTCATAGTTGATCATGTGTCACTCGGTATCGACCAACTGAAACTGTATCAAATTTCGCATCTCGTCCTTAAATTCCTCCATCTTCAAGACCAAATTTGAAATTGGTCCTAAAAATTCAGCTTCATAGTATGGTCGGCAATGTAAGTAGAATGATGATGTCGACGAACCAATGTCATAGAAGGACATCTTCTCATTGTCATCAACAACCACAAACCAAATCTGATTCGCATCAATTGGTGGAGTTTATGAATGAGACTGGGAATATGTTTGATTCACAGCAGCTAAAAATTCCTCATATCTCTCCTTATAAAAATGTACGAAAAGTATTTCAATTTATATTCAAACAAAAAAAAAGAAAAATTAATTTTTTTTATTTAAACTTACATTTGCTGCACGAGATCTCTGATCAACGAAAGTCTGATCATCATGAGTATTCGTGTGTGTGTGTATCTGAATAAGCGAGGAGCATTGGGCTTCTTACCCTCCTTGCGTGGCTATAAATACACACAATACATAAGTTAATCATATTGAAAAAAATTTATTATGAGAAATGAAATTTAGGCATAATTGAACACAATTCACAAAGTAATAAACATAAAATATATAAATTAGAAATAATACCAATGCTAGTTCGTGCTCATGCATAGAGTGAGATCCACAAGTGTGTGTAGACATGCCACTATCCTCCCCAGCCCGCTTTGAGCGATGATTGCCGCTCTATTTATCACACCTCTTCCTATAATCCAAATCTTCCCATCTGCTCCGCCACTTCTCGAAAATATGATCCGGGACACTCGAATCTTTTTCTTTCTTCTTAAGCCATTTATTTTTGATCTCGTACATGATATCTTTATACCGACTGGTAGCATATTTGTAGAACAGACTTTTGACCTACTCCTATGGCTATGTCTACCAGTAAACTTTCTACAATTATAAATAAATAATTTTTAATCAGTGAACAAAAGAATAAATAAAATATGTATAAATTTTAGGTAGTAATATTTACCTTAAATTCTTTCCAAATGATCAATTGGTCTCTATGTGTGAGTGACTTCCAATTATGTCCATTAGGTTTAAAGGAACTTCCTGAAAATTATCTTCAGATTCTTAGAAATGAAACCAGATGGCTCTAATTTTGTCCAGTAACAAAAAATTTATTAGCAAGAAAGAAATAAATTAATAAATTGATAAATCATTTGTTAAGTTTTATATCTTACGGATTATCAATTATCGGATCAAAATGAGCAATAGAAAGAGTCTCATTGTAGGGTGCTTTGAGGAATGTTCTTCAACATCTTCATCCTCTCCCTTCTCTCCCTCTCATGTCTCTTGATCATTCATCAAAATCTCAGGACCATTATGTGCATCAATCAGCTGATGCTACTGTAGCGGTACATTCACAACCTTCTCTGTCTACTGTGGCATCTCATCCACCCATGACTTTCTACCTATTTCGGGCAAACTTGAGGCCGTGCTACCTATACACTCGTACGACCTTGCAACGTGCTGCCTCTACCTCGTCCACATGTCATACCTGTAAAAAATATATAATGTAATGAAAATAAATAAAAATGAATAACAATTAAAATAACATAAAACTCACAGTCTACTCATTCTCATCAGAATCATTCAGATTTGGTTCGTCTTCTTCTTCAAATATAGTAACATCATTTTCAAACTCCTCTTCATCACTCATTTCTTCCTCATAATCAATTAAATTTTCATCAACATCTACATCCCCACTTGTATCAATCTCAGAATATGCAACTAAAAGGATGTTTTCGTCCCCCACCATAGCTTCGATTATAACATCATTGTCATCATTTTGAAAAGCTAGTTCTATGAAATCAATACTTGGTGATGCGGGGATGTCAATTTGAGCCTTTGTTTTATCTTGCACACAGCTTTCCAACCCGAATATTCATAATAATAAACTTGTGATGCTTGTACTATTAAGACAAAAGGTTCATACTTGTTGAATAATTTTTTATCATGAACATCGACTCGTTTATATCGAGGATGGAAAACAATACCAACATGTGGTGTTGGATCGAACCATTCACATTTAAATAACACAATTTTTTTAACCGGGAGAGCTTCAAATTCTAACTTGATCACTTCGACCAAAGTTCCATATTAGTCATATTTGGTTTCATTATATATGGATCCTTTAATGCATGCCCATGTATTGTCTGTTTTCCGGTAGCTACCATGCGATTTAGTGTGAAATTTAAAACCATTCACATAGTAACCATTGTACATTTTAACCTCTCTTAGGGGACCTCATGCTATACTTCGAAGATAATGATTGGAAATTTTATTAGCACGCTTATGAACCTGTAATCAAAATTAAGTAGATTCTTTAGATTATAATTATAAATTTTTATTAAAATAATACAATTATTTTGTGATTTTTATTATAAGTAAACATATGTATTTTTCAAAAATTGATGGAAATTCTTTCTCCGTCATGCCATTGACTGCTTCTTCATTCATGTTTGGAAACTTTTTATGTTTATCTGTAACAAAATCACTAAAAAGAAATTAAAATTTATTGATATATTGATAGGAAATAGTAAATTATAATGCATAATAGATTTTATTTGACTATTAGGAAATACTTACTCAATGAATAGTTGAACCTCTGGCCAATTCATTAGGACATATAGTTGAGCTGCTGTACATTCATAGTCTGCTAGATACATTTTCCCTTCAGCACCAATTACTTTACCCGGAGGCTTGAAAATTACAAACATATCATTATCCACATTGTCATAAAGATAAACCTCATTCTACTTTTCCTTAAGTAGAAGAGTTAGATCTCCTTCTTTGAAATAGAATGAAGTGAATTTTGCAGCCTCATCCATAATATAACCTATTGATATAAAACCCTCAACCTGAGCATTATTCATTATTATATGTTTTATTTTCCTCAAGTATCTACAAAAAGATTATTGAAATTTACAAGTCATTTTTGTGCATATATAATGGACAAAACCAGCAATCTTAGCTTCGTAAGCCAAGTAAACTAGAATATGTTCCATTGAGTCAAAAAAAAACAAGGAGGAAAGGTTTTCTCAAAATTACATATGATAACTGGAATTTGTTCATCCAGATTCTTCAACTCCTCATTAGTAAATAAAGAAAATGTTAGTTGCTCGAAGAATAAAGAAATCTTAATTATTAGCTCCCTTATCCTATTAGGTGGGAATTCTCAAAGAGCAATTGGTAACAACATTTGCATAAATACGTGACAATCATAACTTTTCATGCCAAACATCTTAGGTTTGTTCGCATCCACACATATCCCCAGATTAGAAGCATACCTATGTGGAAATCTAAGTTTTTTTACCCACTCCAACACAACCTTCTTCTGTGATTTATTCAGAACAAATGGCACATCATGGTATTTATTTGTGAAAAGATTTTTTTGCAAATTGAGGATGACAATAATATTTATTCAACTCATATCTTGACTTGTAAGTGTCCTTAGTTTTAAATGGAATGTTAAACACTATATTGAAAATATTTTTAAACATATTCTTCTCGATATGCATAACATCAAGATTGTGCCGGAGCAAGTGTTCATGCCAGTAGGGAAAATCCTAGAAAATACTTTTCTTATTCCACCCACAAGTCTTAGATATAGCTGTATTCACAACCTCGGCATCAACATATATCACCTTCCTCAACCATTTGTTATTCAATTCCTGCAGAATATCATCCCCAAATCTAACTCCCGAAAATTGTTTAGTAACCTTCTATTCTTAATGAAGTCTTTGGTGTTACGTCTATACAGATGATTAATGGGCAAAAACTTCCGATGGTTGTCAAACCATGACTATTTTCCGCTCTTTAAAAGCATCAAAATATTTCATGCAATGCAGACATGCCAGCATACTAGTTGTACTCCACCTAAACATTATAGAATACGCTGGAAAGTCATTTATGGTCCAAATGAGGGTAGCGCGTATCTGAAAATTTTGTCATTTGGAAATATCATAAGTTTGAACCCCAACACCCCAAAGACTTTTCAACTCCCCTATCAATGGCTACAAGAAAATATTTATATTCCCCTTTGGATTCCTAGGCCCTGACACTAACACAGTCAAAAACATAAATTCCTCTTTCATACATAAGTCTGGAGGCAAAATATATGGGGTCACCAACATAGTTTACAAAGAATATTGCTGTCAGATTGACCGAATGGCTGAAAACCATCAGCATAGAAACCCAGCCTAACATTTCGAACGTCAGAAAAAAAATCATGGAAAACACTTATTTAAAATGTATCTAAGCAGGAGCATAAGAAGGGTGACATATCTTACCATCTTCCATATGATGCTCTGAATGTTAACTCATTTCATTAGCTATTGTGGTTGATGCATACAATCTCTGTAACCTTGGTGTTAATGGAAAATAGTGTATCTTTTTATACGGAACCTTCAACTTAAGTATATACAATCTATTTCCAGAACTCCTAACCTTTTACTTGTACCAAGCATGCTCACATATTTTACAATTGTTAAGGTCATTATCATCACCCCAATATATTATACATTTATTCACACAGTAATGAATGACCTGTACGGGTAATCCCAAGCCTCTAACTAACTTCTTCGTGCTATAGAAATCCAATGGCATTAGATTATCTTTTGGCAACAATTCTTGAATAAATTTAGACATATCATCAAACTATGTTTGTAAACACCTATGTCTGCACTTTATTTCTAACATCCTCACGGCTGTAGAAAGTTGAGTATGCTTAGAATTTTTCTAATATACAAGTTTGTCTCCAGCTCAAATCATGTCATAGAAATTATTTGCTTTGGCATTAGGTTCCTTATTCGGGGTGAATTCAGGACCCGCAGCATCAAAAACCATTTTATGGTATGTAGTGTGATTAATATTATCTGAGATCATCTGATCAGTTTCACTTATTGACACCCGTACTAAACTCGAACACCTCTAGTGAACTCGTCTTCCATAAATAGTTAAAAAAATCATTTTATTTAACAAAAGAAATTGTCTCTAAATATAATTATATATAATTATGTAGACATTTATTTAGATGTACAAATATTTATATATAGTTATTTATATATAGTTTAAAATAATGTCGTATGTTGTTATACGTGTAATTATAAATATAGTTACATATGGTTATACATATAGTTACACATATAGTTATACTTAAATTTATATATGTAGGTTTATATATTTGTTGATTTAATTTTATATATTTATACTTTTAGCAATGTATAGGTATACATTACTATAATACTTTTTTATATACTACTATATACAAATATGTATTAAATATAAGATGTAAATTTAATATTAAAATCTAATTATGCATAAAAATTTTAAAGTTATACACAGTAAGATAAAATTATTAATAGTTATATATTATTTTACGTATAATATATATAATTATAAATAGTTATATATAATAAAATATATATTTATATATAAATATATTAATACAAGTAGTTATAAGTGGTTATACATAAATATAAACTACGTTATAAAAAAATATTTTGCTTTAATTATATTAATAAATAAATGTATATACAGTTACAGATATAGTTTTGTATAATTATATAGTCATTTATTTAGTTATACAAATATTTATATATAGTTATACACATATAGTTTAACATAATGTTGTATGTTGTTACACATTTAATTATAAATATAGGTACATTTGATTCTACATATAGTTACACATATAGTTCAACGTATATTTATACATGTAAGTTTATATATTTGTAAATTTTATTTTATATATTTATACATATAGTTATGTATAGGCATAGATATAGTAAAATACTTTTTTATATACTACTATATACAAATATATATTAAATATAAGATGTAAATTAAATATTAAAATATTATTATGCATACAACTTTTAAAGTTATACACATAGTAAGATACAATTTTTTATAGTAATATATTATTTTACATATAATATATATAGTTATAAATAGTTATATATAATAAAACATATAGTTATATATAGATATATTAGTATAATTAGTTATTAGTGGTTATACATAAATATAAACAAAGTTATAAAAAATATTTTGCTTTAATTATATTATTACATAAATGTATATACAATTACAAATATAGTTATATATAATTATATAGACATTTATTTAGTTATACAAATATTTATATGTAGTTATACACATATAGTTTAACATAATATTGTATATGTTGTTATACATTTAATTATAAATATTGTTACATTTGATTATACATATAGTTAAATGTATATTTATAATTGTAGGTTTATATATTTGTTAAATTAATTTTAGATATTTATACATATAGTTATGTATAGGTATAGATATAGTAAAATACTTTTTATATACTACTATATACAAATATATATTAAATATAAGATGTAAATTTAATATTAAAATATATTTTTTATGCATAATACTTTTAAAGTTATACACATAGTAAGATACAATTATTTATAGTTATATATTATTTTACATATAATATATATAGGTATAAATAGAAATATATAATAAAACATATTGTTATATATAGATATATTAGTATAAGTAATTATCAGTGGTTATAAATAAATATAAACAACGTTTTAAAAAATATTTTGCTTTAATTATATTATTACATAAATGTATATACAGTTACAAATATAGTTATATATAATTATATAGACATTTATTTAGTTACACAAAAATTTATATATAGTTATACACATATAGTTTAGCATAATGTTGTATATGTTGTTATACATTTAATTATAAATATTGTTACATTTGATTATCCATATAGTTACATATATAGTTAAATGTATATTTATACATGTAGGCTTATATATTTGTTAAATTATTTTTATATATTTATACATATTTATAAATGTATATTTATATAGATATAGTTACACATATAGTTACACATATAGTTATGTATAAGTATAGATATAGTAAAATACTTTTTTATATACTACTATATACAAATATATATTAAATATAAGATGTAAAGTTAATATTAAAATATAATTATGCATAATACTTTTAAAGTTATACACATAGTAAGATAAAATTATTAATAGTTATATATTATTTTACGTATAATATATATAATTATAAATAATTATATATAAAAAAACTTATAGTTATATATAGATATATTAGTACAAGTAGTTAACAGTGGTTATACCTAAATATAAACAACATTATAAAAAAATATTTTGCTTTGATTATATTAATACATAAATGCATATACAGTTACAAATATAGTTATATATAATTATATAGACATTTATTTGTTATACAAATATTTATATATAGTTATACATATATAGTTTAACATAATGTTGTATGTTGTTATACATTTAATTATAAATATTGTTACATTTGATTATACTTATACATATAGTTACACATATAGTTAAACGTATATTTTATACATGTAGGTTTATATATTTGTTAATTTAATTTTATATATTTATACATATAGTTTTGTATAGGTATAGATATAGTAAAATACATTTTTATTTACTACTATATACAAAAATATATTAAATATAAGATATAAATTTAATATTAAAATATAATTATGCATAAAACTTTTAAAGTTATACAATTAGTAAGATACAAATATTTATAGTTATATATAATTTTACATATAATATATATAGTTATACATAGTTATATATAGATATATTAGTACAAGTAGTTATCAGTGGTTATACATAAATATAAACAATGTTATAAAAAATATTTTGTTTTAAATATATTAATACATTAATGTGTATACAGTTATAAATATAGTTATATATAATTATATAAACATTTATTTAGTTATACAAATATTTATATATAGTTATACACATATAGTTTAACATAATGTTGTATGTTATTATACATTTAATTATAAATAATATTATATTTGATTATACATATAGTTACACATATAGTTAAACATATATTTATACATGTAGGTTTATATATTTGTTAAATTAATTTTATATATTTATACATATAGTTATGTATAGGTATAGATATAGTAAAATAATTTTTTATATACTACTATAAACAAATATATATTAAATATAAGATGTAAATTTAATATTAAAAAATAATTATGCGTAAAACTTTTAAAGTTATACACATAGTAAAATACAAGTATTTATAGATATATATTTTTTTACATATAATATATATAGTTATAAATAGTTATATATAATTAAAAATATAGTTATATATAGATATATTAGCACAAGTAGTTATCAATGGTTATACATAAATATAAACAACATTATTAAAAAAATATTTTGCTTTAATTATATCAATACATAAATGCATATACAGTTACAAATATAGTTATATATAATTATATAGATATTTATTTAGTTATACAAATATTTAAATATAGTTATACACATATTGTTTGACATAATGTTGTACATTTAATTATAAATATTGTTACATTTGATTATACATATAGCTATACATATAGTTAAACATAAATTTATACATGTAGGTTTATATATTTGTTAAATTAATTTTATATATTTATACATATAGTTATGTATAGGTATAGATATAGAAAAATATTTTTTTATATACTACTATATACAAATATGTATTAAATATAAGATGTACATTTAATATTAAAATATAATTATGCATAAAACTTTTAAAGTTATACACAATAAGTTACAATTATTTATAATTATATATTATTTTAAATATAATATATATAGTTATATATGGTTATATATAATAAAACATATAGTTATATATAAATATATTTGTACAAGTAGTTATCAGTGGTAATACATAAATATAAACAATGTTATAAAAAAATATTTTGCTTTAATTATATTAATACTTAAATGTATATACAGTTACAAATATAGTTATATCTAATTATATTGACATTTATTTAGTTATACAAAGATTTATATATAGTTATACTCACATATATAGTTTAACATAATGTTGTATATTGGTATACATTTAATTATAAAATTGTTACATTTTATTATACATATAGCTATACACATATAGTTAAATGTATATTTATACATGTAGGTTATATATTTGTTAATTTAATTTTATATATTTATACATATTGTTATGTATAGTTATAGATATAGTAAAATACTTTTTTATATACTACTATATACAAATATATATTAAATATAAGCTATAATTTTAATATTAAAATATAATTATGCATAAACCTTTTAAAGTTATACATATAGTAAGATACAATTATTTATAGTTATAAATTATTTTACATAAAATATATATAGTTATAAATAGTTATATATAATCAAACATATAGTTATATATAGATGATATATTCATACAAGTAGTGATAAGTAGTTATACATAAATATATACAACATTGTAAACAAATATTTTAATTTAATTATATGAATAC
Organism: Sapria himalayana; assembly: GCA_029783825.1. Lineage (NCBI taxonomy): Eukaryota > Viridiplantae > Streptophyta > Magnoliopsida > Malpighiales > Rafflesiaceae > Sapria > Sapria himalayana. The sequence continues at coordinate 5,771,098 of JAREIK010000438.1, forward strand.
ATATATGTATATATAGTTACAAATATAGTTATATTTAATTATATATAGTATTACATATTTATACAGATATTTATATATAGTTATACACATATAGTTATAAATATATATGTAGTTAAAGATATAATTATATTTAACATTTATAAAGGTATAAATTTAGTAAAATATAATTATATATAGTTATATATTAGTATACATATAGTATATTTTTTTATAAATATAATTATATAGAATTATACATATAGTTATACATTATTATATAGTTACAATTTAGTTATATAAAGTTATAAATATAGTTATAAAAGTAGTTACCTTTATTATAAATATAGTTATAACTACTTATATATAAAATGGCATATGATTATATAATTAAACATGTATATCTATATAATATTTGTGAATAAAATATTTTTTGAAATGTTACTTAAATATTATTATATTTATATGTAGCACTTTTATAAATAATATATAGTATATGTATCACATTTATATAAACATTATAAATATTTTATATTTATATTAAAAATAATATGTAATATAAATATTTACAAAATTGTATAATCATTTAATTTTACATAATTGTTATATAAGAAAATATATAAATGGATAGTTTAATGTAAATTTTGTATAGTTTAATGTATACATAATATCATTCATTTATATAAATGTATAAAAGTTTATAATTACTGTTATAGAAATTTAAGATAAACATAAATTAAAAGTTTGATTTAACATAAATCATAATATATATAAAAGTATAGACATTTATACATAATGTTATACAATTATATAAATATAAACCATTAATATTAAGATTATTCGGATGCAAACATAATGTAATTGAAATCAAAATCACTAAAAACCTAAAAATATAAACCACGGATGAACAAATTTTTAAAAATGAAAAATATTAGTTTAATTAATTGTGTTGAGTCAAAATAATGTTAGGTTAAATGAAATCGAAGCAAATATTAAGAAATCAGGAGGAGAAAAAAAATCCAATACCTGAATATACTGAAAAATGAAATTCCAAATATCTATATATAATTCAGAGAGACGGAGATGTGTATAAGTAATTTGAAGGAGAAGAACAAAGAAAAACTTACCTGAATTCAGAAGAAATATCAAAATTTTTGCATTTTCGTGCTTACAGTCAGCTCTGATTCGGAAAAACAATGGAGTTTCGATGATTTAGGGTTAAATGACTTAGCAAATGATTTTCAAATCAAAAAATTAAAATAATGAATTACCGACCAAAATTAAGGTCGGTAAATGGTTCGTTGATAAAAAATCTATAAGTATCTAGAATTTCACTTTACCGATCAATTTTAATGGTAATATATTTTTGGTCGTTAAATGGCCGGTACTTTGTCAATAATTTCTATTAGATATTTCCATCCTAATTTACTAACCAATTTCCAACCAAAAACATCTGGTCGAGAGTTATGGTTGGTATTCGGTCGTGACAAGGTCAGTAATTACCAACCTAAATATTGGGTCAATAGTTTGGTCAGTAATTACGGCATTATAAATATATTGGATAACCACTGTACCGACCATTTTTAATGGTTATATATTTTTTGTCGTTAAATGATAGGTAATCTTTCGTGAATATTTTTTCGCTATTTTATTCCTAATTTACAGATCATATTTCCGACCAAATATATTTGGTTGATAATATATGGTCGGTAGTTGGTCGGAAATTTGGTTGAAATATTTTTCTCTGATGCGCCTCTTGGTCTCTAAATTTGTCGTGATTTGGTCAGTAAATTCCTACCTATATATTTGATCGGTAAATGGTCGGTAAGTACGAAGATATAAAAAATTTGAAAAAACACAATACCGACCAATTATAGTGATAGGTCATTAAATGGTCGGTTATATATTCGATAAACACACTACAGACTGATTTCCGACCAAAAATATTAGGTCGGTAATTATAGTCGATATTTTGTCGCAAAATTGGTCGGTAGAACTTTTTTTCGATACCCTTATTTGGTTGCTAACTTGTCATTTTTTGGTTAGCAATTACCGACCAAATTTTTTGGTCGGTATTTCAGTTGGTGTTATCCTATTTTTTAGTAGTGATGAAATTTTATTTCTTTGTCAAATATCCTAAAGAAACAAAAGTTGGTTTGTGTCTATAATCTAAAATATTAGGTCATTGTATGTACCAATGCCATATTTTTAGAATAAAACTATATACCAAGCTGCAAACACAAGAGCCAAGTCGTTTTAGATGAATTGAGAGAGGATTAACTAACACAACTTTCTTTGCTACTAATAAAACCATAGAATAATGGTCCACACATATATTTACCCAATAGTAATGAAAGGATTTTCCAAGGAACCATTGATGCTGAACACTATGAACTTGTCATTGACATGTCAGTTTGTATATGAAAAAATTATGATCATAATGGTTTGCAAAACTAGTATTTGTACATCACTTCACTGAAAGTATAAAATCAAAATACAATTATAGCTGTAAGGTTATTCATAAACCTATATGATATACACTCTTAGGAAAGTCATATGAATAAATCTATGATTAGATAGATATTGATTTCATCACCTATGATGAGGTGCTCAAATAAAAATATGAGGTGCTTAAGCAAAAAGGCTATAAGATCGGAGATATAGTCCATGCACTTAAATCAAGTCTAGGATCTTGTGGAACTGCCTACAGGGATAAACCCCATAAAGTGTATGTGAATCTATAATAAAAGAGATAAACAAATAGTAACATTGATCCTAAGAATTATAAATCAAGGCTTGTTGTGAAAGATTTTACTAAAAAAGATGGAATTAATTGCTAGGACACATTTTTTGCCTATAATAGTAAGGGCTAGGTGAAACATCACCTAGCCCGCATTAGAATTCCCTTTGGTATTTTTGATTTATTTTTTGTAAAAAGAGGTTCCCCCTCATTTAAAATACATCCCAATCCCAATTCCCTTTTAGCTAGTATTTTTTATTATATTACTATTATTTTATTGTCTTAAGGGTTGAATATTCTATTTTGAAATAATTTTTGTGAGTTCTATTTTTATAATAGTGGAATTAGAATTGGGATTAAAATAATAACTTTTATGGTCATGTATGTCTAGAAAATTTTTATAAAATGGATGATATGAGCCTCAAGGTCAGTAGTTTTTAAAAGGGTATTGAACCCCCCGCCCCCTCTCCCACTTACTTAAAAATATTTTTGGTGTATTAACACAAATAGTTATAAATGTTCTCAGTTACTGTTCACTATAAAAGTGAAACAAATGACAACAAAATTTAAAATAGAAAAATTTAATGGAAGTAATTTTTCATTATGAAAAATGAAACTTAAGGTACTTTTGAAGAATGATGATTGCTTAGATGCAATTGGAAAAAGGTCCACTAGATTTCTAAAGATAAGTCGAATGAGATGAATGATAACATAATTGTTGGTATGTATTTAGTACTAGTTGATGGAGTATTAATGAGTTTGGCAAAAAAGGATATAACAAAAAAATTTGGAAAACTCTCACAATATTATAATAGGTTAAGTCACTTTACAACAAGATCTTCTTAAAGATAAAAATTTACACTCTTCAAATGATAGAATGTATTATGGTAATTGATCATATCAACACTTTGAATACTCTATTTTCTCAACTTATTATGTCTGGTAATAAAATAGAAGAAGTTTAATGTGGTAAAAATTTACTTCAAAGTCTACTTGATTCATATGATCAACTTGTCATTAATCTAAAGAATGGTATTCTAATAGTCAATCTAATCTTCAATAATATTGCCTATACCATCTTAGAAGAAGAAAGAAAACATAAAAACAAGAAGGATACATATGCAGATGTAGAACAAGTAAAAGCTCTGATGATGATACGAGAAAGATTGATAGAGTATGGTCGTAGTGGGAGTCATAATTATGGTAGATCAAGATTAAGAAGTAAGAAAAATATTAAGTGCTACAAATATGACAAAAATGGGCACTTTAAAAAAGATTGTTGGTTTAAGAAAAAAAAGTGGGGATGATGGGTAATCAAATACTCAAGTGAATGTTATGAGTATCAATGATGATGAAAATATTTTATATAATAAGGTAACAATAATAGTTGAAAGTAGAAAGAAGTTTGGTAATGTGTGGTTGATAGACTTAGGAGCTTCGCGGCACATGAAATCTCAATGAGATTTGATTCACAAATATGAACAAATCTCAGAAAGTTCTAGGAACATGACTTATGATCATGTTTTAAAGATTATCGATATTAGTATTATCAAAATAAAAATATTTGATGGTATGGTTCGTACCATTCAAAAGATATGACATGGGATGAACTTGAAAAAAAATCTAATGTATCAAGGAAAAATAGATAGTTTTGGGTATAAACCCCATATTGAGAATGAGATGATACATATTATGAAAGGTGCACTTGTAGAAAGAAAAGAACAAAGCAAATTTATTAATGCTTAAAGAAGAAATAATACAAGAAGATGATGCATGTGTTGCATCAATTAACAAAAGAGAAAAATTAACAATGATGTGGTATCTCAAACTAGGCCACTTGTCAGAATAAGGTTTGAAGATTCAATCTAACAAAAAATTACTCCCGATGCTCAAATAAGTAAATTTACTTTTTTGTGAGCATTATGTTACAAGGAAGTAGTAATTGATTGACATTTAGAAAATCAATTATAAGAAATAAATACATTCTAGTTTGATACATTCTAATGTATGGGAATCACCATAAATATCTCAAAGAGGGTTGTAATATTTTGTATCTATTTTTTATCCAATCAAAATATTTCATTGATGATTACTCAATGAGATGTTGCATGTATCAAATCAAAAAAAAGTTAGATGTGTTTGTAATTTTTAAAGACTTTAATGTGAGGGTAGAACATGAATCTAGGAAAAATATTAAGTGTTTGTAGATAAATAATGGAAAAGAGTATATAGATGGTGAGTTTTTCACTCTTGGTAAGCAAGAATGTATCAAAATGATAGTTCATAGTCATATACACACCACAACAAAATAGAGTAGTAGATTAGTTGAACAGAACTCTTGTAGAATGGAAAAGAGTAATGTTGAGAACTACAAGTCAATCTAATTTTTTTGGGTGGATGCATCCAATACTAAATGTTTTGTGATAAATCAGTTTCCATCAATTATGCTTAATTTGAAGATGCTGATGGAGATGTGGAGTAGTAAGATAGTAGATTAGTCGACTTTTCTCTTTTTTGGATGTCCTGCATATGTGATGTACAACACCAAAGAAAGAGAGTTTGTTCTAAAATCTAGAAAGTGTATATTCTTAGGGTTTGCTAAAGAAGTGAAAGCATATCACCTATGGAAGCCCACTACACAAGTTAATTATTAGCAAAGATATAATTTTTGTAGAAAATCAACTATAAAGAATTAATGATAATGATAGCATGTTGAAAGAAGCTTCAAAAACTATCACTTTATAAGTATAAAATAATTAGAGAAACAGATATTCTAATATCTACATAGGAAGAATCAAAGCATGAAATACAAGAGCAAGTAGAGTCTAAGGCTCCAAAAGTTAGTTGGCTAACACATGTAAGAAGGCTGCCAGAATGACACTCAGAGTATGTTATAGAGAGTAATATTGTATATTGTCTTCTAAAAAAGAATGGAAATCCTTTAATATTTCATAAAACTTCAAATAGTCTAAATGCATCTATGTGGATGATAACAATGGAGAAAAAATTGTAAATCTATACAAGAACGTGACTTGGAAGCTATTACCATTACCATTAAGAAAAAAATCTATTAGTAACAATTTACAAGATCAAGTGGGATAGAAATGATCAAGTAGAATGATACCATGTAAGATTAGTAGCAAAGGGATATGCCAAGAAAGAAGGCATTGACTTCGATGAGATTTTTTTCTTAGAGATTCATCTTTAAACAATTGAAGTAATAATGACTCTATGTGCCACTTTTGATTTATATTTAGAGTAGTTGGATGTTATAACTATATTTATTTATGGAGAAATTTTAGAAGAAATTTAGATGTTCCAACCAAAAGGATTTGCTGAAACTGGTAATATGAATTTGGTTTGTAAGTTGAATAAATCTTTATACCATCTAAAATAGGCACCAAGGTATTGGTATAAGAGATTTGATTACTTCACCATTAGCTTTGGGTACAATAAACTCAGTTTAGATTATTGTATGTGCTACAAAAGGTTTGAGGGTAAAAATGATTTTATCATTTTATTATTGTACGTAGATGTCATGTTGATAGTAGGCCCCGAAAAATATCAAATCCAAGAATTAAATGTACAATTGGCTAGAGATTTGATATGAAATACATGTGACTAGAAAACAAGATTCTAAGGATGCAAATTTACCGAGATAGAAATAATAGGAAAATTTGATTTTCTCAAAAATACTACTTTAAAAAGATTATGTGAAGCTTCGACATGCATGATTTATGTACAACACTAAGAATATCTCAATATTTTCACTGCATTTCTTATACACACATTACTCATTTGGACATTGAATAAAATGATAAGACTTAATGGCTTGATTAAAATGAGAATTCTATGATCTACATGTTTATTTTAATTTATAAATAAACCAATTTATTTTAGATAATATGTGGACTTAGTTTTTTTCTATGAAACCATCAAATTGTATCATATAGATACATTCTTCAAGATGCACATTCAAAATTGTAGTCTTTATGTCCATGTTCCAAATCTCATTGTTATAATAAGTTGCAATAAACAAGAGAATTAGGATGGACTTCAGAATTACTACTAGTAATGTTAGAAATAGAACCTGCAACATTAATTTAGATATACAAAATTCAACCCTAATGATAATAAAATAAACAATACAATAAAAGAAATACAAGCTAAAAAGGAATTGAGATTGGGATGCATTTCAAAGTAGGGGGAACTCCTTTTATAAAAAAAATCAAAAATCCCTAAGGGATTTCCAATGTGGGCTAAGTGATGTTTCACCCAACCCTTACCATTACATTCTACCACTTAAAAATCAGATTTCTGACATGGCAATGCTTCCTTATGTTCTTATTAAGCCAAATGAAGTTCTACACCATTCAAACTTATTAGTGTTGATCAGTTTGGTCAAAACATCTATTATATTCTCATTAGTGTGAATCTTTTGCTTATCCATTTTTTCTTCTTCAACTTTTTCTCATACAAAATAATACTGTACTCTGATGTGTTTTGTCTTCAAATGGAATACCAGATTTCTTGCTAAGTGTAAGTACTCTGATTCTCCTAAAATAAAGAAACTTTATTTTGTTTGTGTTCAAGCTCTTCTATATAGCATATATAGCCAGATTACCTCTTTACTGGCTTGTATAGCTACAACATACTTTGCTTATATCATTGAAGTAGACATATAAACTGTAACTTTGAAACCCAACTTACAACTCCTCTAGCAAGAGTAAAAACATAGTCTATAATAGACTTGTTATTATCAATATCCCCAGCATAGTCTGCATCAATATAGCCTCTGACAATATGGTTCAAATATCTATAATATAATGTAGTATTTGAGGTTCCTATAATATATATGAGAATCTTTTTCATAGCATGCAAATGATCTATTTTAGGATTTGTCATGAATTGACTAACCACTTTCATTACTGTGCAATATCTGGTCTTAAACAAATCATTGCAAACATTAAACTTCTCACTACTATTGCTAAACCTCGAATCCTCTCAATCCTTCAAATAGACCAAGACCACAACAATATCTGAACGTAATCTCGATCTCCTATCTAAAATCACGTTCACTACAATAGAAAAAGTATACTCCGATGCTACACTCGACACCGGAGGAGTTAGTAGATTTCGTGCAATCCTAGATAGCACGGGAAAGGTGGACTCATATGATTTTTACCACTATAATATATCAAGATTTTTAGTATCATAATGTGATAGGACTAAGCAGTAATCAATATCTTAGTACCGAGAAAGCTCGCTCTGATGTGATGGACCACCCCATCGTTTCCCCCTCGCTAACTGAATGGAAAAATCATCATCTTCGAAGAAGGTATCCATGTCCGTAATCACAGTCTCACTACTACTATCACCATACCTAGTATCGTAGTATGTGACCAGGTTAGTCAACTTCTCATGAATGAACCATTCAGGTGGGTCTTCCAGGTTCATGCATGAGGAAATGTAAGTCAGGGTGTTATCTACCCCTTCCACCTTAAACCTAGGGTTCATGCATGCAACGAAACAATAAAGAGATGGAATGATGGACCAGAACTTTAAGTACTTGGTTTCCATCTCTGCAACTATATGGCTAAGTGCCGGGTCAGCTCTATATTTCCTAAACATGCTACTAATGTTGCATATGTACTCGAGTACAATGCAAGTTGTGTGAGTATAAACTGATGAACACATGTTCGTCGTGTCATAAAAAATCATAAGGAATTTCATATATGAAATTCTTGAAGCCCAGTCCGCGTCGTCAATAATAAGTTCATCACTCTTACTATTGACGTAGTCGGATATCACGTGTTCGTATCCAACACATGACTTCAACATCAGGTACGTGTAATTCCAATGACATCTCACACTCGATTGGAATTTCTTCTTCTTAAGATTCACTGACAAACATAGATTACCAAACTCCTGTTGTCTATGAGGAGTGCAAATATATTTTAGTGCATTACGTATATTATCCAAAATGGGGGGACACACCTTCATACCCATTTGTACAATCAGGTTAATTACGTGACACATGCATCTAACATGAAAGATTTCTCCTTATGGTGTGTTTCTAATATTTCTAACCAACATGTTAAGTGCTACTCTATTATTAGATGCGTTATCGAATGTGATACTAAAAATTTTATTTTGAATATTATATTCTCTAAAGATTTTCATCATGCACTCAAGAATGGTCGGGCCATCATGAGGATGGAAAATCTCAGAGAATCCTAAAATTTTTCTATTCATTGTCCAATTAGAATCTACATAGTGGCAGGTGAGACATGCATAAAATGGTTCATCGTGACTTGTCAAGATATCGGACGTCACGGACACCACTCCACTATATGCCATAAATTTATTAATTATTTTTTGTTTTTCTAACTTATACAATTTTAGTATGTCATTCCTAGATGTGGACCAAGAAACCCTATGATAAGCAAGCTGAAAATGTCTGCATGATGCGCACTACTCTTGGATATTCTGAAAATCGGATCGGAAGACCCATCAATGTGATAAGTCTAGCAATGCCTTCCCTACCCAACTCGCTACCGTATATGAAGGGAGTAAACTTTGAGACTGAACTGGATCCAATCTCAAAAAATGTAGTGCAAAGTAGGGTTTGCCTAAAATCTAATGCACCATGTTTTTTGGTGCATAATTCGACATGCCTCTTAAGGTGCCTAGTCCCAAACGAACTCTTACAAGTTAAAGTTTTCATACAATATTTGTACTGTATCATTTGTTCTTCCTCACCCCTAATATTTTTTTTGTTTATTATATTAAAACGAGTCCAAACTATAGAAGTTCTTCTAGTTTTTTGTTTTTTAGATGTTTGGGTTGAGAAAACTGGAGAAAACAAAGTTTCAGTAGCCTCATACATCTGTGTAAGATTTTCATTTTCTAAATTTAAATGTTTCATTAATATTAGTCATTTTTTAGAATTTTTGTTAAATAGGAGGTAGAGCCTAGATGATAGAATTTAGATTTTAGGATTAGAGAGAGAGAGAGAGAAAGTAAACAAAAAACTTAAAATACCTGGTAAAGCAGTGAGGTAGATCACCTGCACGGTGCACAACAATCAAGTTCAAAACCCCAAACTCCAGTTTAGATTCCTGTAAAGCCGAGCCAAATGATGAAATCTCAAGTCCCGAGAGAGAGAAGAGCAAGAGTTCTGAGAAAGTGAGAATGTGAGACTTGAGAATAAATATTTATGAAAAACATAAATGTTATAGAGAGGTGGGAGAATTTTATACATTAAAAAAATAATTTTTTTTTAAAAAAAAGTATTTTTACGTTTTTTTACTTTTTTATTGAATTTAAGGGGGCAGAATCATGAGGGACGTCATATTCTGTCCCCTAGCCATTGGAGGCAAAATCCAACGGCTGATTTTCAAATTGGTGATATAATTAATAACACAAGGAGCATAGGTTTTTGATAGTCATCTAATTAATAACCCAATTCATCATAGATAACATAATAAATCTCAATGGTAGGTTGAATTGGTGATATAATAGCAAGTAATATGTGAATCTTAGGGCTAATACTTCTATTCAAGTTGAGCAGAAGCATTGGGACTAATACTTGAATTCATAGGAAATCTTTTGATGGTTCACAATGATAACTATTTATTCACTTGTAAAGCTGATTGGTATGCATAATAAACAATCAATGATCAAATATATTGAGGACTTCTTGTTGGAAAATCCCAGTCTTCCCATCAATACCAAAAGTTAGTATCTACATAACTTAGCCTATGATACCAAATATTAGAGATCATAAAGTCATGTTGATACCAACTATTAGGATTCTAGGTAAAACGACAATTTCTATGATACCAAAGTCAAGAATCTGAAATATCTAGCATAATCACAATTAATATCAAACTAGGAATCATGATGGTGATTTAGGGTTTCAAGAAGGGTAAAAACTCTCATAGATAAAATACATAATTCATAAGTGATAAAGAGGAGGAAAGAAGCCACAAGAAAGAGAAAGGAGGGTTTCACTATTATTTAATAATTATCATCAATTACATGTTTTTTACACTTTCTTTTTTCAAAAACTAATATTAAAAGTTAAATAAAAAATCTCTTAAACTTAAGATCTAAGTCATGAGATCAAATCTATGTCGTGGCTTTTTTAATATATATCACAACAACATAGAATAAGGTTATAACTTGAATTCTTAAGCCTCTTTGTAATGACCCGTACCAAATAATACAAGTTTTTAATATGTTTGACCAAGTTTGATCAATAATTAGTAAGTGGGGCCAAGTTGACTTTTCATGGATGAATAAATTTGGATTAAATTAGACACCATTTTTTCGGCCTTGTCAATATGAGTTCATAGACGGGTTGAACATCAAAATCTGACTTACGGATAAAATGTTATGGCCTTGTAAAGTTCCAACATCAATATTTTATCAGTGTCCATGACTGTCATGAGTTTTTAGTTGAAAATGATCATGGACTCTATATAAACCTAGTTTTACATGCCAAATAAAACCCTAGCCACAAAATACTCATTTTAAGCTCCAAAACCTTAGAAAAATTATCCAATACCCGTGAACCCCAAACTGGGTCGTATTGACTGATTTTTAGGCCAATTAGGTTTTAGCTAGATAATGCTATCTTCCAGCCATTCTAGCTCCCTCCCCCTATTTTTGGATCCTTTGAACTCATTTCTAATTTCTTTAGATTTCTTTCCGTTTGAAAGATATGATGAAAACAAATTCGTCGATGACTGGATCAAGTTTTCCAGCCACCATAGCACCTTTTGGACTAAGGTAAGAGTACTACGGTGTTCCTTGTCTTTTAGCTTTCTCTTGATATTAAATTTATAAATTTTAGATATCGTTTGGTTAGTTTTCCATTTTTTGGTCATTTAGGGTAATTACTGAAAGGGTTAGAACTAAATTGGATACCAACTGGTTAAATTAGACAAAATTGAAGTTGAATTAGGGAAATTAGACATTTTTATGATTTATTGGGAGGTTTAATTTCAAAAAATTAGTCTCTAGGTAAAAATTCTCAATTTTGGGTATTGGATCTATATGACACTGTATAATTGGACCAGTCGGAGTCTATTTTTGATAGTTTCATAGTTCTAAAAATTAGTCTAAGACATTTGGGGCATCCCAACATCTTTGGTTTAATTATTGGTGTCTAAATGATATTTTATTATATTATAGGCACTCAAATGAGCCTAAAGACGATCCTACAGAGAAGCAGGACTGAGAACCTGTAGTCTATGAGTGGTTTATTTATTTTAAATATTTTGGTACATGGATTGAGGTTTTAAACCACTTTAGAAATTTATTGATTTAAGAAATAGATTTTGAGATTTTGTTAATGATTTTAAGCATGTTAAATATTTTTAAAGTTTTATGTGTTTAAAATTAGTTATGGTGAATATTTTCATTGTAGTATTTCTTGATTTCGGCATGAATTTATGAATTGAAATTCACCAAAATATTTGATTGATTTATTGAATTAAGTTCATAAAATCTTAATTTATAATATAGTATCATTGAAAAAGTATATGTGAGTAAGGATACTATGTGGGTTGTTATAAATTAATGTATCATATAGTACTAGAGGTTCAATGTAGTATTTATATTACAGTACACTAGTTTTGCAATGGTGTCGTTTGGTTAGTTTCAACCCAATGGTTATAAATTATTTTCACGATGTCGTGAGGTCAGTTTTATCCATCAGTTATATATTATTTCTATGGTGTCGTGAGATTGGTTTTATCTAATGGTTATATATTATTTCCATGGTCATGAGGTAAGGTTTACCTGATGGTTTATTATTATTATTATTATTATTATTATTATTACCATGACACATTTCGATGTTGAAGGTCGTGAGGTGGGGTATCCCATAGTTTATGATGGGTATAGGTATAGTACATTGTTAGTTTTTTAGTAAGCTATAACCATTTCAATATTTATGTTTATTATATTCTCATGATTATTTTATGCATAATTTTTATGTTATGAATAAATTTAGGTTATAGTTTTTTTAATAATTATTTTGATTAAATTTTTGAGCATTATTTTTATTTTGTTGATTTGGGTATAAGTTTGGGTTTTTTAAATATGATTTTAAATGGGGAACTTTGCAAAAGAGTGGACATGAGGTCTTGTAAAATTAAATTTTCAAAAATAGAAATATTATTTTTCCTTATAATTTATGCCACTCATTGAGATTTATTATCTCATGTTATATTATTTTAAATTTGTTCCCTAGGTCCAGGTAGTTCGTAGAGACATACCTTGTGCCAGCTTATACATCACTCTTTTTGTGCTAGTTGCAGCATTCTATCTTATATATCTGTCTTTATTTTATTGAACTTTTTTATTTCCATTTGTACCCCTAAATTCACAAATACTCTTATAATGCTTTGATCTTAGTATTGAACTTATATGAGCCTTTATTATGTGTATTTGTGGTTATAACTTATAGTAAGATAAGTCATTTATGGATTTGAGCTGTTGTAGATTTTTTTTTATATTAATGCATGTGTTTGCTTTCTTTCTTAAAGTGGAATTCCATTGGATATTCCCTAGGGATTGTACAGTGGGACTTGGCTAAGTGGAACCACCCGGGGAATCCTAGGAGGGTATCCGGGTCGAGTCATATCAGTTTGGTATCCTAGGTCTAAGTTTCCTTCTTAACCTTATCCATAAAATTGATTCTATTTCATTTATTCTTGGAAAAGTTTTTCTTCCTGATGGTGCTTAGAGGTAAACATAGGTCCCAGCAAGATTCATTGGAAAGTTCAAATGCACCGACTTATGAGAAGAATCTTATCAAGCGCCTGACTCAATCACTCGAGAGGAGTGGGTTTACTAGTGTTACTATTGATCAGATCGTAGACTTGGAGCAGTGGGTTTTGATGGCTCCATGAATCCCATGGTGGCTTTATCCTAGATGGATGACACAGAGAAGATTTTGGATGAAGGTCTGGATGAGGATAGAGTTAGGATTTCGAGTTTTCTGGCTAGGGGGTAGTGCAAAGAAGTGGTGGGCATATGAGAGGACTAGGAGACGTAACACTTGGGCATAATTCAAGACTGCTTTTTACATTGAGTTTTTCCCCCCAGCCTTTGTTAAGACTATGAGACTAGAGTTTGAGACGCTCACTCAAGGTAGTATGATAGTTTTTGAGTACAAGCATAGGTTCAGAGATCTTTCAGATTTCTACCCAATTTAGTTATGGATGAGATCAACAAGAAGGAGGTTTTTTGATAGATTGAATGAGCCGATAGCTTTGATCCTTTCAGGTTAAACATCCCACATATAAGTCGATGAGAGAAGAAGATGCTCTAGAGGTGGAGAGACAGACCTTAATATGTCAGACTATGCATCGATCATACAATAGATTGTCTTCAGAGAGCCCCAGTCAGAAATCATCTAAGAGGAGTAGTTTCAGCTTTTGATCTTTAAGCAGAAGATGATCTAGTGGGGGCAGACATGTGCCAATGGTAGCAGGTTTTAGAGAGGTGGACATACACATTGGTTCTATTTTGATCAATGAGTAGTGGCATTAGTCATTTTCAGAGATTTGTAGTTCGAGGTGGTTCCCGTTCAACTTGTTGCATTTGTGGAAAGATTCAAGATGGACCATGCTAGTGGGGTAATGTATGTTTTTAGTGCGGGCATACAAGACATTTTAGGAGGGAATGCTCCTATCAAGGATCCAACCAAACTAGAGTCTTGGGGTCAAGTGCTCAGTTCTAGTGGGCTAGTGGGCATGGAGGACTGGATACACGGACATGGCACACCTCAGGTGGTTCCTTTAGCACAAGACAATAGTATACACTAGTGGCTAGATGCAGGGGATTAAGCGGACAATCACCTGCTAGAGGCAGAGTTTTTACTATGACCAGACAAGAGGTACAGGCCACCCCCAACTTTGTGATAGGTACATTATCTATTTTGGTAAGATTCACATGTACTCATTGACCCAGGGGCTACACACTCTTTTATTTCATGTGAGCATGTTGCATGAGTTGGGATAAATCTAGTTCTTTTGGGATGTGGTTTAGAGATTGCCACACCCACAAGAGAGTCTCTATGACCTAGTCAGATGTTTAAGGGTAGCTTATTTTCTATTGAAGGCCAAGTTATGAAAGCATATATGATATTAATAGATCTTAAGGGGTTTAATGTGATTCTTGGGATGGATTGGCTTGCTTCAAACTATGCTTCAATGAATTATTTCTACAAAGAGGTGATATTTAGATGACTGGGATTACCAATATTAGTTTTCTATGGATAGTGGAGGCGAGCACCTTTAGGTTTGATTTCTATCATTTCTACTTTTGTTTACTTCAAAAAGGTTGTGAGGGGTATCTAGTTCATGTAGTTGACACTTGTAGTAGCGAAGTGAGATTAAAGGATGTCCTAGTGGTGAGAGACTTTCTGGATGTGTTTCCAGACGATCTTCTAGGTTTACATCTAGAATGAGAAATATATTTTCCCATTGAGTTAGTCCCTAGTAATGCTCCTATTTCTTTACCACCTTATAGAATGATACCGACTGAGTTGAAAGAGTTGAAGACTTAGCTACAAGAGCTGGTGGATTAGAGATTTATTAGGCCTAGTATTTCACCTTGGGTAGCACTGGTGTTATTTGTAAAGAAGAATGATGATACTTGGAAGTTGTGTATAGACTACAGACAGTTGAATAAGGTTACCATTCGTAACAAATATCATTTGCCTCAGAATGATGATCTATTTGATCAGCTCTAGGATGTGAAAGTGTTCTCCGAAGATTGACTTGAGGCAAGGGTACCATCAGTTAAGTATTAGGGAATAGAACATTCCCAAGATGACATTCAAGGTGAGATATGGACATTATGAGTTTCTAATGATGTCTTTTGGACTCACCAATGCTCCAGCAGCTTTAATGGATTTGATGAATTGGGTATTCCATCCATACTTAGATTAGTTTGTTATTGTCTTCATCGATGATATCTTGGTGTACACAAGAAGCAAGTTGGACCATGAGAGACATTTGGATTTAGTATTGCAGACTTTAAGGCAACACCAGTTGTATGCTAAGTTCAACAAATATAAGTTTTGGTTGAGCCGAATGAAATTTCTTGGAAATGTACTTTCTACTGATGGTATTTATGTGGATTTTCAAAAAGTAGTAGTAGCAAATTGGGAGCAACCAACTATGGTGAGATAAGTGTGAAGTTTCTTATGATTAGCGGGATATTACCATAGATTCATAGATGGGTTCTCAAAGATAGCAGGATCACTTCATTGGTTGACTAGGAAGAAGTTAAGTTTAAGTGGACTGACAGGTGTGAGAAAAGCTTCCACACAATGAAGGAAAAGTTTACATCAGCTCCTATTTTGACATTGCAGATGACAACAAGGGGTTCGAGATTTATAGTAATATTTCACGCCAAGGTTTAGGTTGCATGTTGATGCAACATAAGAGAGTCATGGCATATGCTTCCAAATAGTTGAAGAAACACAAGCTGAATTATCCTACTCATGACTTGGAACTTGCTGTGGTAATTTTTGCATTGAAGACTTGAATGCAATACTTGTATGGAGTGACTTGTCAGATATTTACCGACCATAATAGCCTTATTTATTTGTTTACCTAAAAGGAGTTAAACTTAAGGTAAAAGAGATGGATAGAATTACTTAAGGATTATGATTGCACTATCGACTTCCATCTATGTAAAGCAATATAGTGGTTGATGGATAGAATTACCTAAGGCTTATATGTAGACAATACAACTTCCATTGATGGTCATGTTGCGAAATTTTGGTGTTGAGTTGAGGATGCATGCTTCAAGAGCACTTTTTTCTAGTTTCCAACTATGACCGATACTTGTAGATCAAATTCTTGAGGCACGACTAGAAGATCTCTATTTGATGAGCATAAGAAAGAAAGTCGAAGAAGGGGAACACTTGGATAATAACTATTAGAGATGATGGAACCTTGGTGATTGGTGTTAGTATTTGTGTTTTATTAACCGAGGTGTTAAAAAGGAAAATATTGGAGGACGGCCATAGTTCTGCTGAAGCTATGCACCCCAGTAGTAACAAAATATATCATACACTAAATAATTATTATTGGTGGTCGGGGATGAAAATAGAAGTTGCCTAGTATGTATCCAAGTGATTCATCTGTCAACAAGTGAATGTATAAAAACAAAAGCCTATTGGATTTCTACAGCCCTTACCCATCCCAGAATGAAAATGGGAGCACATTACAAAGGAATTTCTATTCAAACTTTCTCTCATAGTTTAGAGATATGATGGCATTTGGGTAGTAGTTGATCGACTCATCAAATCCATCCATTTCCTACCTATTCACAAAAAGTTTTCTTCTTAGAAGCTAGTAAAACTCTTCATAAATCATATAGTGATTTTACATGGGGTGCCAGTGTTGATCATCTATGATAGAGATTCATGATTCACTTTGAGGTTTTGGAAGAAATTGATGAAGAGACTAGGTGTCAAGTTAAATTTGACTACTACTTTTAACCCTCAAACCGATAGACAATCTGAGAGGACTATTCATACCTTAGAGGAAATGTCGAGGTCATGAGTACTACAATTCAAAAGATATTGGAATGAATATCTATCTTTGAAGAGTTCACTTATAACAATAGCTATCACTCAAGTATTGAGATGTCACCTTATGAGGCATTGTATGAAATATAATGTCGCACTCCATTATGTTGGAATGAGACTTGCGAAAGAAAATTACAAGGTCCTAAGATTGTACAAACAATAGTGGACAAGGTTACTATTATACATGCTATGTTGAAAGCAACTCAGGATAGGCAAGAGAGCTATGTGGACAAGCATAGAAAAGATCTTGAGTTTGAGATTAAAGATAGTGTATTCTTAAAGCTCTCTCATTGGAAGGGCATGGTATGCTTTGGGAAATGAGGGAAGCCAAATCCTCGCTATATTGGACTTTTTGAGATTGTTAAAAGGATAGGTCTAGTGGATTATAGATTAGACTTACCGGAAGAGCTTTCTCGAGTCCATAATATTTTTCCATATCTCCATGCTACACGAGTATATATTAAATCCCTCACATGTGTTGGAGGCACTAGAGATTGAACTGAGGGATGCCTTATCCTATGTGACTTATCATTAGTGAAGGTCCTTTGGAGAAACCACCTAGTCGAGGAGATGACTTGGGAGCGGGAAGATGAAATACAAAGATAGTACCCTCATCTCTTCCATGACATAGCTACGAATTTTGTGGATGAAAATTATTTATAAGGGGGATAGGTTGTAATGACCCGTACCAAATAATATAAATTTTTAAAATATTTAACCAAGTTTGACCAATAATTAGTACGTGGGGCCAAGTTAAATTTTCAAGGATGAATAAATTTGGGTTGAATAAGACACTATTTCATAAGTCTCATCGAAATGAGTTCATAGATGGGTTGAACATCAAAATCTGACTTTTAGATAAATAGTTATAACCTTGGGTTGAACATCAATATTTTATCAATGTCCATGACCATCCTTAGTTTTTACCTGAAACTGACAATAGGCTCTATATAAACCTAGATTACATGTCAAATATAACCCTAGCCCCAAAACACTCATTTTTAGCTTCAAAACCCTAGAAAATTTCTCTAAAACCCATGAACCCTGAACTAGGTCGTTTTGACCTATTTTCTGGCTAATTAGGTTTTAGCTGGATTTTGCTATTTTTTGGCAATTCTAGGCCGATCCTTATTTCCCTTCCCTTTTTTTTGAACCCTCTGAACTTATTTCCATTGTCATTTTCTTCAGATTCCTCACCCGTTTGAAAGATTTGATGAAAACAATTTTGGCCGATGATTTGATTGATATTTTGGGCACCATAGCATTTTTGGACCAAGGTAAGGGTACTTATGTGTTCCTTGTCTCTTGGGCTTTTTGTTGATATAAAGTTTATAAATTTTGGATATGGTTTGGTTAGTTTTCTATTTTTTGGTCATTTAGGGCAATTATCTAAAGGTCTTGGACTAGAATTGGATACGGACTAGTTACATCAGACAAAATTGAAGTTGGGTTAGGGAAATTGGACATTTTTATGATTTATTAGAAGGTTTAATTTCAACAAATTAGTCTCTAGGTGAAAACCCTCAATTTTGGGTATTAGGTATATAGGACACACTGTATAATTGGACATGTCAGAGTCTAATTTAGATAGTTTTATAGTTTTAAAAATTATTCTAAGACATTTGATGCATCCTAATGTCTTTGGTTTAGTTATTGGAGTCAAAATGATATTTTTATTATATTACAGGCACTCACACTAAGCTGTTAAGACTAAAGATGATCCTATAGGGGAGTAGGACTAAGCCCCTGTAGTCTATGAGTGTTTTATATATTTTAAAATATTTTGATACACGGATTAATGTTTTAAACCACTTTGAAAATTTATAGATTTAAGAAATAGATTTTGATATTTTTTTGATTATTTTAAGCATGTTAAATATTTTTATAGTTTTATGTGCTTAGAATTGGTTATAGTGAATATGTTTATTGTAGTATTTCTTGATTTTGGCATGAATTGATGAAATTATTTTAAACAATATATTTGATTGATTTGTTAAAATTAAATTCATATTTTCATAATTTATAATATAGTATCGTTGGAAAAGTATATATGTGTAAGGATATTGTTTAAGTTGTTATAAATTGATGTATCATATAGTACCATAGGTTCAATTCAAATTTTATATTATAGTGCACTAGGTTGGTCACGGTCTCATGTGGTTATTTTCATCCAATGATTATATATTATTTCCATAGTATCGTGAGGTTGGTTTCATCCAACGGTTATATATTATTTCTATGGTGTTATGATATTAGTTTCATCGAATAGTTATATATTATTTCCATGTCGTGAGGTCAGGTTACCCAACAATTAATTATTATTATTATTATTATTATTATTATTATTATTATTATTATTATTATTACCATGACACCTTTCGATATTGAAGGTCATGAAGTAGGGTATCCCATGGTTTTTGATGGATGTATGGTATGATATATTATTGATTTCTAAGTAAGCTATTACCATTTCAATATTTATGGTTATTATATATTCATGATTATTTTATGCTCAATTTTTATATTATGAACAAATTAAGGGTATAATTTACTTAATAAGAATTTTGGTTAAATTTTTGAGCTTGATTTTCATATTGTTGATTTGAGTACCAGTTTGGGTTTTGTGAAATGATTTTAAATGGAGCCATGCAAAAGAGTGGGCGTGAGGTCTTGGGAGAAAGAATTTCAAAAATAAAAATATTATTTTCCTTATAATTTATGCCACTCACTGAGATTTATTATCTCATATTTAATTATTTTAAATTTGTTCCCTAGGTCTAGGTAGTTTATAGAGACCTACCTCACGCCAGCTTCTACATAACTCTTTCTATGACAGTTACATTATTTTATTTTATCTATTTGTCTTTATTTTATTGGACTTGTTTATTTCCATTTGTACCCCAAAATTCGCAAACACTCTTAGAATGCTCTGATCTGAGTATTGAACTCATGAGTCTTTATTATGTGTGTTTATGGTTATAACCTACATTAAGATAGGTCAGTTGTATATTTGAGTTATTGTGGATTTTTTTATATTAATGCATGTGTTTACTTTCTTCCTTAAAGTGGGGTTCCATTTGATATTCTCTAGGGATTGTACAGTTGAACTTCACTAGGTAGGTCCATCTGAGGATTCCTAGGAGGGTATCCTGGTCAAGTCCTGTCACTGTTAGTCATAATAACATAATAAAAGTAGCAACTTTATTCAAGTCATGAATTCATAATTCCTGTCACAACACCAAACACATGTTATGACTTTGTTCAAGTCTCTTTCATGCAATAATACAAAACTAGTTTCAATTATATTCAAGTTGTGACACCATAGTTCAAGTCACCACATGAAATACATTTTGCATCTTCAATAATATGTGCAAATTTTAATATTATTTTACTTGGTTAATACTTTTTCTTTATCCCAACCTCATCACTAGACTACTAAAAATTTGTGCACCTACTGTCTTTATCAAGTAATTAGCATAGTTCTTCTTCATGTTAAATACATCTCTAATTAACTTGCTCTCTAATGAATTAGTTTTGGATATTAGTCTGTTTTGTTAATGCATTATATATTAGATTTCTTATTAAATGAATAAATTATTACATCTGAGCCTCAATTTTTTATGCTTTAAGCAAAGCTCTACACACATTTTTCTTATCTAAAAAACTTTCTTACTTGTATGAGTAAGCACCTATATTTTAATTCAATTGATAAAAAGAAAACACTAGCTTTCCTCTTGCTCATTTAGCTCCTAAATTCATCATACAAGTTGAATATATACCTGCTCATGGATCTTTTAATATTCACATCCCAACGCCAGTCTACATCAACAACTATCATGACTTGAAAAGTCATTTCATAACTATTATCACCAAACTATAACACAAAATAAAGAGTTCCACATAGATATTTGAGCACCCTTTTAATGACATTCTAATGCTCCTTTCATTGGTTGGACATGTCCCTACTCATTACACCCACAACATGTGAAATATCAAGTCTCATATATACTATAGCATATATCAAACTTCCAATAGCATTGCCATCAAAAATGAGAGTCTCCTCTTTCTCTTGCTAAGTTGTAGGGCAATGCACTAATGAAAACTTCATCCCAATGACCGTAGGAGTTTCTACTAACTTGTAATTAAACATATTGACTTCCAAAGTATTCCTTCAATATACTTTTAATGCCTAAAATAACATTCTCCTTCTATGGTCTCTCCAAATTTCTATGCCTAGGATACGGTTTGCTATTCTGAGATTTATTTTTTCAAACTTCTTTAATAGAAACCAATAGCATATCATCAATATACAAGGTTAAAATAATATTTTTAAATAATATTGGTATACACATAATGGCAAGCCTTGCATCTACTAAATCCTAGCTACAAGATATTTGAGTCAAACTTTTGATACTACATCCTCATAGATTATTTTAGCTCATACAATGAGTTTCCATTCATGACAATCAAGTTTTATTTTTTTTACCTTTAAACTAGTTAGCTACACCATATATCTCTCTTACTCTAGGTTTCTATATGAAGAAAAATCATAATCACATCCAATTCTTCAACCTCTAAATTATTCCTAGCTATAGTAGGCAACACCTACTGAATGGAGGAAATCTTTGCTATTAGTGAGAAAATTTTATCGATGTCAATGCCTTCATGGCAACTTATCTTATCGTATACTTATCTATCTTTTAACCAACTTGTATCTTTCATTTGAACACTCACTCACATCTAATTTCTTTCTGACTCTAGAAAAAACTTCACAAAGCTCCAAGTGTTATTTTTCTCCTATGATTATAGTTGCTTTTTCAAGGCATACTCCCATTGATTTGATTCCTTGAATGTTTTTTCCTTCATCATAGTGCCTTCTCATCTTTTATAACATGAAGATCATGGCATGCACTATCAACATACCTTACAAGTTGGTTTTTAATCCATGTAAAGCTCCTCAATATAAGTGATGTCTCAGTTACTTCTTTCTCAATAAAATTTTCAAACTCTATCTAGACTACCTCTTCATCAAGGGTATCTCTATTACTAGTAGAATGGACTTGTTACAAGTATTATGATATTGTGACTAGAAGATCTCATGATTCACTTTGTAATCTAATGGCTAACTTTATTTAGTAAAATCACTCACATCATGACTTGCTAGAACTTCTCCTCTCTTTTACTCTTTGAACATGGTATCTTTGTTGTAAATGACTATTGTAGTCCCTATGTTCCAAAGCTTATAGCCTTTGACTCCTTTATTGTAGCCAATGAACTTATTCTTTTCTAATTTTAAGTATATATTATTCCTCTTTTACTTTGACACATGGATGTATGTATCACACCCAAAAAATCAAAATTGAGCTACTTGGTTTTTACTTATTTTTATATTAACACCTCAAAAGATATCAGATACTTCATTCTTGATAAAAATGTATGATTTTTCTTATAACACGCCGTGAAATCTACTTCAACTCAAATGTTAGGCTTCATACCTACCCAACTTCTCATACATCTCACTTCTCTACAAATATTCTATTTAGCATTTCAACTACTCTTTTATGTCATGGTATCATCTTGACTATATTTTGATTATGCCTCGTAATACCGTACTCAGTGTAGAATTGATGAACTAGAATGTACTCTATACTATTATCCATAAGAAACAATTGTATTTTCTTATTGAAATGATTCTCCACCAACACTTTAAATTCTTTGAACTTCTCCCACACCTCAATTTTCTTTTGAATAAAAAAACCATGTAAACATAGATAAATCATCAATAAATGATATGTAATATTGCAATTTTTCAAGTGATGCTACAAGTATTTATCTAAATTAATTGTTGTAAATTAAATGTAGTATAATTATTGATATAGTGGTTATATATTTGAACTTGATCCACTTTTGCTTTTCATACAAGCAATCTTCATAAAATTTGAAACCTTCTAAATAATCTTGTAATACTTAGACCATTATATTAGATAATATAATTACTAGACTCTTTTCCCTAATATGCCTTAATTTCTAATGTTACAACATGATTCCATGTCACAATACAAAACTATGTGGTGACATCATATTTTATTGGACTTCAAATTCAATCAATACATTGCACTAAGTCATGACATCATATTTCCATATCATTTATTGTTCTCTATTGTTCTTTTTGGCTACTTGATCTCCATCTTTCCCTTTTCAAAAATAAAGGATCCACTTACTTGAGTTTTGATGGTGCTTGCCAACAACATGTGCAAGGTTACATAGCATCTTCCATGACCAACTATTATTAATCCTCGAGTTATCTTACATGATTTGTCATCACAATAAAATCTCACCCATCATCAGTCATCATATTTATAAAAATCAAATTCCTACTCAAGTGTAAAATATTCATAACTCCTATAACATATTCGAAAGCCCCAACATATATATCTTCATGTTCACGTTCTCACTACCAATTATATTTACTATTGAGCTATTTCTAATAGTCACAACTCTTTTATCATAAGGTTGATACTAGCTGAAATAGTTTTGATGAGGTGTCATGTGATATGACCCACTTGTGTATATAAACCATGTATCCTTAGCAACATGTGTGGCACATGCTTCTACAGAATATAGGTTTTCAAAGAATTACTCATAATCTACCACACTAGCTCTCTCCCAGGTCATGACTATAACTGATGTCATGACCAATGTTGGCTTATCTCCACTTTTCTAGTAGTCCATCTTAAAATGCCTATTTTTACAATATTTCCAATACTTCAATCTCATTTTATCCATACTATTTGATCTTTCTCATGTCTTTGATTTTCTTTTCAGTCACTCTACACTTTTCTTCAATCCTTAAAGATAATACATTCTTTGAATATTTTTTTTTCCATACTCTATCTCCTCATATCCTCATGCAATAATGCTGAAACTGCTATCTCATATGATAAATTATTGTCAACTACCAATGGAGATAATAATTATCCCATGAATTTGGTAGTAATATAAAAGGATTATTGTTTTGTCATCATAACTTATCACATGACTAATAGATGACACCTAGCTGATCAGTGTATAAAATTTTTGTAGATGTGTAGTTAAGGAACTAGCCTTTTCTTTGAAAAACTTATAGAATTTATTTCTCTTAAATAACTTTTTGACCATTGAATTACTTTGATAAGATATCCCAAGATTCTTTCATAGATCCTTTTTTGGTGTCTCACCAAAATAGTCTTCAAAACTTCATCTATTAAACACAATCGGATCAATCCTCATGCCCTCTAATCCAACTTGTATTATTTGAAAATCTAAATAGAAATCATCTCTAATTTTTGATCACTTTGATGTTGACTTTGTATCTTTGATTATGAACTAGTAATCTTTATTAACAAGTAGATCCTTCATCTTTAATTTCCAAAGCTAGAAACTCTTCAGTAATAACTTCTTGATCTCGATCCTAGATATCACCAAACTTGTCATTCTCAAATTCACACTTTATATATCTACTAAACTTTAGATCTGATACCAATCTAGGCTTTGCAATTGAACCTTAACTATGATACAAAATATCGAGAGATCTTAGCCTTCCCTCTGATACCAAATATTAGGAACTGCACAACTTAGCCTCTAATACTAAATGTTAGAGATCATAACTTCGCTTTGATACCAACTATTAGGACCTCATGTATCAAAGTAATCACTTTGATACCAAAGTCAAGAATTTGAGATATCTAGCATAATCATCATCGATATCAAACTAGGAATCATAGTGATGATTTAAGGTTTTGGAAAAGTGGAAAAAAAATTTAATAGATAAAGCAAACAATACATAATAGGCATGGAAGGAAAAGAAGCCACAAGTAGGAGAAAAGAAAAATTTCACTACTTTTGAATAATCATCAACCAGTTACACATTTCCTACACTTTTCATTTACAACAAGTGCTTATAAAAGTAAAGGAAAAAACCTCTTAAATATAAGACTTAAGTTGCAATATTACATTTATGTCGAAACTTCATTCAATCATGTCGTGACACTATAGTATAGAATTATGAGTTAAATCCTTAAATTTGTCAATCGTAATAATATAAGATAGGTTACAACCTCATTCAAGTTATGACTTCACAATTCAGGTTATGATATCAAACACATATTATGACTTCATTCAAATCTCTAACTCACGACAAGACTAAATTGGTTATGAGACTATATTCATGTTGTGGCATCCCAATTTAGGTCACGACATAAAATACATGTTCTCATCTTTAAAAGTGTGAGCCAATCCTAACACATTATGAAGTTGAATTTGTATCCCACTAAT
Source organism: Sapria himalayana (assembly GCA_029783825.1). NCBI lineage: Eukaryota > Viridiplantae > Streptophyta > Magnoliopsida > Malpighiales > Rafflesiaceae > Sapria > Sapria himalayana. The sequence goes on from JAREIK010000438.1 coordinate 5,796,750, forward strand.
AAAATTCAACCATATATCATCTACAAATCACATACCTTGACGTAAATTATAAAAGTATGGTTAGTTAATAAGTTCCTATTGATAATGATAAGATAGAAATGTCACATGAATGTATTTTTTCAATTTCTTTCAAAAAATAATTTTAGCCTTATTAGTATTAACTCTAGTTGCCTTGGTTTTCTTCCACCATGACTTAACCCTACATTGTAATCTAGCAGTCACAAAAGGAACATATTTAGTGTCTTGAGCCTCTCTTAAAATTTAAAACTTTTCTCAATTGTGCTAATCAAATCAAGACACTTGTCAATATTCTTTGATAATACATTTTTATTGTTAATTTACCTTTAGTAATTGAAGTATTTATATTCATTATTTTGTAATGATTTCATTTATACTCAGATATTTAATGATAATACATTTTTATTATTGGTACTACTTGTTAGTTTTACTTGAATATTGATTATATCTTGCATTTAGTTTTTTAGTCTATTCTTGATGTTATTCAAATTATAAATTTAATTTGGAATTAAAAAAATGTATATATTAAGAATATAATCCTCACTAAAATATGAATCCCATTTTTTCATGTAGGGAAACTTAAAAAATATATAATTATTACAAAAAAAATATTCGACATGTTATAAATATCTATTCATTATATTAATTGGAGATAAATATAACCATGCATTTATTATAAGATATTTATTGAAAATATATAAACATTATTAAATTATTTATTAACATTAACTAGAATCTTCAACAATATTATTTTACTTGAGATACAATTACAATTGATGTTATTCATTTGCAAAACAAAATAATAATAATAACTAATAAATTGTATATGATAACTAACATATATGTAAATAAGTGATCTAGCAATCACTTTATGAAATCATATTAGGCACTCATGAGGATTGAACTCATAATATCATTATTAGATCTTCTATCTTCATTTGACGATCATACCACCATAAGATTGGCAATATTCATCTTTATTAATGTTGTTTTTCTTTTTTAAACTATAAAATGACTTAGCTATATTTTTAATTTATCACAATACTCACATATACCAACCATATTAATTCAATTTATTGGGAAATCCCAATCATATCTACTACTACATTTGATTATAAAAATGATCATATTTAAACACTTAATAAATTAATTAAACTATTTATCTTTTTTTGCAAATTAGATATTTAAATTTAATTAAACTTAAAAGAACACTTAGTATTTTTATTAGAGTTTTTAGTGGATTGATGAAGAGGATGTTCACACTAATTATTAAATTGTAATCTTGATAATTTATTTGCATTGATTGTAGCTAAGACTAATTTGTCTAATTTAATTTGTTATCAATCTTAATAATTAATTTTATTTGTTAATTACTAACAATATGATTGGGTAAATGACAAATGAGCAAATGAAAAAATATAAACCAACTTTTTATATTTGAATAAAAGTGTACTAAACTCTAAACTAATTGATTTTTGGTGTACTCATAATTATTAATCCTAATTACCCTTAATTATTTTTAACTCCCCTCTCTCCTCTCTCTCTGCGAACTTCCGTCAAACTCCGCGAGCTTGTGGTCAAGCTCCATGGAGACAAACTCCTAGAGCTCGACGGAAGCTCATCAAACTTCATCGACACGAGCTTCAGGAGCTCGACGGGAGCTCTTCGAGTTCCATGGACACGAGCTCCCTAAGCTCTTGCTCGAGCTCCTGGAACTCTTGGTCGAGCTCCTTGAGCTCAATGAATTACATGGAGCTCGTGATTGAGAATTTGGAGCTCTTGGTCGAGCAACATGGAGCTCGACGGAAGCCCGTCGAGCTATATGAAGCAAGACGGGAGCTCTTCGAGCTCTATGGACACGAGCTCCTGGAGCTTGATGGATAACATGGAGCTCGTGGTTGAGCTCCCGTCTAGCTCCATGGAACTCAACGGGCTCCTATCGAGCTTTATGAACTCGACGAGCTCCTATCGAGCTTTATGAACTCGTCGAGCTCCATAGACAAGCTCCATGAGGCGAGGGATGAGATTTGAATTTGATAATTCTTTTTCAAAAATTAAAAGTTGGTTTATGTTTTTTCACTTATTTTTGTATAGTGCAACAAAACACAATTATACCAAAAAATTATTTCTTAATTTATGAGAGTTATCATGCATGCATAAGACAACTTTCACTATAATACACATGGTTTTAATTTTACACACGAAATATACATTGCATTGTTTAATTTTAATAATATTCATGAAAAAGAAAAATTAAGCAATCTATCAACGAAAGTTGATTTACGTAGTTACAAATTCATTGACAAATTAAATACTCTATTGCATGTATGAGACGTGGAGAGTGTCTGTATGCAACTTAAGCTGTTTGCTTCCAAAGTTTCCAATAACTCTTCATTGCCCCCCTGCTCTTTATTTTTCATATTTTATTTTATTCTCCTTCTTCTCCCTCCCTCTCTCTCTCTCCCCCTCTCTCTTGTAGTATCTCCAATTATTTTTCCACCCTTGGCTTTAAAATATCAACTCCTGTATGGTACATAAAGCCCAACCTGGAGACATAAAGATGGCATCTTCTCACTCTTTTCCTTTCTCCAGAACCTTGAGTGCATCCACATTTTGCTTCACTTCTCCACTATGAACACATGCGTTGGAAAGTCTCGGTAGATTTTTGCCTTCTCCAAACATGGATTTTGGGGTTCTTGGCATGGATGGATTTGATGGTGATGGAGCTGATGAAGCTCAGGCCTCGGCTCTTGATCTTAAACCGAATATTCATGGATCTGGGTTGAACAGACAACACATTTCGTCTGGGTCCGGTGAAGATGACTGGAGGGCCACAAAAATGGCAAAAATAGATGGATTCTCTTTCCCTAGAACAATGCCGTTGCACCCAAGCACTCATCTCTTGAGATCTAACACAATGGTTCATGGCGATGCTTCTCATCAAGAGCAAGCCCGCTTCCATAGTTTCTCTTCCACCAAGTGGCAACCTAATGATGATGAATTAGTGGAAAAACGTTCACAAAACTCCTCTTGTTTTCCCCAGTATGCATTCTCCGCTTCTTCACGAAGTGCAGGTGCATCTTTGCATGTGAAAATTTTACTCGTCTTGGTTTGGATTTTTGATTTCGTTAAAAATTGGAAAATGGGTCATGTCTGATGTATTGTCCCCTGTTAAACTTTAGAAGTGTAAAGAACATAATGCATTTCTTTAGTTCCAGATCGTAAATCTGATCTTTCCATGGAAAACGTTTAACTTCTAGAATCTAGTTTATTTTAACTAATCCTACTGTTTCCTGTTTTCGCCTGGTATAAATATTTTTCACAGACATACAAACATGTTTATGTTGCATATGTAAGTACATAGAGGATAACGATTAAGTCGAAATCTTGTCGTTCGAAATTCTTGCCATAAAATTTTATGGGTCGTTCACCATAAAATTTTGTCGTCTGTAATGGAGCAGGTAATTATTGGACAAAAAACCTGAACGGAACTGTGCATGGGGTTTATACAGGAGGAAGAGCACCATTTACTCCTTCGCAATGGATGGAGCTAGAACACCAGGCGTTGATCTACAAATACATTACAGCAAATGTTCCTGTCCCCTCCAACTTGCTTCTACCCCTTAAGAAGACTCTCCATCCTTATTCCCTAACCTTCTCGTCTTCTGGATCCTTCCCTCCAAATCCATGTAAGTTTTTTGTTTACATTAAACAATTGATATTTGTAACTTATCAATGTGATTTGTGAAGCAGTGCAGTTCTTCCTTCTCAATCTTTCTTGCTTTTCTTTCTCGGTTTTATTTCTCTCTTATGAGTATTTCTGTCAAATTATTTCCGGAAAATAGTAATTATAAACATTTGCTAAAAGAAACGTATAGGGTTATTTAGCTAGATTAGTGAACAATGTTTGTGATTCAAGCAAATCTAATTGATATCTTCTTTGAGACTTAGTTTGTTTTAACGAGTTGACAATTTGTTCAGTGAGATGGGGAACTTTCCAACTGGGTTATTCCGGCAGCGCTACCGATCCTGAGCCTGGTAGATGTCGAAGAACAGATGGGAAGAAATGGCGATGCTCTAGGGATGCTGTTCCTGACCAAAAGTATTGTGAGAGACATATTAACAGGGGTCGCCATCGTTCAAGAAAGCCTGTGGAAGGCCAAAATGGCCACGCATCTGCCGGAGCTGTTCATTCAAAATTGGTCCCAATGACTACCGGCGGGGATAAATCCATCGAGTTGGAGCCTGTGACTGCTGCCGATTATCCTGCAAATCTCCTTAGTAGTAATAACAGGTAAAAAAAGATTGAGGCCCTGGGCTTCATAATAACACGGTTTTGGCAGTTCTACTTTTTTATAAAGTTGACCCCTGTTACTTCATATTTACTTTGTGACAGTGACAAGGCACGGTAGCATAGACCTAACCTAACCTTTCTTTTCAAGCGGTGCTTTATTTTGCCAGTTTCTGTTATCTTTTTGGATATCCTGATTGATGATGATGCTCTTGAATCTTGATTTTATTAAACAATGCTATCTTCTTTTTCCTTTCTTCAATCTGAGTTCTTAAGCCAAGAAAAATTCTTGTCACAGAATGCAAGATCAGAAGAGCCGTTCCATCATATCTTCTACAAGAAACATGAAATCCGAAGAGCCAATCTTCACCATTCCTATAAAGCTAGATATTCAAGGTGATAAAACATCTCAATCTTCTCCGATCATTGATTCACGCCATAAGAGCTCTTACATTACCTCTGAAAATTACGAGTCATTCTTTAACTTTGGCGACCAAGATGCTCAAGATCAACATCCTCTTCTCCAATTCATCGATGATTTACCAAAAGACCATTCCAATCGCCCTGTACTCAGCTGGCCAGAAGAGTTGAAATCAGATTGGACACAACTTTCCATGTCAACCCCAATGGGTTCCACGGACTTCTCATCTTCTTCTTCGTCGCCAATACGAGACAAAATGGCACTTTCTCCATTGAAGCTGTCTCATGAGCTGGACCCTATTGAAATGGGACTTGGGGTAAGAACTTCTGGTCTAGGGGAATCATCCCAAAGACAGGCAAACTGGATACCAGTCACCTGGGGAAGTGGTTTGATGGGTGGTCCATTAGGTGAGGTCTTAACCACCAGCAAGGGTAACGCTGCTGGTTCCATCAAAAGCTCATCATCAGTGCTCAACTTCTCTAATGGTAGATGGGAATGTAGCCCATCAATGGAGTCTTCTCCAACTGGAGTCTTACAGAAGGCAGCATTTTGTTCGTTTTCAAATAGCAGTTCTGATAGCAGTAAGAAAGAAGCTGCTAGCCTCTGTGATGATTTGCTTGGTTCAACTATAGCAAGTTCTTCCCCGGTTCCATCTCTGTGATTCAATGACGTTCTGGTGTCAAAACAGAAGAATTCGTTAAAAAACTTCTTGGATTGAACATCTAATTAGTTTCTCTAACTCTGCTTCCTTATCCTTTTCTGTTTTTTTCCTCATTTAGAGCTCACAGACAGCACTGATTTGATCTGAAATGGTTCATCTCTGTCTAGCTGATAAAACATGTTTTTTAGGAATATCTGCCGTTCTTGATTCTGTGTGGTATTTTTCTCCTCGATCTATTTTTTTTTCTTTCACTTGATTTGGACTGTGGGTTGTCTTGTGTGTATGATGTGACCATGTTTACGATCATTAGACCCACCTAGGGGTCTGCTCTTTGTGGCATTTAACATTGCATATATTCACAAATCAGGGTATTTGAATAATTCGAATTTGACAATGATTTTAAAGGGAAGAAATGTTTTATGAATGCCATAGAAAAAAAAATTCGATAAATTCGAATACAACGTTACATAATCATTAATCTTCCACCATTCACCAAAAAAATATTTTTTTTTGTTTTTTTAATTAAAAAACATTCATTAATTTGATCTTAATTATATAACAATATTTAAGAGACTTTTTAAATAAATGCTGCAGTTAATATAATGTCTTCAAATTGTAATTTTTAAATTTTTGCAAAAGAAAGGACCGACGCTAATGTGCTAAGTGATAGTGTTACCTTTTGGTTTATTTTATTTATTTTTTTTATTTCTCTTTCTATATGTTGATTAAGTAATAATTATAATATAACAATATCACATAAATGATGTTTACATTATTGTTGCTTTTTATTTTACATACTTTTGTGATTCTATCTACTATTTTCTATTTATCAAAGCATCAATATCTAGTATTAGAGCTCACGATCTAGAGTTTTGTACAAAAATAATCCATTTAAAATAAAAAATTTAAAATTTAAGGCTGATTTTAAAAATATGCCTAAACTAGTGCATATGGAAATAGCGTGTCAATGCTCATCATTGTGAACGGCGGCCATTGTCACCATTATCTCAGCTCGCCCTCGACCCTTGGCCCTTGCCCCTCGGCCCTCGCTCCTCCACCCCCTCCCGTCTTCAGGAGCTCTTTCGCGGAGCTCCACTAGCTCCATAAAGGAGCTCATCGAGCTCTAGCAAGTTCGAAGTGGATCTCACTAGAGCTCGACGAGCTCCCTTGTGGAGTTCCATCAAGCTCCACGATGGAGCTCTAGTGAGCTCGACGTGGAGCTCGAGGAGCTCCGTCGAGCTCCAGTGAGCTCCTTCGTGGAGCTCCAGTGAGCTCGAAGTGGAGCTCGTTAGAGCTTAACGTGCTTTTTCGTGGAACTCTAGTGAGCTCGACAAGCTCTTTAGCGGAGCTCTATCGTCGATCTCCACTTTGAAGCTCGCTGGAGCTCGACAGAGTTCCATGAGTTCCACGAAGGAGCTCACTGGAGCTCCGTCGTGGAGCTCGACGGAGCTCTACGTCGAGCTTGCTGGAGCTCCACGAATGAGCTCCTGGAGATGGAGAAGGGTAGAGGGGTGAGGGGTGAGAGGCGGGCTGAGATGGTGTTTTCAATAGCTGATTTTTATAATGCCGGCTTCTGATTTTTAAAAATTAACAGAGTGACAATGACCACCATTCACAAGGACTGGCATTGTCATGTTGTTTCTAGATGCACTAGTTTGGACATATATTTGGAATCAAGCTAAAATTTTGGATTTTTTATTTTAATGTACTATTTCTGTGCAAAACTCAATGATTTAGTACCCTAAAAATATTTTTTATTCCTCTAATGCTTATTCTCTTTTTATTTCTGCTGGGATCCTCAAAATCTTTTTTATAGAATTAATATTCATTTCATATATATCTGAGTTAAAAATGAGCTTGACTTTAAGAATATAACATAGATTTACTAGATTTAATAGAATACTAGTAGATTCTAAGTATATCTAAGTTACAATACAAATAATGGTATAGATCCTCAAATACTTAAAGTCTTAGATCTGGTATTATATTCAATGACTTCCTCAAATATCTTTAGTTCTAGTCTTGGATCTACCTCAATTGTATTTTTTGAGAGTAAGAACTATGAATTTTAAAGAATGAAAATAGAGATATTATTTGTCATAAGATATTCGAGGACTAGTCATATATATGTTTATAGAAACATAAGGCTTCTCATCTTTGGAATATGCACAAAAAATCTCGGTGAAAAAGTTTAAGAAATTGGATGCAAAGTCTTCCTATATATTTAGCAAAAGTTAGCAATAACATCTTCCCAAGGATAATATGGTTTTTTAAAGCAAATGTGTCAAGGACCTACTATAAAGTGAGAGTTCTAGGTAAATAAATAATTTGAGTTATCAAGCTTTAGTCCCTAGAAAAAGTCCTTGAATTTTGAAGATGAAAGATTCAGAATCATTGAATTATTTCTTTATAAAGTTTAATGAATTAGTCAACCAGTTGAAGATACATTGTGAAGAAATTTTAGAAAAAAAAGATTGGTAGAAAAATTACTTATCAGTCTCATAAATAAGTATGACCCAATATTTGTAGTAATCCAAGAAAGAAATAACTCAACTCAACTCAGTACATGATCTTTTATGTTCACTAAACTCCTTTGAAGAAGGCTACCGAGCCATTCAAGTTCAATAAAAGCAAACTTTTAGTTCTATCTTCACATCAATCCAACTATGGGGTATACTCATAAATATGGCAAACAAGATAATTAGAGGACTTTCAAAAATTTCAAACAATGAAGACAAAGAGAAAGAAGAAAATGGAGAGCTATTGGAAGTAGAATCTCATCTATTAAGAATGGTTATTCCTTTTACACTTATAATTAATGTAAGCGGAATAATCATTCTGAGAATAATTGCTGGTACAAGATAAGGCCACAATGCTTTAATTACAAAAAAAAGTTGGGTGTATATCAAAGTATTATAGACACATGTTTCAACAAGCAAGTTGAGTAGAATAAAAGTATTTTGAAGAAAATTTATTCTATCTCAGTCTCTTTTAATAATCAAAAATCTAGTGTCATTTATATATAGTGGGTGCACAAACATATGATTAGAAACAAAACTTTATTTGTGAACTTGCATTCGTCTGTAAATTCACAAGTAAAGATGAGAAATGGGGAGATTGTAGTTGAGAATGCTAAAGGAAAAGTCAAAGTAGCCTAATGGATTAAAACTTATTTGAAGTATTTGTAGTTTATGAATTGGACAAGAACCTACTAAGTATAGGTCAACTAATCCAAAAAGGTTATAAATTGGTACTTGAGAAAAAAAAAAGAATTAATATGTGTTCTATGGAAAGTAAAAATATTTAGAAATAAGAGCATTCCACTTGATCTTAACTTTGAAATTGACTCTGCTTTGAAGAAGGATTCTTGATGAATATTAGTAAAATTATATGTATCTTGGTTGCAATTGTTAGACTTTGTGGAATGAAGGCTAGGAGGGAAGATAAAAGTGATAGAGAGTCATGACATTTCTCATGTCACAATTTAATTCTACCGTATATTATCTTATCGAGTAGTTATCATATTCTTTCTTAGTTGTAACTCTACAAAATTAGTCATGGTAATCTGTATATTTCATGACAATATCATTAGGTTGACATAATCTTTCTACTATTCAGCACAATCTTTGTGCCCATGATATTATTCTAGTGTCATGGTCATATTATCCTAAAGTCATGGCCTTATTATCATAGAGTCATGACCATATTATCCTAGAGTCATGGCACCCAAATACTCTACTAGTACAATTAAGTATAGTAAATTTTAGCACTACAACTTATTCATTACAAAAAAATATTAAGTATAGTAAATTTTTATTTTAGAGAGCATTTACTTTGTTCATGATATTTTCAACACAATGACCTTGTGTTATAGAAAGAATTCACCAAAGACATGGTCATACTTAATGCGATGACACTTGGTTTCAAAGAGTAATTGTCTCAGTCATTACTATTTCCACTACTATGATATTTTGTTTTATAGAGAAATTATCTTAGTTATGTCTATTCCTAGTACTACAACACTTTGTTCCAAAGAAGAGTTACTCGAATCATGTCATTTAGTGTCACCATGACTTTTACACTCTAGAGAAGATCTAAAAAGAAATGAAAGTCATGACTTCAATGCTCAAGCAAGTATTGTGACTTCTAACTAAACGCATTACTTGGATACCCCAGAGTATTTAAGCAACACTTAGAGAAAATACAAAAAGAGAGAAGGGAATTGAATTTCAAGCTATGAGCCACCAAAAAACCATAGGTGGCATGATTTCGACCTCCACTTAGAAGAAAATTCAAAGCATGGATAGTAACTTTTGATTGGGTTCTGATTTTGATACTTAAATTTCAAATTGGAGTTGCATTGGGAACTTCCATTTCACATTTGATATCTCACAACACAATTTGCATGAAATCGTACTCAATATTTGACTAATTTGATATCTAGGGTTGGGTTATATACTTATGATTTACTAATATACTATTAGTGAATAAATAATATTTATGTTAAAGTGTATTGTGGAAAGTTGATGAATATAGATATGTTATAAAAATTAAATTTAGGAGTTTAGTAATATCATAGGTTTATACATGATGGTCATGATAAATGATGACAAATATATCATGGAACATACTCACACAGTATGACAATATGGTGGTGATATCCATTCTAATCTTAATACATGAGATAAATCTATTTATAAAAACTTAAGGTTGAAATAAGTTTAATTATTATGATTATGATGCTCATCAAAGCCAAAAGTATGAATAAAATTTTTATGAAAACATTATGCATATTCTTGAAAAACTAACCACGAGTAATGTGGAATATAAGTAGAATATCAAATCTAAGAGTTGTATTATTATATAGAAGTAGTTTAATTTGTAGCCAGTGAAACTCACCTCTTAGTAATGACACCTTTACACTAATGTGACTAAAATAGAGAGAGTTCAATTTTTTTAAGGGGGCTTGTATCAGCTTGAGTTTCTTGACTAAGCAGAACATTTAGGACCTTGTAATTTGGGTGCGCCAAATGTCATTGACCAAATCCAAAAAATATGCATGTGAGATACACATGTTGCAGAACTTAAAAAAGACTTTCTTCACCACCTCTCCTTGCTCCATGGTTACCAAAGCAATGCAAAGATCCTTTCGAAACCTTGGGTGGAAAAAGTGGGCATTACTTTATTGTTTTAAGTTTTCCCATTTTTGGTTAAAAAGGACCCTATCCAACTTACTGGAGACCCTTCCATTAGTCTAGGTGAGGTAGGAGCTTGAGGAGGGTAGGCCTTCTAGATTTAGGGTGGAGCAGCGATTCATAAAATCAAGGAATTCGTAGCTAGTGACTGTTCTACCCCCTAATTTTTCAAGGACAAAAATGGGGAAATTAAAATTGCCAAGTATGATCCATGGGTAACTGTAGGAGCTGCCTTACGATAGGTGGAACTCCCATAAGGGCCTCCTAGCCACTACCAAGTGTAGACCATAAACGACCATCATTTTAAAACAAGCTTTAGTTTCTCTATCCAAGACTTTAACATAAATGTGCTGAGCCGAGGCTAACAACCATTCAAACTCTACAGAAGACTTGTCCCATCACACTAGGATCCTTCCGTTCTTATGGCTAGCCAAATTATCATGGGCATCATATTTTTTAAATTTGGTCCTTATCATCCATTCTAATTTTACCTAATTAAGTTTGAATTCTAGATTCCCAAGAATGTTAATACAATGAATCCATATAAGTCTTAGAACCTCCTTGTGCTTGACAGGGTGATTAAACCCTCTAATGTTCCAGCATGTAAACTTCATGATACAGTGTAGGTAATAAAGTGCCTCCTACTCCTATGAAGGAGGGTAGAACATCCAAAACTCTTACAGTTAAGAAGCTTATTGGTCTGAGATCAACACTAGACCTACTCAACATGACAGAGGTAGTGTGAGAGATTTCCAGGTGGTTAAACATGTTAAGTAATAATTGCATATCTTTATAACAAGCCATAACCATGAGATGAAGCGCATGGTCACGTGCAGCTTGCGAGGCTTTCCAGGAGTGGCACACTACTTGGCTAAACACTAGTCTACATAGCAGCCTTATGCTTATGGGTGCTACCTGCTGAGCAAAAGAAGGAGAAACTTGATAAGGGCACCCCTTGCATCCCAGCATTGCAAGAACAACGCATTGGTCTAGCTTGAGTGTAATTCCCATCCTACAATAGAAGCCCTTAGAGAACACAATCACCGAGGGGTGAAGTATCCTTGGAAGAGTATACAACTCAGAGTCTTCAAAAGGGGCCCTGCCTAGTTTGTCAGCTTAAGAGCTACCTCAGCTTGAGAGCTTGAAAGCCATCTAAACCTACCATCCACCAATGCCATTTTTGGGTTGTCCACACCTCACCACAACAATCACTTGCCAAGAAAGCACAACAAGACATGCATAAATAATTAGGCACATATGAAAAACTACACAACTATTAGAGACAAAACATAGAGGACCCCAGGTGACTTAAGTTAAATATTTTGTTTGGTGTTAATCCTATTCCCTTAATTCGAGATAGGGGACAAGGATCACGGATAGCATACATGTTCAAGGGAACTCTACTTGTGTACAAGCAACTATACAGTGGTCTCTCATACATGGAGCCACAAGTTGGTCCAAACATAACCTTACTCGGGTGGACCATCTCAACTATCTCAGCATTCCTAAAGCATATAGAGCCTCATGTGCAAGGCTAAGTACACACCTCTCATTGTGTGATAAATACCTTCCATGTGTATAATCATCGATAGATAAAGTACCCATGGGAAAAGTACTATCACCGAGTCTCTAGTAGGGGATCTGCCAGGACAGGCCAAATGAGAGAAGCAGCAGTAGTTTAGATTCCTAACGTTACCATAGACCATCAACCACAAGCATAATTCTAGAGGTGCCCTCATCCCTCCCCACTAAACCCTTAATAAAACATTAAGAGAGCAACACAATGTGTCCCCTCTCACCCAACCTCCAAAAATCTCATTAACACAACCTAGCACAAAAGAAAAACATAATAAAAAACACATCAAATCATGGCAGAAAAGAGGTTCAATTAGTAAGGAGATGAGATCTCATGAATCTTTGTCATCCTGGACCATGAGGGGGAGCACCCTTGCTTGGATTGACTTTATTTTTTATTTTGTTTCGAAGATTAAAAGAGGGGCCTTCTTTTGGCTTCTCTTTTTTCTTTTTCCTAGTCACCATAGTAAAACCCTCCTTCTCTTCATCCTACAGTGGCTCCTCTTCCAGGCTCTTTGAGGTTACTAGTGGGGAGTCATCTTTGCATCCTTTTCCTTTCTTATTTGGGGTGTTCTATTCCTCCACCTTTTTTGCCAAGGAATCTTTCAGAGGCTACTGGCCTTCACCTTGACTCTGGTAATCCTTCAAATTTGCTTCTCGTGGGCTTTTCACTACTTGATTATGTGTGATTAGTAGCGGTATGAAAGAGAGCTCAAGGCTACTCTTCATATTAGTGTTTTTATCCTAGTGCTTGCAGTTAACTCTAGTATGCCCGAATATAGAGCCCACCCTGCAATAGGGTGGGAGGTATTCATATAGGACAAGTTGAAAAATCTTGATGCCATCCAGAAAATTAAGTGTTATTTTCTTTAGTAATTCCTCATCAAGGTCAACCACTACTAATCTTCGGGCATATGAAATCTTAAAGATATTTGAAGTATGTTTATCCATATGAAACGGCTTACCTATGCAGCTAGTTGCCTTGCTCAAACCTATCGGATTCCAAAGGTGAAAGGAGAAATTAGGTAGTTTTACCCATAATGGCATCTTGGCCATTTCTTTCATCCCATAGTGAAACCCTAATGGGAGTGGTTTCACATATAGGGGCCTGCCGAATACTAGGAATGGTCCAATATATAAAACAGTCTCCATGTCCTCAATGCAATTGAACTTAAAGAAAATCCACCTGTTAGTGTGGTGAATGGTTTGAGCTTTGGATTTCCATTACTTAGCCATGAATTTATTGAGCAAAAACTAGCTTGGGTGTCTAGTATTGAAGTAACCAACTAGGCATAGCTTCAAGTGCTCAAGGTTATGAGATAAGTCCTCCATTTCATAAAATGCATTGAAGTATGAATGGGGAAAATAATATGAGAGTTTTGTAGTGTTATCTAGGGACTTATTTCCCGAAAACTGGCTGCTCCAAGGAGCCTTGTTTTTTCAGAATGATTTTGGGAAGGATTCATTCTTATCAACTCTATTTTCTAGATTCTTAGCATGTGAATTTTTTTTTCGAGGTTAATACCTTCTTAGAACTAATTTGTTCAGAAGCATGTGAATGATTAACATTATCACGAGTAACATTTAAATCAATTTTTTGCTTAATCAAACCTGTATCAAATTTAGCCATAGCAGAGTTCGTGTTAATTGCCATGGATGCTTGCGCATTCTCACTCGAGCTTGTGCTAAACTGGATAGGAACAGAATCGCCACAATGGCATGGCAAGGTGAGGTCGAGAGTAAGCAAATCATCCATGGATTTGGATTTTCTGCAAGAAGAGACATTACCATTAGTAATTGCAATAGAATCAACTAAAATTTTACTGATTACCATTTTTTGAATGCCATTTTCCTTGATAATGAACTCGGATGCTTTAGAATCCATGTTCAAGCATATGATAAACCTCCTTTTTGGAATTGAGAGAGGAAATTTTGGAGAATCAGCATCAAAAATCTTTTAGATAGTGAGAAAAAGGGGGTCTCGAATGGCAGAAGTTAAGTTATGGGATTCCTTCGGTACTTTATTAAAGTCTCTTAATAAATGAGACATCGAGAATCCTCAACCCTTATCAATTCTGTCAAATCTAACAACTTAATTCAAAACCAAGAAGCAGAATAAGGTTTTGGTGATGGAAGCGAGGGATTTGCGAGAAAATTATGAGGAATAATGGGAGGAGAGAGAGAGAGAGAGGAGCATCGAGAGCGTGTAATGAATTTTTTTTAGATATTATCATATGATGGAATTGATCACTAAATTTGATCATGGGTCTCATTAATTTTAGCAATGCATCATTAGGTATCAAATCTTACCTCTAATCTCACAAATACTTTTATCTTTTTAAAAAATATTTCATCTTTTTATTTCTTAAATATTTATTCAAAATTAGTTTCAATTTGATTAAATTCTCTATCTAGTAGTATCTTTTTTGCAAAAAAAAAATAAGACAAAAAAAGTAGAAAATAAAGAAGTACAAAAAAAATTGAAATTTCAAAATTGATTGAATATATTGTAATATTTGTTATAATTCTATTTTATTAGTAATCTTACCTTTAAATCTGTATTGTCATTTACCTCAAGAATTGTAATCACTCAAAATCAATATATTTTTAGAAACTTCCACTCAAATCTCAACTATTATTCATTTAAGTTTGTTAAGATTCAAAAAATCTTTATTGAGCGTTGAGTAGTAAATCATACTTATTTTTTGAAAGAATATCTAACTCTACTGATAGGAGTTCTCTAAAAGCTATTGATCTAAATTATCTATGGAAGCTATGAAAGTGAAATGAGACATAAACTAGGCCATATCCATGAATGATTGGATCATATAAAGAATAATCATTTAGAATAGTCAAGGATACTCCAAGGAAGAGGGGTAAAAGTCTACTAAGAAAATATATTAATAATTACTATGCATGCTATGAGTGAGATGATGATGAAGATGAGTGGGCTTCAATAAACATTCATGAAAGATGTGTGCAATTTAGAGAGTAGAGAAAGCTTGAAGATTATAACCTAACAACATGAAGATGAGAATGCCATATAAGTCATATCTTCTAGGTAGAACTACTTCTTAATCTCTCTCTTAATGTCAACACTATTATTTATTGTGTATGTCCCCCTTTCTATTTTCGTAAATCTTTAATGTCACCATAGCATTGCACTATTGGGGAGATAAAAAAATAATGGTGCATGCTTTTGTTGCCTCATCAGTTAGTGCAATCGCCTCAAAGTACCTTTCTATGTGTCATAAATGGTTGTCTAACTCATTGGCATCACATCATTGCATGAATGTGTGGTGGTTTGGCACCTTCACCCTTGGTTCTCCATGGGTGACCATCACCTGAGCCGACAATGCTACCTTATAAATTAGTACCTCTTACCTCAACTTCTCTTCATGTTTAGTCAAGACCTCTACCCTTGACTCCAAGCTAGCTAACTGTTCACATCCCTCATGAACTCATCATATAACACTATCAGGATTATCAAGCCTTGCATTCTTTCTTAAATGCCTTAGATCTGCATTTTGAGATCTTTCATGACCTTCCATAAGCTTTGTTCCATGAGATTCATCCCCTCTTTAGTGTTTTCCATAGTGATCTCTAACATGCTCACTCGATCATCTAAGCATGTGATAGGATCACATAACTTGTTCTTCTTTCTCTTTCCATTATTTGGAGCATCAAGGTCTCTTTGAACTTCATTAAAAAAATTCTTAAGAATGAGAGCTTATTATCATTTCTTTTGAGTTACCCTCTATAAGCAAACCTTGGCTATGATACCAATTAGAATGGAATTAGTTTTTCTACTAAGCTTTCATGAAATACTTAGACAAGTCATCTCTCAAATGTTGCTAAGTTAGCTTCACACTTGCCTTGTAATTAATGCCTGACTTCTACCCATAGTTTAGAAGTGAAGAGAACTAAAGAGAATACTAGGAATAAAAAACTTTATATTTAATAAAAAACACTTTACAATTCTTTAGAAAAGTTTACAACTTAGTGGTTTGAAAATTAGGTCACCTCCTCTTTTATAAACATCTATGGAAGTGTCTAGATTCTTTGAAGGTTCTAGATACTTTACAATCCTTTAGAACCTTTCACATTTTTCTTTAAAATAAAAGTTTAGTCAGGTTTCTAGAATCTTCTCACCTTCGTATATTGACTCCTAAGAAATTTTTGTTTCAATTTGCTCAAGAGAGGGGATCTCCATAAGTGGTGACATGAAACCATGGTCCTTCTCACTAACATGACTAAGTCTCATGTGTCAGAGGCCAATACTATTCTTTTGATGATCAATATTTACCTAATCTCTAGATACTTTTGCTTGGGTAAATTAAAAAATACTATCATTCTTATCCCTTATATGAATAATGGGCCATTGACTAATTTCTACTAATCATTAGCGAAGTGACTCATATATCTCATATAATACAACATATCTATGAACATCAAGTTCACATGAATATATGATATGTAAAAGACATATTTTAGTATTAGATGATCTCCAATCTATATATATATATATATATACAATATATCTCTCATGCAAATATTTATGATGTCCTATTATTATTCATTTTTTGTTTGTTTCACAATCATCATGTATAAATGTCCTAAAGAAGTCAATATAAGGTAAGTTGTGAAATGATGCTTTTGAATAAATCATCCAATAATTCTCTAGACACACTAAGTTAGTAGAATAAATATTACTAACTAGTATGGTATCTCCTCCCAAAATGATGTTTTCCTCTACCTTGGATCTATATTATCTCAAACTCTTGTATTGTAGTCACTTATATGAATAAAAATCTTTTTGGTGCATGTCTAATGGTGCTCCTACCTCATATCTTAAAAACAAAGATACTAGAAAAAATTTCCATATTTTTCATTTTTCCATATTTCGTTGATTAGTAAATTTTATGAGATAATATTTATTGATACTACATCTCTAAAAGATGATATGTATAGGAATATCACTAAGATATCTTATATATCCAAAAGTGAACTATGTAGCATGCATGTTATTAATCATATTTACAACACATCTTCATAGATTCTAGCTGATACACTAACCTTTGAAAGATATTGGTGTGTACCAATATTTGATTTCCATCCTTAAATTTCAAATTCACTAATATTTAATGAGTCATACATATACTAGCTTCTACCATAGTTTTTCTGCATTCATTTTTTTTGGAAACATGATATTAGGTATCCATACCAATCAATTATCAAATAGTGGAGGTAGCCTTAAAGTTAGAGGTGTCAATTGGGATGACAGCCTAGTCACAGCAAGAGACATGGCCTGATTCATTTGTGCATGACATGACATGGCCTTTCTTTATGTCTCATGGATTGGCTTACAACATGGCATGAGCTGTGTCAGGCCAAAGTTTGTGGCATGGGAGGCATAGCATGGCAATACCCAACATGATAGCGCATGCTAGACAAATTTAGCCTAAATTGTCAAACATGCTAGCCTAGTCCTAACCTAAGATAGTTCGTACTTGTCCCTAGCTAGACTAGACTAAACATCGGCTAGCTTAGACTGAACCTAGGCTAGCCTAGAATGAGTTGGGCTAACCTAGTCAAAACTTATTAGACTTAGCATGACCTAGCTTGGCATGAGTCAACATGATCTAGTATTACCCAACACGACCTGATCAAATAGCATACTGATGGATCATGCTTGTTGAGCCATCCAATTTTAGAGCTATGTCGACATGGCACAACTTGTTCTAAAACCATTATATGTGGGGCACGACACAATGGGCTAAAGATATCTAAAAAAATCGTCATGCCAGCATTCATACTTTTAGGTTTTGGAATCCAAATCACTCAGTCAAGCAAATGTTTTACTCCATTAAAATCTAATATTTTATAATTACAAATAAAATATTTAGTTGGATTTAATTATATTTTAAAAATGTAATCCTCTATGGTGACTATAGTTAAATTCAAACAGGATAAAATATACAAATAAAAACATCCTAATAATCTTCTAATATTACTTTATTGATATCAAAATATTCTAATACTATATTGATAATATTAAAACATTATAATACCATGTTGGTATTAGTGAAGAACTTCCACAATAAATGCTCAAATATCATTTATTGGAGAATGAATTTTTGGTAGTGGCTATTCCAAAACCACATATGGTATTAAGTATAAGATTGCATGAATGCAACATGAGTTTTAATTTTCCAAAAACAATTATTGAGATATTTTCTTCTTTAAAATTGCTCGCTTTTTATAAAAATAAAATTTGATATGAATTTAATTTTTATTAAAATCAATTTTATTAGTTTGATTTCTGAAAATTATAGAATCATTATAAATAACTTAACTATGAATTAGATTTAAATTCTAATGTAAAATTCTAATTACCAAGCATAATATAAACTCAGCTATATTTCTAGATAATCAATTTAATTATTCATATATAGAATAAAATTTCAAATTACCAATATTACATCTACTAATATGAATTAGAATAGAAACTAAAGATTTATTCACATATACAACCATCCATAAACAATTTCACATGCACAAATTATACTTCGAACCAATAAAATAAATTTGTAGAATATAAAAAACATAAAAAATAGAAATTCATGATTTTTGAGTGGGAATATCATACGTCTATTCATCTTATTCTTTAGGTTATCTTTTACTTAATTTGGAAGCAATTTGACAAGGATTTCAGCAACAAAACACATCAATTTTTGGGCAAAAACATAAAGGATTTCTATTGAAAAATCTTTTCAACAATATGGCAGCAACTTCACAATGATTCTAGACTCTAGAGAGGGAAGAGAGGATAGGGGAGAAAGATATAAAAACTTTCTATTGGAAAGCCTTGGTATTTATTGAAATTAAAATTTAATGTTAATGCTTATGTTCAATTATCAAAAAGAATTATTTCTTTTGCATTGCATGAATGAAATATGAAATATGACAATTGTTTAAATTGAATTTTTTATGAAAAATGAAATATAGAATATAAGTGTGATATGTTGAGTAAAAGTGTCTTTTAGAATGTTTATTGAAATATGAATGAAAAAAATATATAAATTTGTTAAATATGAAAAGAATTTATATATGTAATCAAATTTTGTAATAATTTGGGCATTCAACAATTATTTTCATATTTGAAATTTAAATGTAAATGTTAATGGCTATACAAAATATCAAAAAAAAAATTATTTATTTTTTCATTGTGTGAAAGAAACATGAATTTTTTTTATAAAATATGAAATATATAATATGAAGCGTGATATATTGAGTAATAGTGTCTTTTAGAATGTTTATTGAAATATGAATGAAAAAATATATTAATTCATTAGATATGAAAATAATTAAAATATTTAATCAAATATTGAAAATTTTGCTTGAGTTGAATTTCATAAAAATTTTACTCTCAAGAATCTAAGGATTACATTTGGACATGACCTAGTGAGTTGCCAATAAATTTTTTTGATAAAAAAAAGTGCAAAATAAAATTGTAAAAGTGATTTAGTAGCTAGATTGCTAAGTGTTATGCTACAATAAAACTTGAGAGCCACCTCCAAATTTCAAAGATTGAAAAATGTGAAATTGTAATATAAAATATTGTTAATCCCTTCAAGAACTAAGTGTTATAACAAAAAAGAATCATGTGATGCTCATTGCGATCAAACATAATTTTATTTTGTATTTTTTTATTATCTAGATGTTTGAAGTACAAACATTTGGCTGATAGAGTCATTTGGAGTATTCAAACATAATTTTATTTTTTTACAACCATCTTTTTTTGTTGGGTACAAAAACAAAACATAAACAAAAAATGGGAAGAGTATAGTGGGAGTAGAATACAATTTGAAAATTTACTATGATATCATTTAAAATTGGTAAAACTAGTTGAAAACATATCCAAAATTTTAGAAGAAATGATGTTTGATATCTTGAAACTAAAATAATTATATTTTAGGATGCAACATAAATTGTTTTTGGGTTTGATACACCAAATCAAAAAATAATTATAATTTGATACTCTAAAAAACAATAATATGTCAATGTCCATTGTGTGCGAGTATAGTATAAATAAAAAAATGCAACATTATATATATATATATATATATATATATAACTATGGGTAAGATCAGATCAATATTTGACCCACATGTTTTAAAATTAAAAAAAAAAATGAGAGGGGGCTCAATTTTTTCAAACAATAAAAAAAATTGTTTTATTTTATTATTTTTATATTATACATATTAATATATTATATGTATCAACACTATATACATACAATATGTATATTGTATATAATTAGTGTATGTGTGTGTGTGTGTATTATATATTGTATATATATATATATACTATATGTTTATATATATCTATATTTATTTGTGCACACTATATATGCATATAGATGGTGTATATATAGAATAGATACTATATATATATATATATAGTATAAATACATTCATATATCTATCTATTATTTTTCAAAAATCAATTTTATTATTACTAAAAAAGAAGAGTTTTGTACGGAAATAATATGTTTTAAATAAAAAATATAAAATATAATGCTAGTTTTAAAAATATGTCAAAACTAGTGTGTCTTGAAACAGCATGACAATGGTCATTGTTGTGAACGAAGGTCATTGCCATGCTGTTGAATTTTTAAAATCAAATGCTGATATTGTGAATGTCGGGTATTCAAAACATTGTGGAGATTCCATTATCATTATCTAAGCTCACCCCTCGCTGCTCGCCCCTTGCTCCTCTACCCTCGCATGTCTTGCCTCACCCATCTGCCCTCACCACTCGCCCCTCTCTTCCCACCCCTCTCCCCCTGCTCGTCTCTAGGAGCTCTTTCGTGGAGCTCAGTCTAGTTTCAGCGAGCTCTAAGTGGAGCTCCAATGTGGAGCTCAATGGAACTCCATGAGCTCCAGGAAGGAGCTCATTGAGCTCTAGTGAGCTCGATCATGGAGCTCACTAAAGCTCGACGAAACTACACGCACTCCACGAAGGAGCTCGTCAAGCTCCAGTGAGCTCGAAGTAGTGCTCACTGGAGCATGACGAGCTCTTTCGTGGAGTTCCATCGATCTTCATGATAAAGCTCTAGTGAGCTCCAGCGAGCTTGAGGAGCTTCGTCGGGCTGCACTATGGAGCTACTGTGAGCTCCGTCATGGAGCTCCATCGAGCTTGAAGTGGAGCTTGCTAGAGCTCCATGTCGAGCTCGCTGGAGCTCGATGAGCTATTTCGTGAATCTTCGTCGAGCTCTAGCAAGTTAGATATGGGACTCAATGAGCTCCAGTGAGCTCCATGATCGAGCTCACTGGAGCTCCATGATCGAGCTCAATGGAGCTCCATGTTCGAGCTCACTGGAGCTCCATTTAGGAGCTCTTGGAGCGCCTTCGTCGAGCTCCAGTAAGCTCTTTTGTGGAGCTCGTCGAGCACAATGAAGGAGCTCCAATGAGCTTGATCGTGGAGATCACTAGAGCTCTTTTGTGGAGCTCCAGCGAGCTCAAAGTGGAGATCACTAGAGCTCGATGATGGAGCTTGACGAAGCTCGCCGAGCTCTAGTGAGCTCCATGTCTAGCTCACTGGAACTCAACGAAGATCCACAAAAGAGCTCGTCGAGCTCCAGCGAGCTTAATGTGGAGCTCGAGGAGCTCCATCGAGTTTCACGAAGGATCTCCAGGAGCTCCATCATCGAGCTCCTGTGAGCTCCACTTAAAGCTCGCTGGAGCTCCACGAAGGAGCTCACTAGAGCTCCATCACGATCTCAACTGAGCTCCTTGAGCTCCACATCGAGCTCATTGGAGCTCCTAGAGCTCCATCATGGAGCTCCACGAGAGAGCTCATCGAGCTCTAGCGAGCTCCACTTTGAGCTCGCTAGAGCTCGACGAGCTCCTTCGTGGAGTGTGTGGAGTTTCATTAAGCTCCACGAAGGAGCTTGTCGAGCTCCACGATCGAGATCACTAGAGCTCCTTCATGAGCTCGACAAGCTACACTAAAGAGCTAACTAAAGCTTTTGGAGCTCCATTGTCGAGCTCCAATGAGCTCCACTTCGAGCTCGCTGGAACTCGATCGAGCTCGATCGAGCTCACTTGAGCTTGACGTGCCCTTTTGTGGATATTCGTCGAGCTCCACGATGGACCTCTAGTGAGCTCCTTCCTCGAGCTCGCTGAAGCTCACTAGAGCTCCTCAAGCTTCACTTCGATCTCGCTGAAGCTCACTAGAGCTCCTCGAGCTTCACTTTGAGCTCGCTGGAACTCAATGGAGTTCCTCAAGCTCCATCGTGGAGCTCGATTGAACTCCATGAGGGAGCTCGTCGAGCTATAGTGAGCTCCACGATCGAGCTCACTAGAGCTCGTAGAGCTTCTTTGTGGAGCACGTGGAGTTCCATCAAGCTCCACAATAGAGCTCCACGTCAAGCTTGCTGGAGCTCGACGTAACTCCACAAAGGAGCTCCTGGAGATAGGCGGGTAGAAAGGGGTGGGAAGAGAGGGGCAAGAGGTAAGGGCAGACGGGCGAGGAGAGACGGGCTATGGTAGAGGGGTGAGGGGCGAGGGGCGAGGGGTAGCTGAGATAATGATAACGGGATCTCCAAAGTATTTTCAATAGTTAGCATTCACAACACGGCCTTTTATTTTTAAAATTCAATAGTTTAAAAATGTATTTTTGAAACTAATTTGGGCATATTTTCAAAACTAGCATTATATTTTAGATTTTTTATTTAAAACATATTATTTCCGTACAAAACTCAAAAAAAAATACATAAACCATTCAATCAATTCAATTATGCCTATCAACAAATAAAACTTTTCTCCTTGTAGGCTCCAATGCATTGCGAATACAAATCAAGTATACAAAAAACTTTCGGGATTCATAAAACACAAGCTCTTTCTTAAATCATTTAAATATAAATAACATCTAAATAAAAAACATTTTAGGTCCATAATGAAGACTTTCCCCACAAGTTTATGGGTCGTAATATGCTCATTACAAGACCATCCTTGCTTTTCTAGATAACAACATGCATTATTTGGCTGAATGTTTCTAGTTTATAATTAATACCTACATTTCTAGTTTAATGTACACAATTATAGTTACATATACATTCTATATACTTACGTATTTTTTGATACTAGGTGGGACCCCTAACCCTTTTGGGTCGTAGGTCAATAACCCAGGGCCTAGGGAAATGTAAGCAAACCTATCCCAGCCAAAAAAGAAAATAGTAAGATTAGAACTCACAAGACAAGTATTGTGAGTTTCCCATCTATCCAATCTAACTACCATACAGTTGATTCTAGATAGCATGCACATATTTTCTTATGTGAGTGTATTTAGAATAAGCATTGCCAATATATAAATGCATTAGTAAATCTGGGAATCTACATTATGATAGAAAGAAACTTCACATAACACATAACATGTTTATTACGAGTTCATCTATACATAAAATAATCATCGTCCTTGCATCACATCACAACACAATAATAAATTTGCATACAACAGGATTCAATCCAACTCAAATCCCTGCATAGTCCAAACTACAAAATATACATAAGTTAAAACAAATGTTACATATTATGTGGAATCTAAAATGCATGCATTTCCATTCTTATCATAGAATGCAACCCCATATAAGAACGATGTAGATCCACATAAGTATAATCCAATTCATTATTATACCTAAAATAGAATCCAACACGTTATTTTTGCTTAAAAGTACACTTTAGTAAGATATTTAATTATATTTTATTTAATTGTATGGATTAGAAAATAGTTTTTTGGATAGCATAATTTTTTTGAATCACCCCCTTAATCCTTTTTGATCTCTTTCTTCCTCCTGCCTTTCTCACTCTCCTCTCTCTCTCTCTCTAATGTCTCTCCTCCTTCCTCTCTCCTTTTTTCTATATATATATATATATATATATATATATATATATATCTCTATCTATCTATCTATGTGTGTGTGTGTGCATAACATGTATTTTGTTGTTGTCATATATATTATTGTACATATATATACCAATTATATATTTATACTATTGTTATATATATTATAGTATATATATAATGTTTTGTGTGTGTGTGTGTGTGTGTTATAGTATATATAAATCATTATCTATTTACGCATTTCTATTATATATGTAGAGAAAGAATGAAAAATTGGATCACTAGGTGGGAAGCAAGAGATTTTCATTGTAAAATTAATTTATGAAACTTTATATCTAATATTAATTATTTTTACTCACAAATCTTAAAGTAGAATTCTATCATATTTTTCTAGTAGCAAAAAAAACTCCCATATCTAGAAGTTTAAATGCATGATATATATATATTGTTGGGGTAAGATATTTGGTTTGTGGTTTATTCGAAACCATAAAGTAATGGTAATGATGGTTGATTTATTAAACAATAAAAACAAATTAAATAAACAACCTAAAATGAAGAAAACCCTCAATATAAAAAAATTGAAAAATACAATCTAGTAAAAATAAAGTTCAAGAAACAACAATGTATGGTCGAAAAATATATGCTAAAGTCTTCTTCATACATACAAGTACGTAATGTATACTACCTCCAAAAAATATGTTTAGGACCAAAATGTATATTCTAGGATATAAAAACCTGGAAATCAAAAATCCAATACAAATACGTAAACCTATGATTTTGGGATGAATATTTTGGATCTCTTTCTGAATTATTCTTTAGGTGATATGGTTGCTTAATCATATTTATGGCTTAGAATCAACAACATGATTATATCACTATTTCTGAATTGAAGATAAGATTTTGTCTGTAACTATAAAATCATCAAAGTTGTCCAAGCTCTATTTCTTTATAACATACAATCTTGCATACAAATAAAAACAAAAACCAATAGTACCAAGAATATGCACACAGAATGATAAACAATTTCTGATTATATATATATAATTTACACACACAATACATATAAAATAGATCACACATCAATGCACATGATGAACACATATATTACAATTTAAACACAATCACATAAATAAATAAATTAAAATATTGAAGCCAGTTTAATGAGGAGAGAGAGAAAGAGAGTATGTTGTACCTTAGCTTCTAGAACTCAAACTTGAAAAATAAAATTTGCAAAAATGCACACTCTACAAAAAAATGCTACCTTATAGAAAAATGCTGCCCAAAAACTTTCTATATCACTAATTCTTGTTTTACAAAACAAATAAAACTTGTCTACCCACCTTGGACAACCCAGCTAATCTTCCCATTTGTCATAGTTGGGGAGACACATACTAACATGTAACTTAAAGAAATTAAAACTTTGTTGATTATAATGGTTTCATCAAAATATTGGTGATATTTTTATTTGTGCATATTGTTTCAAGTATAACTCACTTTTCAAATAATATATCTCATATCTAGTGATATCATACATCAATTTATTTTGGCCAACTATTGAAGGTTGAATTCTTAGAAAGATATGTAGCAATTTGAGTGTTGTACCATATAATATATATATCTTGTCGCACATCCAAGTCTATAAAAACTTTTTCATGCATAAAGTTTTTTGCAAGCTTTACTAGCTACAATGAACTCAGCCTTAGTATTTGATAGTATTATGCACTTCTACAGGTTGGATTGAAAAGATAGAACTCCCCCTCCAAAGATTATAATAAAACTTGAGGCAGATCTATGTAATTTTAAATCACTAATCAAATCATAGTCAATATATCTAAGAGTTGGTATTAACATGACCTAGCACAAAGAGAGTTGAGAAGTCCCCCATAAGTACCTGAGGATAGTTCTCACTACAACCTTGTAATATCTTCCTAGGTATTAGAGAAAATGATTAACAACACAAATAGCATATGCTATATTCAATCGAGTGTAGACCATAACATACATAAGACTATTGATTTTTGAAACATGGGAGACTCGACTCATGTCTCTTCTTTCCTCATCAGTTTTGAGGCTATGTTCAGTACTAAGCTTAAAATATTTAGCTGAGGAAGTTGAGACAAGCTTAGCCTCATTCATAAAAAATTCTATCAAAAATGTATTCAATGTATAATTCTTGAAATAACCATATATGCCTAGAAAACCTATCTTGGATAATACTCATCCATGAAATCTACTTGACTAGGCCTAAGTCTTTCATAGAAAAGACTTTGCTCAACTTCTTCTAAAGTTTATTAAGTAGTGCTCTATTACGATCAATAATCAATATAATGTCAACAAACAATATAAGTATAAGTCTATTATCTCCCAATTGATGACTGACAAATACATGTGATCACAAGATGTGTGCTTAAATTCATGAGACTTCATGAATAAAAACAATTTTTTGTATCACTACATATGAGCTTTTTTTAAGACTATACAAGCTCTTATTCAATTTGCAAACTAGACATTCCTTCCCTTCTACAATCAATCATTTACGTTCATCCATATAAAAAATATCACGAAGGTTACCATGAAGAAATCTAGTGTTCATATCGAGTTGATCAATTTCTAAGTTCAAGCTAGCAGCCAAACTAAGAATTACTCAAATAGAAGACACTTTCAATACCTAAAAAAATATTTTATCCAATTTGATTTGTTTCTTTTGACTAAATCCTTTGACTATAAATTGAGCCTTGTATCTTAGTTGAGAGTAATCATCATTAGGTTTTAGTCTAAATAGCCATTTGTTTTCAAAGCATGCTTCTCTTTTAGTAAGAGTATTAAATCATAAGTCTGGTTGACATGAAGAGACTCCATCCCTTCCTACATATCTCAAAGTCATCCTTTTTTATTCTCAAAAGAGATGACCTCCTAAAAGGTCTCGAGGTCATATGCATCCTTGTTTAATATGTAATCATAGAATCTAGAGGATATCTAGTAAGGCCTAGATGATCTCCTTAGTTCAAAATGAGATGCATCATGATGAATAAATGGGTCCTACCCAATACTAATTATCTCTATGGTATATCTTGTGGCTCACCCTCCTCAATATCTAAAATATGGTTTCTCACCCTCCTCAATAGGTATATCTTGTGGCTCAAAGATAACATGTATATCATGTGGCTCATAAATATTAGTAGTATTCTTAAGGCTCAGAAATATTAGGCTGCTACTCAATTCGTCCCTCAAGACTAGACTAGTATCTAGAAGGAACTAGTACCAAATCTTTGCAAATAGGAATATCTCTATGGTATCACTCTTATCTATACTCGAATGATTGTCAACTATAAGCTGGTCCTCTAGAAAAGGCATATCTCAACATCAAACAAGCTTCTTGGGAATTGGCTCCTATATTCTATACCTAAACTCTTCTTATCGATAGTCAATAAAGATTCATGGATGTGCAATATTATCATGTTTAGATCATTCATCTTTTGAAATATGAAAAAGGCTTAATAGCCAAAAACTCACAAGTAATCATATGAGATATTTTTTCTAGTCTATATTTTATTAGGAACTTCTCCATCCAAGGTAGCAATAGAGAATATGTTGATTACATCAACAACCATACGCATAGTTTTTCACCAAAATTTATTAGGAAGATGTTCATAAAAAAACATGCACTGAACTTTCTCCTCAAAATTTCAATTCATCCTCACAGTAATGTCATTTATTTATGGTGTCTTGGCTAGTATCTTTTTATGTATAATACCATGGGAGACACAATAGCTATAAAATTTATTCTAATATTCTTCCCCATTATCAGAATGTATGGAGATCAATTTTTTTATCAATCTCTCTCAACTACAACATAAAAATCATGAAAGTCAACATAAAAACCCTGATCTTTCATTTTCAATGTATATACCCACACCTTCCTAGAGTGAACATGAATGTATGTGAAAAAATAAAGGGCCTCATCAAGAGATCTAGTCTGCACAGAGCAAATATTGGTATGAATCAGATCGAGAATATTCAATCTACTCGTGGGTGGATGAGAATGAAAAGGTAATATATGGCCTTTTCTAGCCATGTAGTCCATACACTCATCAAGAGAAGATCCAGGTCAAACAACAAAATTTTTTCTAGCTAGAAGCTGAAGGCCCTTCTCACTCACGTGACCATATCTCTTATACCAGAGATCAATGTTTCTTTTATAATGAATAATATTTATATGATCTCCATGCATTCTTGCCTAAGTGACATACAAAGTACTCTCATTACTCCTTACAATGATTAATATGCCATTAACCAACTTCTACCAATGATCACCAAAATAACTAATATATCTCATGTGATCCAACATACTAATAAAAATAAAGTTCATATGAATATCCAGTACATATTGGACATGTCTTAGCATCAGTTGATGTCCTGTCTGCATATGCAGACAAATGTCTCCTAAGCCTAAAATCTATGATGTCCTACTATTACTCATCTTTTTTATATCATAATCACTACATGTATAAGCAATAAATAAGTTAGCGTGTAGGGTGATATGCAATGATGCTTCTAAGTCAATATGCTAATCATCTTCCTAAGATACAATATTAGTGAAAATATCATTACTAACCAGTATCAAGTTACATTCTCAGGTGACATTGGCCTTTCCCTCGAGTCTCTCTCTGCTCGTGTGCTATTGTTGTAGCCTTTTCCAAGAATAGTAGTTATTTTTCATGTGTTCAAACTTGTTATAGTGGTCACACTTGACTCCTTTTCTACTTTTCGACATGCTTTTGGAAGAATGAGATTTTCTATCAGCTATGCGGTTTTCACTTCTCCCTCACTCCTCTCCAAAACCCTTTCAAATCCTCAATTTTTCTTCAATTTTTTTCAAAATTCCAGCCTTGGAAGGCTTGGAATCGGGTAAGGTGATGTTTGATCTAAGTTTCTATAACTTAGAAGCATTTTGCATGAGGTGTTAATAAATTACGATGGTATTGAAGGGATTGCATGAGCCATCCCTATACCTTAAAACTAATGAAACCTTAGACTACACTGAAAACCTCCGTGAGACAAAGTAGCTTGTCTCGCCTTCACGAAAACCACTGGATGCATTCATGAGCCAAATTCAAAGAAAATGGCTCATAATATGCTCTGAGAATGAATATTGATGTGACTGAGTTTAGAGTTGATGATGGGGGCTACTAAAAAATCTTTACGATAAGATTTCTAATGAATCTGTCGAGTTCAATCCTAAGAAAACACATGGAATCTCTTATTCTTCTGATACAAATGAAAAATCTCTTATTATTCACAAGTTTAATGGGTTTTTAAATGATTTAAATGACATTCCAATTGAAAATTCTCAACAATCTATCTCTTTGAATGCTTATGAAGGTGAAATTACTCATAATTCCAATAGTTCTAACCCCTCAAGTGACAATAATGGTAATTCTCATGATTTTACCAATCACACACACCCCTCACTGGATGAACATAATAGAGATAATGATATCTCTACTGTGTGTGATTTAGAGGTGACAAACCACACTAAACACATGGATGACCGAGATGTTCCCTTTGTGATGATTTTAATTGCAGGGGGTATGGTAGAACACACAAAATGCATAGGCAGCATGGTTGTAACCTCACTGGATGATAAAAACTTGCACAAAAAACAAAATAACAACAATAGAGAAGGCCCCCAAGCCCTGCTAAGCTCCAATAGCAGAGTCTTGAAAGAATGGAGGCCTATTGGCCCAAGACCATAATTGCATGGGAAACTCCCTACTATGCACCAAAAAAAGGACAATGGCCTGGCCCCCAGGACGTATGAAAAAAATAAAGTTCCGTGGAGCAACTTATTTGCCAGTAACAAAACTCTGGCTAATACCACTAAGCTATCCTATCTCTCCCCAAATTGGCTGGAAATACCTATTTCAAGGAGGATGACTTCCTCCAATGAGATAAAACATTGGAAGAACTGTCTGGTAGGATATTTTATGACTAAAAATTCCCGGACAACTCTTGTTGAAAATATTTATGGAAGAGCAATGGAGGATAACTCCTCAAGTTATCCAGCACGCAAATGGCTAGATCATTTTTAAATTCAAAAATTCTGATGAAATGGAGGAAGTTATAAAAGATGGCCCCTTCCTTGTTTTTGGAAGATCACTATATATTAAGCCTCTCCCCTTTGG
Organism: Sapria himalayana; assembly: GCA_029783825.1. Taxonomy (NCBI): domain Eukaryota; kingdom Viridiplantae; phylum Streptophyta; class Magnoliopsida; order Malpighiales; family Rafflesiaceae; genus Sapria; species Sapria himalayana. The sequence goes on from JAREIK010000438.1 coordinate 5,827,003, forward strand.
ATTCCAATATGGCCTAAAAAAGATGGCTAAGATCCTGTTATGGATTAAATTTCCTAACTTTTCGCTACATCTTTGGAACCCAATAGGGACATATTGCATGGGGGTTCTTATGAGTTTTCTCACAAGTTGGCTCTGAAAATTCAGATGTCCCCCGAAGTTTATAACGGTGGTCTTAAGGGCTTTGAAAATGTATGTGCTTCTTTGGTTATATTCATTTAAAAGAACCATGTATTTTAAAGATCTATTCGGCATGTATGATAGCTTTGACATAAAGAGCGAAAATTTATGTAAAGTCAGTAAGGATGGTATTAAGGGCTTATTATGTAATAGTGGAAATGGATGTAAAAGGGTTGTGTATGTAAATTTGAACACATTTTATGATAGTTTAGAGATGGAATGGGGAGAGCTCTGTGATAGAATTTCCTATCCAACACACATGTGCATTAGCAGGGTAGCTTCGTTTGATGCATGTTATGTCATATATTCATTGATTTATAAATGCATAATTCTGAGAAGATCTTCTAAAAGATATAAATGGATATCTATACACAATGGACTCGACATTCTAAAATCACCATGGGTCTAGGCAATTGATATGCTTCTGGTTTAAAATTTTTTAAAGAAAATCACTGTGTGCAAGAATTAATGCATAAATGCATGGGGTTTCTTCTGGGATCTCTTTCACGCTAGCACTGAAAATTTTGTTGGGATTTTTTGTTTAGTGATGGTTGTCTTAAGAGCTTTATTATACTATGTAATGGCAACATTGGTTGTAGCTCTGTATATGTTCAAAAGACCCATGCCATTATATGATCTGTTCTTTTTCTTGTTGTATGATAGTTCTATGAGGAGAGGAGGTGTAAGTAAGGGAGTTCCAACCAAACACATTTGGGCACTGGCAAATGGTTTTAGTTCGATAAATGCTATATGAAGTATTTTCTGGTATATGGAAACTTAACATTAGCGAGAGTGCACTTGAGGTATAAGATGAGAATGGATATTGTCATCTTATGAAGATTGCTTATTGAAAATTACGGGGTTTCAATTGCCCTTTTAAACTAAAAGAAGTGCTCATGCTTCTCAATGCCTACTCTATTGATATCTTTGCCATCACAGAGGCTAAACTTAGTGATGAAAAGCTATCCTGATTTATGAAAGTGAAGTTTAGAAGGCTAAATTCTTTTGATAACTTTTCTTGTCATAACAATGGAAGAATCCTTTTTCTGTGGGACTCTCAGACCATAGACATTATCATACTTTCTTGTTCTTCTCAACATATTTATCTTCAAATGAATGATAAAGAGAAGAGCCTCTCTTTTAGGCTGTCAGTAAACTATGGTCTCCATATGGTCATTAGTAGGAGTCTCTGGGAGAATTTGATTGAAGTGGGGAAAGCTGACTCTTCCCCATGGGCTCTCAATGAGGATTTTAACTCTTCCTTATCTGGATTAGATAGGGTCGAAAGTAGAATTATTACAAATTATGAGTGTCAAGATGCTCTAAAATATATTTCACCATTAAGCATGGAGGATCTTCCCTCATCAGGATGCTACTTCACGTGGACAAATGGTAGGGTCTCTAGCAAACTCGATTGGGTAATGGTAAATGGTGAATGGGCCAATCTTCATTTGGATAGTCATGCAAGATTTCTGGTTCCAAGAATCTTCTTTGACCACTATCTTATGCTAATGTTTACTGAAATATTAGACAAAGAGAGACTAATCCCTTTCAAATTATGTAACATGTGGCTCTCTCATAAAGAGTTTATTCCTTTGTTGCTTAGTATATGAGAGGAACAAATTTTTGGTTCGATGATGCTTCAATTAGTCAGAAAATTGAGGTTGCTGAAGGCGCCTTTAAAGAAATTGAATGAAATGCATTTTAGGCATATCAACACAAGAGTGTCTATGGTCAAGAAGGCTCTTCAATCTATTCAAAAATAAATTCTAAAGCATTCCAATGCGGCCTTGAAGGAGGATGAACTAGATCTTAAAATTTAATTGAAGAAATTAAAAGAATATAAATTATCTTTTCTTAGACAAAAGGCCAAGATAAAGCACATCAAAGCAAGTGATAAATGAAGGAAACTTTTTCATGCACTAACTAGCTCTATGTTGCAAAGGAGCAAGATAGTCACTTTTATTAAAGATGATATGGAATACATGACATCTAAAGAGGATATAGCAGAGACATTCGTCTCATATTATTATTATGGACTTTTGGGGTCATTCAGCACTAGAATGGGAATCGACGAACATATTATTGCAAATGGGCCGAAACTTAATGTACAGGACCATAATCTCCTCTCTTTATCTTTCTCTTCGAAGGAAATAAAAAATGTTGTCTTCGGCATATGTGATTCAAACTCACTGGGACCTGAAGGTTTTACTATAGAATTTTTTAAAGCACCATGGAATCATATTGGGCATGATGTGATCAATGTTGTAAATAGCTTTTTCCAATCTAGAAAATTGCTAAAACAAATCAATTATGCTTATATAGTCTTAATTCCTAAATCCTCGCATGCATCAATGGTTAAAGATTACAGAATAATATCATGTTGTAATGTGATATATAAAATTATTGCAAAACTCATTGTTTCATAGCTGAAATTGGTGTTGGGTAGTATAATAAATCTAGCACAATGGGCTTATGTGCGGAAAAGAATTTCTCTGAGTCATTTCTTTAAAACTGATATCAAAAAGGCTTTTGACATTATAAAATAGTGCTTTATAATAGAAGTCCTATCTGGTTTAAAATTTATTAAAAGCTTCATAAAGATTATCTATAAATGTGTTAGCATGACTTCCTATTTGGTGGCAATAAATAGATAGCACCTTGGTTACTTCAAGGGCAATAGAGGACTTTGACAAGGAAATGTCATCTCCCCTATCTCTTTGCCATTTGTATATAGTACATTTCAATGCATCTAAGTGTAGCAACATCTCTAGAGCAATTCTCATTTCACCTAGGATATGCTCCTCTGAAAATCACTCACTTAATGTATGGGGGTGATTTGATCATCTTTTCTAGAGGTGGCTTACCATTCACTGCCTTAATCCTGGACACGCTTAATTCCTTCAATGTTGTATCTGGTCTGAATGTGAACTCCTTCAAATTGAATATCTTCTTTGGAGGAGTATGCAAAGAAATTAAAAAGAAAAATTTAGAAAATTTTAGATATGAGGAAGACATTCTTTCTTTTGTCTTCGTTGGAGTTCTTCTGTCTTCTAGCCGATTAATCTCCTCTCAATTCCATATTTCTGTTGGCTAAAATAACCTCGGGCATCCATCATTGGACAGAAAAAATTCTTTCGATTGCCGACAGATTAGATCTCCTACACACAGGTGTTCAAGGGATTGAAGGGCACTAGTTTTCAGTTTTCCTCCTCCCTACCTACATCATCAATGCAATTAAGAGAGCATGTAGAAAATTTTTTTTGGGAGGGCCGAAAATTGGTAGTTATAGACTCAGGGTCTCTCGGGAGAATGTATGTCAACCCACCCCCCTTGGAGGCCTTGGCATTTTAAATATTTTCATATGGAACAAGGCGTTCTTCTAAACTCTTTTGTTGATAAATAGGAAGGAGGACTCACGTTGGATTAAGTGGGTTCATCATTTCTACCTCAATTCCCAAAACATTTGGGATTATCTAATTTCTAAAGAAGACACTCCTTTTTGGAAGTCCCTAATCTCTATTAGGAACATCTTGATTACTAAAGTAGGCTCTAAGGAACAAGCTGAAATTTCTTTGAATACATGGGGTGAAAAGGGCAGAATTATCTCTAATGCCTACAAATTCTTAATTGGAATGAATTATAAAAAAGAGATAGCTTTGACTAAAGCTATCTAGATGAAGAATCATGAGCCCAAACATGCTATTAACTTATGGATCACCAAGCACAGAAGACTCGAGACAAATGATCAAGCATTCTCAACATCAAACAATATTAATTGTGAATTCTATAGCCATGCAGAATCTCTAGGTCAAAATTTGTTGAGTATTATTTTTCCAGGTACATTATGAACGAGCTAAAAATATGAACATATTTTTAAGAGGACATAAGCTCAATTTTCCTGGGTTTTAAAGCATTCAAGAGAATATATTTGACCGAAACACAAATGAATAACCTCCGGAAAGTTGCTTTTGCAACTACCTTATATCATATATGGCTAGAAAGAAACATGAGGCTTTATGAAACAAAAGCCCAAAATGTGGATATCTTATATAGGAAAATCAAAACTAAAATTTATATTGTTTTTAGCAAAGAATGTAATAGTTTGAAACTTCCTTAGGTTGTACAGAAATTTTTGATAATGGAATTTATTATTTATCAAAAAAAAACACCATGAGAAGATCCCTCTTATCATTTCTTCTTGCTTTCATCCATGAAACATTTTCAATACCATGAGAAGCTCCTACCACAACCCTAATCTCACACAACACCTCTAGGTAGTGATATCCTCATGAAATCATTAATTTATCCTTGCTATCCAAAAGTCAGCTCAACATTAGATAAATTAATAGCTTATCTTTCAGAACCAATTTCATGGATAAAAGCTTATTCACTAGCCCTTTAAAGATATTGATGTGCATCGACATTAAATTACCATCTTTGAACTTCAAGTTAACTAGATATCTAATAATCAACATTTTATTTCTAAAGATATTCATTTCAAACATAGACTCTAACTAATTTATAGGTCATATACCCTTATTTCATTAGCAACATGTTGATAAGTATCACTACTTATCTATTTCCAATTTGTGGAGTCATCCCTAAAATGTAGGTCTTCCCATTCTTCTGCACTCAACTTCTTAGGTTTCTTTTTCTTTTTCATTCCTAAATTTTTTCTATGTTGATTATTTCATGCTTTTATAAATTCAATTTCTAATCCGTTTAAAATCCGTTCCTAATTTTAGAAATGAATTTGGGCATTTATAATCTTTATTTCTAAATCCATCTTTTTTTATAGTGTGTGTATGTATATAATATATATTATTGTCACATATATATGTCAATATATGTATGTGCATATTGAAATTGCAATATGTATATACAAGTATATGCATATATATATTGCACATACACATATTATACACATATATATGTACACATGTGTCCATATATATAAATATGCACACAACAATATTGATATTTATACACATGTATTTGAATATTAATATTGATAAATATTTATACACAACAATATTGATAAATATGTCATTTATATAAGTGTGTGCATATTAAAATTGTTATGAGTATATACATGTATTTGCATATTAAAGTTTTGACTATTAGTGATTTTATGTGAGATTATCATGGTAGATGGTGATAGATAAATTATGAGACTCTCACATAGATATGATAGCAAAGAAGTGACAACCTTACTGATTATGATGTACAAGATAAACTTATATGTTGAATGCTGGGGTTTGGGTATATTAATCATCATGAGTGTGGTATTTATGAAGTTGAAAGTGCAAATACTTTTATACATCAATACATTGTAATCATATTAAAGGAACTAGTTCTTGATTGAGATGAATATTATATAGAATTTTATTCTAAGGGGCTCACTTTTATTATGATTCACATCATCATCAAAGTGGATAGTGACAAATATTCATCATGACATGTGCAAGTATGTTATAACTCATAAGATAGTGACATAACTTATAAGCTACTTTTATGAACATAGTTCCCACTGGTGAAATTCAAGGGAAGCATACATTAATTATATAAATTTGATACTTATGAAGCTGAAAGTATAAATACTTTCAAACTATGTTAGTCTTTAGACTTTATGATGATAGAAGCCAGAGAATAATAGTGTGTGTGTGAAGAAACTATAAAGCATAGTTGACAAAGTTAAATTAGAATGTATGAAATTTTGAATGACTCTCGTTAATAGATTAATTGATGTCTTAGTGGTGATATACTAAGGAAATAACTATGAGAGGGCCACCACTAGGAAGGGCCCAATTATAACAATTATATTATATGTCATTAGGCTAATTAAGGAGTCATAACATAGCACCCCAATATTCATTTAATGTTCAACATAATATATGTCAAGCGATTTAATGATACCACATAGATTAAATGAATGAATCAGAGACCTAAGATTATTTAAGAATCTGAGTATTCATTTAACTAAGATTTGTCTTACTAGTGAATAATTGATCTATAGATAAAATTCCTATAGATCAATATTTGCATAAAAGTCTATTATACTATTTATACAATCCATGTATTTGTGGATCTCAGTTAATGTGATGTTCTTATTAATGAGTTTTTATGATGTCACATAACCAATTAAAGTATGCAAAGTAACAAAATCACAAGACTTTTTTGTCACCATTTTCGAGAATTATTTAGTTTGACTAGTCAATGTGAGTTGACATAATTATTCTTGTAAAAGGATAATTTATTTTTAGTAGTTTAGATAACATTATGTTTGTTTGATATATAAGCTAAGTCATGTTACCTTGTTTGAATATGCATAGCTTTCTTTTAGATTTGCTTGCATTTTTTTTTCTTCTTTTCTTTCTTTTTAGTCACTCATTTATAAAATTAGAATATCTAGCCACTCTTGCTAGTATTTCCACTAGAGGTGTCAAACGGGCCGGCCCAGCACGGCACGGCCCATTTTTAACGTGCCCAGCCGTGCTACCGTGCCGTGCCGGGCACGGCACGGTTTTTTAAATTCGGGCACGGCACGGCCCGTGGGCACGGCAAGGCCGTGCCGTGCCGTGCCGGCCCGCTCGGGCACGGGCGCACGGCAAGGCAGGGCAGGCGGGTTGGGGCGGGTCGGGTCTGTTTGGACCCGACCCGCGGTCTTTTTACCGGGGGCGGGGCCCGGTTGGGTCACGAGTCACGACTCAGTGAGTCGTGACCGTGAGTCGTGACTCGTGAGTCGCGACTCACGACGCAGGCACGCGTGCCGGCGTGCCGTGCCAAGGCACGAGCCGTGCCGGGCCAGGCACGGCACGGGCCCAGGCACGTTTTTTTATCGTGCCGGGCCGACCCAGGCACGGCCGAACCGTGCCGTGCCTCGTGCTGGGCCGGCCCGGCCCGGCCCGTTTGACACCTCTAATTTCCACTAAAATTATCTTAAAGTGCTACGAAAGACATTTTGGAAAAATTACACCAATGAGCGACAATATCCCAAACAATAACTATATTGCAACTTATCATGCTAAAAAAATTGATTTCTATTTCAAATCTTATGGCAACTATTATCAGCCTTATCATAGGCAAAAAAAGAATTATGGACATTGGGGATATGGAAGCCATGAAGAGATCAAGATTATTGATCTCAACAGACTTCAGTATCTTATTGGACAACTAAACTTGATGAATTACTAAGAGACATGAGAAGAATCAATACTGGTGAAGAGGAAAAGATGAGACGGTGGAGGGAAAGAGAGATGATGAAACATAAATTCATAAATTGGTTTAAGTCTGAAGAAAGTACTTCATTTGAAATCCATATAGTGAAATATAAAATAGTTATGGTTGAAACATTAGAAGAGGATATGGAAGATATAGCCTCGATTATTCAATGAGAAGAGGAAGAAGTGAAGAATAAAAATAACTGGCACTATAGAGATAGTTGTGAAAAAAAAAGCATGAGGAGAAAATTAGTGACATAGCCTCAACTATCCAAGGCAAAGATGGAATGAATGATACAATGTCTGTATCTAGTAAACAAAGAATTATGATAAAAAATTTTGATAAAGAACTCAAAGATATGGCCTCGACTATTCAAGAGAAATATGAAACTTAATTGTATGGATGAGGGAATAGAGATAATCATTCCTCCATCATCTATGAATGATACCAAATGTACAAGGAAGAAGGAATAAGGATAGAAAAGTAAAAAGCTCACATAGGTATAAGAAATTTCAGGCAAATATAAAGAAGTTTTGGAGGTCTAGCTATAAATATAAAACATAGTACTATTTTGGAGAGAACCCAAGATTTTATTATTTCTTGTGTGATGAATCATTATTGTTGCAAGAATAAAAATTACATTTTCATAATTATATATACACTTCCTCCTACATACAAAATAATAGAATATTCAAACAAACTTCAATTGAGATTTTTTTCTCGAATCCACTTAATTTTTTAAAGTCATGAATTTTATGTTACAAAAAGTAAAGTCTATTAGAAGCTACTTGACAATGACATATTAATTTTTTAGAGCCACAACTTTGATGTTACAAAAAGAAAAGGTATTATAGAAATTAAATGACAAAGTCATTATATTTTTTAGAGCCGTGACTTTTGAAGTATAGAAGGAAGAGTATTAAATAAACTATATGGAAAATTGTGACTTTGATTCAATATCATGACTTGAAGATATTTCTTTCCCTAAATTTATGAATTTTTATTTATAAAGAAAAACTAAACTCACATAGTCATGACTTTCAATTATCAGGCCTTGATTATAAATACTTAACCTTCTAATCTTCTTCATAATAAAACTCTAATCTTCCAACAGCACAGCAAAGATCCATCCTAAATCCTCATTGCTTATTATTTAATAATGGAAAGAAGAACATCAAAAAAGAATTTCATGGACAAGAGCTATAAGCAAAAAGGGAATAGACAAAGACTGGACACCATAGAGATGACACCTGAAGTCATGGCATGCAAGGTGACTTTTATTACAAAAATTGGGTAAAGTTGAGAATCTTGTGCTTTGAGAAAAGGTGTTTATTGAAGAGAAGGGGTTGAGTGAATTCATTCCTCCTTTTGGTGATGTTTTAAAAAAATAGAATTAGAAGATATTTTGTAAGTATAGAGATTCGAGAAATGCCTTGGTTGTAAAGGTGTTCCTTGTGAATTTGGAGGATAGAGTAGGAAGATGTGCTATGTGAGATGTATTTGGGTTTAATTTTATAAGGAAATCATTAATGAGTTTTTGGATTCTCGCGTGCAAAAAATAGTATGCAGATCAAATTTCTCTGTACGGATATATATTTTTTAGCTATCACTAAACTATTGATAAATAGTAAAGGCACATGTAGACAAAAAAGGACAATCAAATTCCTTTTGTCTGCTAGGCTTCAGAAATTATTTTAATGAGTTACATATTTTTTCTAAAGCGGAGAAAATAATTTTTTTCCTCGCTTGTACTATCAGGTTAATGATATGACACGTGCATCTAACTTGAAAAATCTCTCCTAATGACTCATCTCTAATGGTTTTAACAAATATATTAATGACTATTCTATTATTAGATATATTATAAAAAATGATATTATATATTTTATTTTGAATATTATATTCTATAACGATTCTTATCATGCACTCAAATATGACCGGGTCATCATGAAGATAGAGAATCTCTGAAAATCCTAATATCATTTTATTTAGTTTCCATTTAGAATTTACATAGTAGATGATGACGCATACAAAAGATATATTATTATGACTAGTCCAGATATCAGATATTACGGACACTATGCTACTATATTCCATAAATTTATTTGTTATTATTTATTTTTATAACTTATATTATTTTAGTATGTCGATCCTACATATGGACATAGAAAATCCTATGATATACAGGCTAAAAATAGGTCTGCATGAAATTAACTACCCTTTGATCCTCTAAAAATCTAATCAGAAGACTAATCGTGATAATCAGTTTGGTCATGCCTACCCTCCCTAAATCGTTACGATATAAGAAGGGGGTCAGCATAGAAGCTGAACTATATCCAACCTCAAAGATCTCACCGCTCAGTTAGGTTTAACTAGGATCTAATGCACCAGCTTTTTTGGTGCAATGATCAATATATTTCTTTAGATGCCCAGTCAAACACGTACTTCTATTAGTATATATTTCCTTACAATACTTGCATTGTGCTTATTATAAATGTTCTTCTAGTTTTTTGTTTTCTAGATGTATGAGTTTGGGTTGATGTAATGAGAAAAAACATGGTTTCAGCAGCTTCAGACCATTCCGTAGGGTTATCATTATTAATATTTTCTACGTCTACATTAAAATTAATCTCGATATCAATTTTTATTTTTTTTAGTTTAAAAATTATATTCTAATTTCTAAAATAAAAATTATTTGATATTAAAAAAAACCAAAAAAAAAAATTTAAATAATACCTATGTATGGATAGGATAGAAAAAACTGAAGCTCCCACCCGCACCACACCGCACCACACTTGATTATTTTGCTGAAGCCGCACCACACTTGATTATTTTGCTAAAGCCGCACCGCGCCGCACAACACCGCACCCATTTATTCTGTAGAAGCTTACTACACCACATTTTGTACCCATGAGTGAAATCGAAGCCAAACTAAGATGAGATTGAGAGACGAGATGAGAGAGAGATAAATAGAGAATAGAGTGAGAGTATGAGAGTGAGATTGAGAAAGAGGAGAGTGAAACATTATATTTACAAAGAATTAAAATATATGTATATTTTTTAATTTTTTTATATTTTTTAATAATATAATAGAGCATAAACCCTATAGTCATTAGATTTTCTACTCTAGCTATTGGAACTAGAAGTACATCCAACGGTCTGGATGCAAGAGATATTTTTTTTTATTTTTTTGGACCATTAGCAAAGCACTCGAACTCGAATTCTAGAAGCTTCGTCGTTTTGGTGGGTTTGGTTCGGATATTCGACTTTGGTTCGGGAGTTCGACCTTCAGAGGGGGAGGAGTGCACCACGCATGGCGCATCCACGTATGCCTAGACTGTGCCACATGTACGTCCTCAACTGATCACATGATAGGTTTATTAAAAAACCCCACAATGCGTACAAGGTAGGATGAGTTTTTTTTTTTAATAAAATAATATTAAAAAAATGGAAGAATCAAACATGGTTCAATCATACCGCGCCTTAAATGTGGCCCTAGTTTTGGGGCATGATAGCCTACTGTGCCGTTGGACCAAGACTATGAGCCAGGAAGTTGAGTCGTGCCCGGCCCATCATGTAACGAGCTATGCCTCTAGCCGACAATGCCCAATTCCAGGCATTATTTTGAATAGTGCCAAGCCGAGCCGTGCCTCGAGTCGTGCTCAGGCTGCCTAGGTCAATTGACACCTTTAATATCAAATATGTGTTTAAGGGCATCAAAACGGATACTTTTTGATTTTGTTGTATTTTTTTAAAAAAAAAGTATTATTTTTTTAGTTATCTTATGTACAATGCACCTGAACATAATCTCCTTTCAGCCAACATTTAATTCAACGGTTCGGCTTGATTATTCTTGGGCCCTCTGGTTTGTCCTTAGAAGAGAGATGAGACCATGTATAGCGTGGCTTTCTCTTTATTATATTTATTGGGTCCAACTTTCAATAATGCTTCTCGTTCAAGTTTTCTGTTGCAAGAAGAAACAAAAAAAAGGGGGCGAGACCAGACAAAGGGTATTATAATTGGTAGCAATACGATGTTGGTTGTCTTGCCGCTATTTATTTAGAACAAATTGTGCATTTTGTATTGACTCGTGATGGGATGGGAACTTGCATTTTTCAAGTTTCAAATTACAGTAGTATATTTTTATTTTAATTGTTTCTTTATTTTTTTTAAAATTATTCTGTTTTTAGACCAATGTCATACTGTCATGTCAATTTAGTGCCTTAATGTTTAGGTAGTTAAAATCGTAAATAAGAACTTTTTTTTTACTAATAAATTAATTTCACTATGAATAAATTAATAATAATTATGTTTTGATATACCAAAAATAAAATAAAATTATAATAATGTATCCAAAACAAAAATATTTTTATCACACCCCTTAGCATTAAAAAAATATTATTTTTAAAAATATATACACAATACTTTCTAGAAAAACATTTAATGCATATGTTTTTTCAAATGTATCCAAACTAAACATTTCAAAAGCATATATATTAAAATGTATTAGATGTATATATTTTTTGGTATACATTAACTAATATATAGTGTATACGGTAAACTATATATAGTGTATATGTAAAAACATATACATTTTTAGTATATGTTTTTGAAACTAATATAGTGTATATGTATACATTGTATATGCTTTGAAAACATATACATTGTATATGCTTTGAAAACATATACATGTATATGAGTTTTTGTTTATTTTTTTTAAATTTTTTTAATGCTGACATGACATTGTGAATTTTTTTATGATGGATGGACAATTTTAAGGTTACAAATTTAATAGATGCAAAAATTTTTTTTTATAGGTCTTTTTATTAATTATTATTTTTCAAATAGAGCAAAATATTTATATTTTGCAAAAAAAAAAAAGACAATTATTTATGTTTTAATGAAATCTACAATGTTTTCCCAAATTTAGACCTTTTTGGCTTCAATTAAAACTCCCAATATTAGCTACCATGGGTATCGTATCAAAACTAAGGCCTAAACCAATCTGTCTAAGCTCCCCCTCTCAGTAAACATATTGCTTTTTGTTGCATTGAGTAGCAATGCTTCCTCCTCTTAAACATAAACCTTAACTTTCACATGCTTTCCTGCAATCTCCCCTCTTCTTTTCTACAAAGTTGTGGTACCTCATTAAAATGACGTCTATTATTGGTATGTGTATATATTATATTATAGTATACATGCTAATAAATGCATATATATGTATCGCTAGAGGACTTATTTCTATGTAGTTTTATATATATCGTTGAGTAATATAAACAACAATATAGGTGTATGTACATTTATATATATTATAGTATAAATATGTTTATATATATTATATTATAGTATGAAATATGTTATCAGCTGTATATTGACATTAATCCCATCATAGTTGTATATTGATCCATACTAACGGCAATCATGACATCTGGGTTATGACCATAACATTGTCAACCTTAGTTTCTTATAAATATGTCAATAAGCATAGAAATATCTAAGCTGGCTATGCTCTCAACTTGTCGTGCTTTCATTTTTATTTAATATGGTATCAGAGGAATGCTTTGGAGCGAGAAACCAAAGAATCTAGCAGCGCAAAGACTACTGACGATTTAGCAGAAGATAGTGGTGTCAAACGGGACGTGCCGGGCTGACCCATTTTTTTCAGGTCCGACTGTACTTTCGTGTCGGGCAAGGCACGACACGGTGCAGTAACCGTGCCGTACCTGTCTCGGCACTATTTTATGGGGGTTCAGCCCGGTACGGGCTCGCGGCACGATTCGTCGGGTTCTGCCCAGTCGGACTGAACCCTAAATTAAAAAAAAAATTATGGTTTCGGCCCGCCCGAAACCCTAATTTTTTAAAAAATTAGGAGTTCTGCGCCACCGTAACCCTAATTAAAAAAATTGATTTCAGCACGGTACCGTGCCAATGGGACTCGGTACCGTCCCGGGCCAGGCACGACACGAGGTCCGGTTGGCCTCGGCACGGCGTGATTGTGCCGTGGTCGGGCATGGGACGAGCTCGGGCACGGGAAATTCCCGTGCCAGGCCGGCTCAGGCCGTCCGGTTGGCATCGTGCCTCTGGCACGAGGCACTAAGGAGAAGAGTCTGAGTACGTTTGCTTTGAGCATCCCTTTACACAACGCTGCTTTCGATAAGGCCGCATAGTCAGATTGAGAGCAACTGGAAAACACTAAGGAGAGAGTAGTATTATCTACCGATCCGAATATGTTCTTCACGGTTGTGCACGTAGCATCATACTCTAATAAGTTAGCTCTACTACATGAACTTGTATAAGCTGGAACTTGCGCAAGTATCTACATCCTACTCGCGAATAGAGCATCGCCTCACTCGCATCACCGCTCGCCGCAATTGCCTCCACGTTCGCACGTTATAAATGAAAGTCATTGTTCCATGTCCAAGTTTGAGCAGAAAATAAAATCCTAAATCAAAATCCAAGACCGATTTGCCAAACTTCTTTTTCCCATTATCATCAGAGTGATTCCTCTTCAATTCTTGATAAATACTCCTGCGCCAGTAAATGATATCATGGGGGCTGATATCGAAGATGTTTTGCGTGAACTTCCTCTCTTTTTTTTAATAGAAATTGTTTACGTCCTTGAACTGCATTTGGACGCAAAACTTTAACTGCAACTATAAAGATACTTTAGGTAAGGCTTGTTGACGGGCTATTCGATTAGTTGAGCGGGCTCAGAGTGAATTGAATCTTATGTCATTAATGGATATTTATTAAACATGCAGCTGTAAAGTATTTTATTTATTTATTTTTACTTCAATTATTAGAGTAATATTTAACTCTAATTTTTCTTTTTGACCTAAGTGATGAACATTTTTCTTTGTTAATTGATACTTGGTTTCCTTCTGCTGCGCGACTCTCTCTTCTTCTTCTCTTCTACTCATCTTTTCTATGCTTATTGTTCTTAAGAAATCCTTGTTTTAACAAAGAATTGTTGTTATTAAACAACATTCTGGTATTAGAGTTTCGTTTCCTAACTGAGATTGAGATTATATTTGAACATTATTCAAATTTAATTTCTCTAGATTAGGCGTTCTCTGAAAAAACTTAATTATTTTCACAAATTTCTTAAGATCTAGCATAGATATGACTAGATCTACTAAGATCTAAAGGTTTTGATGGTTTTTAAAATTTATTTTTTCACAAAATCCTAGCATTCTATTCAAAATTTTTTCAAGTTGTTCTTTAAAATAAATATGTTTTCAATAGGTCAAATCTCATCAAACTCGGGATCTATTCCTATTCCCTTGTTTGATGGTAAAAATTTTGATTACTATCTTGTTAAAATGCGAACATTATTTATCTCCCAAGATATATGGGAAATTGTGGTTTCTGGATATGTAGAAGCCCCAAATTTCTCTATTCTAGAAGGTAAAGAATTATTACAAGAGAAGAAATTAAGAAAATTAAATGATAAAGCATTACTTTTCATCCAACATGGTGTAAGTAATGTTATATTCCCCCGATTACTTGGCTGTACTCAAGCCAAGGAGGCTTGGGACCTCCTAATCGAGGAATACCAAGGAGATAAGAAGGCTCGAGGAGCTCTTCTGCACTCTTTAAGAAAAGATTTCGAAAATCTGAGTATGAAAAGCACAGATTCTCTTACTAAGTTTTCAACTCAGTTCCTTGATATAGTTAATCAACTTAAGATTCATGGAGAAAGCATCTCTGAGACTCGATTAGTTGAAAAATTACTAATCTGTATGCCTAATAAATTTGATGTCATTGTGACAGTGATAGAGGAAACCAAAGATTTATCAAAGCTGACAATCCAACAAGTTCTGAGTTCATTAAAATTATTTGAAAGCCGATTATTGAAGATGAGAGAAGTCTCTTGAGAAACTGCAATGCAATCAAGGTGGGAGGATAATTCTAACAAGGATGAAGCTCAATCTAGAGACATGAGGAGTAAAAGAAGCAGTCAAAGGTATGGGTTTAAAAATAAAAATAAAAATAAAATAAAACCTAGCTCTTCTTCTACTCTCTCTAATGACTCACTAAAGGACCAACATGTCTCTTGCAATATATGCAAGAGATCAAACCATACTGCGACTGAGTGTTGGTTTCGAAAACAGAATCAATGCCAAAACTGTAAAAGGTTTGGGCATAATTCAAAGAACCATAAAAGCATCTCTAAACAGAATGCTGGCTTTACAGAGCGAGTAGCCTCTGTAGAGCATCTGTTTTATGCAAATGAAATAGAAAATATATCTTCAACAAATACATGGTTTCTGGACAGTGGCTGCTCAAAACACATGTCTGGAATAAGGAAATACTTGTGGATTTACTTCCAGTAGTAAATTCACAAGTTAAATTAGGCAATTGTAAATTAGTTCAGGCACAAGCCAAGGGAAGAGTGGTAGTACCCACCTACATTAGAACAAAATTCATAAAAGATGTGCTTCTGGTTCCTTCCTTGGACCAGAATTTATTAAGTGTTGGCCAGTTAATTGAAAAAACTTATAAACTATCATTTGAGAATAACACTTGTGAAATATTTGATCATGGAAGTGATCAACCCTCATGGACAGTAAAAATCTCAAGTGGAAGAAGCTTTCCACTAGCATTTGCTGAGAGAACAGAGAGGACATTATCAATGAATGTCCAGTCTGTAGCTTCTCTTTGGCACAAAAGGTTTGGCCACTTAAATTATTTATACCTAAAACATATTTTTCAAAATAATTTTGTAAAAGGAGTGCCTTTAAACCTTATTATACCTACTTCTATTTGTGAGGAGTACTCACTGGGAAAACAAACAAGGAAGAGCTTCCCGAAGCACTCTACCTGGAAAGCCTCTGAACCTTTAGAACTACTGCATGCTGACATATGTGGTCCAATGTCAGTGAAATCATTAGGTAACAATAGCTATTTTCTACTGTTTATTGATGATTGCACAAGAGATATATGAGTGTTCTTCTTGGAGCACAAGTCTGAGACACTTGAATGCTTCAAGAAACTCCCGTCCCTTGTCGAAAGACAATCTGGACTAAGTGTAAAAACACTTAGAACAGATAGAGGAGGTGAATTTCTCTCTCAAAAATTCACAAATTTTTGTGAACTTAAAGGTATAGCTAGGCAGCTGACCACTGCCTACTCACCACAACAAAATGGAGTTGTGAAGAGAAAAAACAGAACAGTAATGGAAATGGCTAGATCATTACTAAATGAGAAATCTTTACCAAAAACCTTTTGGGCAGAAGCAGTGAACACATCAGTGTATCTGCTCAATAGTTACCCCACTAAAGCTCTAGACAACCTTACTCCAGTGGAAGCCTGGACGGGAAGAAAACCAAATGTCAAACATATAAGGGTATTCGGGAGTGTGTGTTACTTCCATATACCAAGTGTACAAATGACCAAATTAGACTCAAAGAGTCTAAAGTGCATCTTAGTTGGATATAGTCTGCAATCCAAGGGTTACAGACTGTATTCACCAGATACTAAGTCATTTCTAGTGAGTAGAGATATACTGATTGATGAAAACAACAAATGGGATGAAAGTTTAAATGAATCAAATTCTGGAACTAAAATTGGTTATACAGAAGCTGCTGTAGCTAGTAATAAATTAATAAGTGCTCCAAGGTATGATTTTAGTTCACTCTTTGATTTTTCTCTTGAATTTTCTTCTGATCTTTCTTCTGAATGCGGTTCTGAATGCAAGTCAAAATCTGCTTCTGAATATAGTTGTAAATCTTTACTCAATTCTAAATCTATGATTATCTTGACTGAACCAAATAAAATAACTCATGTTAAATATAAAGACTTGTCGGATATTTATCAGAGATGTAATTACGCCTCAGTTGAGTCACTCAACTATGAAGAGGCTATAAAATATTAATTCTAGATCAAAGCAATACAAACAGAAATGTCTGTCATTGAAAAAAATGACACTTGGACTCTAGTAGACTTACCCCCAAATAAACACAGTATAAGTGTTAAGTGAATTTATAGGATTAAGACTAAATTGAATTCAAATCAGCCTGTATATAAGGCACGATTAGTAGCTAAAGGCTACTCACAAAAACCCGAAATAGATTACAATGAAACCTTTGCTCTAGTAGCAAGGTTAGAAACCATAACGATTTTAATAGCCTTAGCTAGACAAAAGGGTTGGAATTTATTCCAATTAGACATAAAGTCAGTCTTCCTAAATGGAAAACTAAAGGAAAAAAAACTATGTAGAGCAACCCCATGGGTTTCTAAAAAATGGGAGTGAACACTGTGTTTATAGATTAAATAAGGCTTTGTATGGATTGAAATAAGCTCCTCGTGCTTGGTATCAACAAATTAATTCATACTTTCTAAATCAAGGATTTAGCAGAAGTGAGAGTGAGCCTACACTCTATATTAAAAGAGATAAGCATTCTGAAATTTTAATTGTTTCTCTATATGTAGATGATATTATTTTTACAAGCAATAAAATTGAGTTAATTAATAACTTTAGGAGAGAAATGGAAACTAGGTATGAAATGTCAGACCTAGAAAACCTAAGACAATTCTTAGGACTTGAAATAACTCAAGACACAAGTGGTGTGTCCATTTCTCAAATTACATACATTAAACTATTGTTGAAAAGTTTTGGAATGAGTGACTGCAAACCTATCTCTACCCCCTTAGAAGTAAATCAAAAGTTACTTTCTGCTCAAGGAAAACTAGTAAATGGAAAGAGATACATAAGCTTAATTGGAAGCTTGCCGTATGCATCAGCAACTAGACCTGATATTCTGTATTCTGTTCACTTGTTGTCATGATTTATGCATGCTCCAAATCACATACAATTAAGTGCTGCCAAAAGGATATTGAGGTATCTTAAAGGCACAATTAATTTAGGTCTGAAATACAATAAAATTAACCATACAGAAATTACTGGTTACTGTGATAGTGATTGGGGAGGAAATCTAAAGGATTACAAAAGTACCTCTGGATATGTATTTAACTTAGGAACTACTGCTATTTCTTGGCAGTCCAAGAAACAATCTACAGTCATCCTGTCTACTACTGAAGTTGAATATGTTTCAGCTTCAGTTGCAACTTCCCAAGCCTTATGGCTTAGAAAACTTTTGGGTGATTTAGATAAACCTCAAAAACATCCAATTAAAATTCAGTGTGATAATCAATCAACTATATCTATTGCGAGTGATGTGGTAATGCATAGTCGAACTAAACACATAGGCTTAAAATATCACTTTATTAAGGATACGATTGAATCTAATGAAGTTAAATTGGTTTTTTGCAAGATCGAAGGACAAGTGGCCGATATATTTACAAAGTCACTGCCTAGAGAAAAACTGGTTTATTTGAGAGAAAAGTTTGGACTGATCTCAACTACATCAAATAGGGGGGACTGTTGACGGGCTATTCGATTAGTTGAGTGGGCTTAGAGTGAATTGACTCTTATGCCCTTGATGGATATTTATTAAACATGCAGCTGTAAAGTATTTTATTTATTTATTTTTACTTCAATTATTAGAGTAATATATAAACTCTAATTTTTCTTTTTGACCTAAGTGCTGAACATTTTTATTTGTTGATTGATACTTGGGTTCCTTCTGCTGTGCGACTCTCTCTTCTTCTTCTCTTCTACTCATCTCTTCTGTGCTTATTGTTCTTAAAAAATCCTTGTTTTAACAAGGAATTGTTGTTATTAAACAAGGCTGATGCAATAATAATCATGGTCAGGCTTGATTTATAACAAGAAGCAAAGACGATCCTCTCCCCATCGTGAAAAGCTGCTAGGGTAAAACAGTAGATTCCAGGTGGCGTGATCCGGATGGATTTGCGGATTGAAAAAATCACAATTAACACTAGGAAAATTATATCAACTAGTTTGCACAAGAAGCTGAGATAGAGAGGAATCGATCCCAACACCTTTTTTGGCAGATCTCCAACAATTTTCTTTCAATTATGGATTCATCCATTCCATATTTCGTCCATCATTTAGATCAACCCAGTCACTTGCCCATTCCAACGAAAATAAATGATAGCAATTATCCATCATGAAGTAAATTCATGATTCATGCTCTTACGCCAAAAACAAAATTGGCTTCATTGAAGTGTCTATTGAGCCACCTTATGAAATAGAGCATACAACATAATATGCTCTTTGGAATCAATGCAACAGCATGATTCTATCATGGTTTACCCACTCAATGGAACCTAATCTACCCAAGGGGGTCGTTCATACCAAAATCATACATCAAGTATGGGAAGATTTCTAAGATCAATTTTCATAAAAAAATGCACCAGTAATTTATCAAATTCAAAAATCACTAGCCTCTTTCTCACAAGGCACGATGACAATCTCAGCCTATTTCATAAAACTTAAAAGTCTTTGGCATGATTTAGATATATATCGACCTATCCCCGCTTGCAACCAAATGAAGGCGCACATCGAACAAATAGAAAAGGATTGGATGATGCAATTTCTCATGGGCTCAATGACACTTACAATTGTGTTCGTGGCAACATCCTTATGATAACTCCATTGCCTAATTTTCATCAGGCCTATTCCCTCATCACTCAAGATGAAATGTAATGACAAGTGACATCAAAAACAATTGAAAATTTTTCTATTGCTACTGCAATTCAAAATAATTCAAACTACTCAAATAAATCAAAAGGCAAGCATTATAAACACTATAACAGTAAAGGTCACATCATTAAAAATTATCATACTCTAAAGTTTTATTGCAGATATTATGATAAAAAAGAGCATACTGAGGATAGATGTAGATACAAAAATGACACATAGACACCCAAAATCACAAGTAATTGATAAGATCAATTATAACAACAACAATGAAGATTTCAAAGGAATTCCTTCTCTACTACTAATGTAACAGAATCCTCTCAATCCGCACATGACATTAACAAAATAAGCCAAACTCTTGATCTGGTCAATATCTTGCAAGGATTTTCCACATAGCAACTTCAACAACTTTCTCGTGTCCTGTTATTAACGAGCACAAACCATAATATAAACACTTATCCAAGTGCGACAAGTTTGTCTCTTTTTTTTATGCTTCAATTAATTCTATCTTCACTAAGCCTTGGATTTTGGATAGTGGAGCCACCAATCATATCACCTCTAATTCAACACTTTTTACTAAAAAACAATCACCATCAATACCTAGCATTAGTTTACCAACTGGATCTACAGCCTTAATCGCTTCAACTGACACTATATCTTTCAATCCTAATATCACCTTAAATAATGTTCTATGTGTTCCTAGTTTTTGCTTAAATCTAATTTATGTGAGCAAAAATACCAATGCCTTAAATTGTTATGCCATTTTTTCCAAATTTTTGTGTCCTACAGGACTTGGCTACATGGAAGATGATTGGCTCGAGTAAACAACATGATGGTCTCTATTACATGCCTCTATTGCAAAAAACACCAATCTGTCATCAAAATTCACATCCTTCTTATCTATGGCATATGCATCTTGGACATCCATCCCCATTTCACCTTAAGTTAGCCTCTTCATAATTATCTTCAAATAATATTTCTTATGACAATAAATATACTATTTGTCCCATGGAAAAATAGACAAGACTTCCTTCCCATTAAGTTCCATATTAACTCATGCTCCATTTGATTTATTACATTGTGATATCTGGGGCCCTCACAAAGTCCACACACACTCAGGAAAACAATAATTCCTTACCACTGTAGATGACTTTACAAGATGCACATGGATATTCCTTATGCAATACAATTTTGAAATTCAATATTAATTTTTTTAATAATTTTGCTTATACTCAATTTTATGTATATGTCAAAGCAATTAGAGTAGACAATGATTTTAAATTCTTTCATATGAAAAATCTTTTTAGGTTTCATGGCATTGAATATCAACACATGTGTTTACACTCCACAACAAAATGGAGTTGTTGAAAGGAAGCATAGTCACATTCTCATTATAGCACGAGCATTACTTTTTCAATCCCATTTACCTTTTCATCTTTGGGGAGAGTGTGCTTTAACTATTATTTATCTCACTAATTGGTTACTATCCCCATTACTTTCAAATAAAATACCTTTTGAAATTTTATATCATCATCCACCCTCCATTGATCACTTGAAGGTTTTTGGTTGTCTATGTTATGCCACCGTTGTACACCCAATTCATAAATTCGAATCACGTGTCAAAAATTGCATCTTCATTAGATATCTAACTGGGCAAAAAAGATGCAAACTATACAACATTGAAACTGAAAAATTCTTTGTCAGCCATGATGTCAAGTTCCATGAAACCATTTTCCTTTTTTCATCCACATCAAAAAGTTCCAATTTTATAGTGCCCAATTTCTTTTCTGAAACAATAGAAGCTCGGCCTATCATTCCATCAATTCCTTCTAGCATTCATTCTCACCAACCTAAGAAAATAGAAATATTAAATACACATGAACCCATCTCTCCCACACATATGCAAACCACACATGTTGCTTCATCTAGTACTACTCAGTCTTCCACATTCACACTAGCAGCTGAAACTACACCAACACTTTCAGACACGTCAAACGTTCCTTCTAAACCTATTCCCCCTCCGAGTCTGTCAACACGACTCAAGCAACCTCCAACATAGCATAGAGACTTTCTGATATCATCTCAAGCTAATCAATCTACCTCAACATCAAGTTCAACAACAGATACTTGATATCCACTCTTACATTTTCTTTCCTATTCACATTTATCCTCTTCTCATTCTACCTTTGTAATCACCATCACAAATCACATAGAGCCCAAAACTTATTCTCAAACTCTTCTTGATCCACAATGGCGACAAGCTATGCATACAAAATTAGAAGCATTACAGCTAAACAATACATGGAGCTTAGTTCCTCTACCTATCGACCATAAACTGATCAGTTGTAAATGGGTTTACAAAATAAAATATCAATCTGATGGCACCATTGAGTGCCACAAGGCTCACCTCGTTGCTAAGGGATACAATCAAAGTGCATGCATTGATTATCATGAAACATTTTCACCAACAGCTAAGTTTACAACACTTCGATAATTTTTTACTATTGCTTATGCATGCCATTGATACATCCACCATTTAGACGTTCAAAATACCTTCCTCCATGGTGATTTACATGAAGTTGTCTACAAGGAACGTCCACCTAGACTTCACCATCAGGAGAAAAATATTATATGTCGGCTCAACATGTCTCTTTATGGACACTTAAACAAGCATCATGAAACTAGTTTTCCACTCTCTCATATACTTTTCAAAAGGCCAATTATCAACAATCAAATGCTACTTATTCACTTTTCACCAAGGCTCAAGGTAATTCTTTTACAATAATTCTCATATATCTTGATGACATACTTCTCATGGAAAATGAGATCTATATAAAATGGAACACCTCAAAATATTCTTTCTTAAACACTTATATATCAAAGATCTTGGAGACTTGAAGCACTTTCTGGGTATTGAATTCTCTCGTTCAATAAGGAATATTTATGTCACAAAGAAAGTATGCATTAGACATTTTGCAAGATATTGGACTCTTAGGTATGCATCTTAATAATTTCCCAATAGAGCAAAATTTGAAGCTTACTTCCACGAAAGGAGCATTGCTAAATGATCCAATAAAGTACAGAAGACTAGTTAGGAGATTGATTTATCTGACAGTGACAATGCCTGACATAGTCTTCTTAGTTTGCACATTGAGTCAATTCATGCAAGAGCCTAGAATACTACATTCGGACTCTACCATTCGAATCCTCAAATACATCAAAGGTACCTTAGGCCATGGATTATTACTTGCTTCTAATAATAATTTAAATTTGAAAGCCTTTTGTGATTCTAATTGGGAAAGTTGTCACACCACAAGAAGATCAGTTATAGGATATTATATTTTTCTTGGAATTTCTCTCATATCATGGAAGTCCACGAAACACGCTAACATCTTTAAATCATCAGCTGAAGCTGAATATTGAGCTATGGCTAACACATGTTTAGAGCTAACCTGGTTATGTTATATATTATTTGATTTAAAGGTCTCTCAAACAACTCCAATGCCATTATTTTGTGATAATAAAGCAGTTTTGACTTTGTGGTGAATCCTGTCTTTTATGAACGCACAAAGCACATTGAAATAGATTGTCATATAATATGAGAAAAAATGAAAACTAGAATGATTGATCCTTCTTTTGTTCCTTCACACTTACAGCTGACTAATGTATTTACAAAGGCCTTAGGAAAAGATCACTTTGTTAGTTTGCACAGTAAGTTGGGACTTCATGACATTCACTCTCCAACTTGAGGAGAAGTATAAGAAAATATTTTATCAGCTACATATTAACATTAATTCCACCATAGCTGTATATTGATCACACCAATGAGGATAATGACTCTTGGGTCATGACCCTAACATTATCAACCTTAGTTTTTTATAATTTGTTAATAAACACATAAATATCTAAGCTTGCTATGCTCTCAACTTGCCATGCTTTCATTTTTATTTAATATATTAAAATAGAGTCCAGAATAAAAACTAATTTCAAAACTTTTCATGTAACTATAAACTTTTAATTTTAATTAATTTTAATTAATTTTAATTTTTAAATTTTTTTTAATTTTTTTTAATTTTTTTTAATTTTTTTTAGTTTTTTTAAATTTTTTAAATTTTTTAAATTTTTTAAATTTTTTAAATTTTTAAATTTTTAAATTTTTAAATTTTTAAATTTTTAAATTTTTAAATTTTTTTAAAATTATAAAAAGTTTTTAAATTTTTAAAATGTTTATTTTTAATTTTTTTTTTATTTTTAAAATTTTCTATTTTTATTTTTTTTAATTTTTTTTATTTTTTATTTTTATTTTTTTTATTTTTTTTATTTTTAATTTTTAATATTTTTAATATTTTTAATATTTTTAATATATTTTATTTTTATTATTTATTAATTTTTTTATTTTTTATTTTTGTATTTTATTTTTTTTTATTTTTTTTATCTTTTTATCTTTTTTATTTTTTTTATTTTTTTATCTTTTTATTTTTTTATTATTTTTTTATTTTATTTATTTTTTATTTTCTTTATTTTTTTATTTTCTTTATTTTTTTTATTTTCTTTATTTTTTTATTTTCTTTTATTTTTTTTATTTTCTTTATTTTCTTTATTTTCTTTATTTTTTTATTTTTTTAAACTTTGTTAAAGTTTTTAAATTTTTTTAAGTTTTTACATTTTTTTTAAGTTTAAAAAGTATTTAATTTTTTCATTATTTTTTTTAAAATTTAACGTGATACCTTATTCTATGATCTTGATCTACTAGGCATAATGATTTCAAAAAAATTGCAAACCAACAAAAAAAATGAATAGACATATTCAACTTCGGCATACCTCGACATATCTCCCTCACATGCTAGGTCAGGAGACCTACAATCATAAGAACTAAAGAAATAGGGGTTTGCCGATGACACTGATTTCATGAATATTGGTGGCATTTTAATTATTGTGTACCTTTTCAAATACAATTGGCTTTTCACCCAAAACTTCCTATATTTAGTGATATTGTACATCAGTGGTAGCTATAATGAACTTTGCCTCATTACTAGATAATGTTACGTACTTCTACAAGTTGGATTATCAAGATATAACTCTCCCTTTAAAGGTTATTCAATAACTTGATGTGAATTTATGTGAATCTAAATCACTAGCCATATTAGAGTTAATATATCCTAGAAGTACAAATTTTATTCCTCCCAAGTATAAAGATAGCAGAGAAGTCCTTTATAAATACTTCAAGATAAATTTCACTACATCCCAATGATATCTACCTAGGTTTGAGAGAAAATGATTGACAATCCTAAAAATAAATGGTATATCCAATCTAGTGTAGACCATACCAAAGATAAGACTACTGACTACTAAGGCATAAGGGGCATGACTCATGTCTCTTCTTTTCTCATCAGTCTTGGGACTATGCTCGCAACTCAGCTTAAACTATTTAGCTATGTAAGTTGAGACCACCTTAGCCTCTTTCATTAAAAACCTTTCAATAATTTTATCGATATATCATTCTTAAGATTACTAGATATGCTTAGAAGGTTTATCCCGAAAAACACTCATTTCTAAAATCTGATTGACTTGACCCAAGTCTTTCATAAAAAAGTCTTTTCCTAGCTCCCTTCAAAACTTATCAAAATGTGCTCTATTATAATCAATAATCAATATGTCATCATCAAATAATAAAGTATAACTCTATCATCACCTGATTGATGATTGAAAAATAATACAATAGTCCCAAGCTAAGTGCTAAAAGTCATAAGACTATATAAATATAATCTCTTTTACCACTACCTTGGAGCTTAATTGACATCGTACAAGTCTTATTGAGTTTGCAAATATGACTTTTCTTTCACTCTACAATTAATCGCTCAGGCTGATCCATGTGGAGAGTCCCATGAATATTACTATGAAGAAATGCATTTCACATCGAGTTGATTAATTTCTATGTTTAATCTAGCATTCAACCTCAGAACTTCTCAAATAGAAGATATCTTCACTATGAGAGCAAATATTTTGTCAAAAATGATCCTTTTCTTTTGACTAAATCCTCTAACTACCAACTTAGTCTTGTATCTCGGTTGAGAATTATCATCATCAAGTTGTAGTCTAAAGAGCCATCTACTTTTCAAAGTCTACTTCTTTTTAGTAATTGTACCAGATCATATGTGTGATTGATGTGAAGAGACTTTATCTCTTCCTACATAGCCTTGAAGTTATTCTTCTATATATAAGAGAGATGCCCCCTTGAAAGATCTGGGCTTATATGTATTCATGAGTAATATGTAAACATATAATCTAGATGATACCTAGTGAGACCAAGATGATCTTCTTAGTTCAGACTGAGATGTATCATCATGAGCAATTAGGTCCTACTTAGTTCTAGTTGGAATATGATTTTTCAACTCCTCAATAAATATATCCTAGGACTCAAAAATAGCAGGCATATCTCATAGCTTAAAAATATCAGGTGTATCATAAAGCTCGAAATCATCAGGTAGCTTCTTAATTTTTCTTTTTTTATCAATATGATCTATAAAAGAAATCAACACTAGATCTATACAAATACAAATCTATATGGAATTACACTCCTCTATACTCAGATGACTGCCATCTACTAATTGGTCCTTCAAAAAATCACATCTCTGCTTTGGAAAAGCTTTTTGGAAATTAGGTTTCATAGTCTATACCAAACTCCTCATACCCAGAGCCAAAGAAAATGCATGAACATGTAGTATCATAGAGGTTAAATTATTCATTTTTTGAGATATGAACATAAGCTTTATAGCTGAAAAATCATAAGTGATCATATGAGATATCTTTTCTGGTCTAGATTGTATTAGGAACATCTCTATCCAAGATGACAACATGACTCATGTTGATTATATTCATAGTTTCTCCTCAAAATTCCTTGGGAAGATACATGTGAAAAAGTATGTATTAAACTCTCTCCTCAATAATTTGGTTTATTCTCTTAGTGACGCCATTTATTGCAGCATCATGGCTGGTATGTTTTTATGTATAATATCATAGGATACACAATAGCTATCAAACTAACTTCGATATTTTTTCTATTATCAAAAATATATGAAGATTAATTTTCTACTAATATCTCTCTCAACTCTAGCATGAAAAACCTGAATGATAAGAAAGATTTGATCTTTTATTTTTAATATACATGTCCATTCTTTCTTAGGGTGATCATCAATGAATATGATAAAATAAAGGGCTCCACTGAGTGTTCTACTCTACAGGAAGCAAATATTATTATGAATAAGTTCAATGATATTTGATCTTTTAAAAGGTAAATGAGAGTGAAAAGATAATTTTATAACTTTTTTGAACCACGTAGTTTATACACTCATCAAGAGAAAATCCCTGATCAAATGATATGATATTCTTTCTAGCTATAAGTTTAAGGCTTTTCTCACTAATGTAACCAAGTCTCATGTGTCATAGAGCAATATTGCTCTTTTGATAAATAATAATTATATGATCTCCAAACACTATTACCTGAGTGGCACACAAAATACTCCCCTTATTATCCTTCACAATAAATAATGTTCTCTTGATTAGTTTCCACCATTTATCACCAAAATTACTAACATATCCCATGTAATCAACATGCCAACAAATATCAGGTTCACATGAATATTTAGTACATATCAAATATCTCGCAGTATTAGCTAATATCCACCTGTATCTTTAGACAAATATCTCTCATGTCTAAAATCTATGATGTCCCTCTATTGCTCATGTTTACTATGCCATAATAACTTTGTGTGTAGATAATAAAAAAGTTAATGTGTGAGGTAATATGAAATAATATTTCTCAGTCAATAAGTCAATCATCCTTCTCAGATACTATATTAGCAGAATTTTTATTGGTAACTAGCATCTAGGCACCTTCCAAGGTGATGTTGGCCTCTCCCTCAGAATTAATCTTTTCTCATGCACTATTACTATCATCTTCTAATAATAGTATTTTTTTTGCATATGTTCTATCTTATTACTTGGTAATACTTGATTGTTTTTCTTATTTGTGACTTGTCTTTGGAAGAATGACTTCTTCCATTGGATTGTGTTTGCTTCATAGTGCTCATATCATATCTCTAAGAAATAAGAATACCATTAGAAACTTTTTCTCTTCTTATTTCTCCTTTCTTCGTAGGACAATAAGTTTTTTACAAAATGTAATAACATAATACTACTAGCGTGAAATCTAGAAAAAAAAATAAATAAATAAATTATATGATTTTATTTTGGAAAAATGGGCAAAATGGTAATTTTGAAATAAGAAAAATAATCTAAAAGTTTTAGATTTCTGATGATAGAATGGATTTTGTTATTAAATTCATTTTAAAAAATATAGCTACGGTGATAAATTTCAACAAATTCTAAGGAAATCAAAATTTTAGTTAATTTTAAAATTTTTAATTAATTATTGTTATAATAAATAAATAAAATAAAAATGATTTTTTTAATATTATTTTAATTAAAAAAATGATGGGAATTAAGAAAATGGGGAGACGGGGAAAAGAAAATACTTTGTGTAAGAGAGAGAGAGAGAGAGATTCACTATAGAAAAAAATAAAATGTTTGTTGATTTTCTTTTGATAATAACTGATTATTCTGGAGTCAAAATAAAATAGTCCAAGAATAAAGGTTACTCTACTCGATGAGAGCTTCAGTTTGATATCAAATTTATAAAGTTTTGCTGGAATATTTTAAAAGGTAGTGGTTTTCTCTTATTTGAATTTATTTCTATTTAATAACTATAAATAATCATGGTTTATATTTCAATTCAAACTATTTAGGAATTTCATTTGAAGTAGTTAATTGGTGAAAAGTTTCTATGTTTCGATTAGTAAAATATATTACAGTGTGAATTGGGTTTAGGTAGTTATAACTATGTCTGGAATATGGTTTAATCGTAAATGACATATTTGCATTTCATATGCATGGTAACATTCCCAAAAAAATGGGTCGGTGCATGATATATATATACACACACATATATATATATATAGGTATAATGAATTGTATTTTGCAAATTCGAATTAGGACAACATCCAGGCTGAGTTACACGGTAGTTTTTGAAAAATATCAAAGGAAAAAAATATTTTATCGGAAAATATCAAATATAGTTTTTTGGAGGAGGTCCGTATTTCTTGGAGCATGTCCAAGAAAAGTATATTTTGTTTGGAAAATGTTCAATATTATTTTTTGGAGGTCCGTATTTCTTGGAGCATGTCTAAGAAAAGTATATTTTGTTTGGAAAATGTTAAATATTATTTTTCGGAGAAGGTTCATATATATATATATATATATATCTACATCTATATATTGTCACATTTGGCTTCAGCATGTATGAGGGAGTCGATCAGACTCAAGAGATGGGCATATAAACATTTATCCATAATTATATTCATGTAAATATTATAATAGAAAGGGTGTTGATATAGACGCATGATATTTTTATGTGCACTTAGATAGAGAGTAGCCCTGTAAGAGTTTACCTCTACTGAGCTTTACTCACACTGTTGTAGGACACCTTTCAGGTGTAGGTCCAGGATAGATGATAGACCGACATGCGAGATCACACATGTGAAGGAAGCCGGTTGTGGCTCGAATAATATATTATGTATTTTTATTCTGCTGAGCAAATAAAAGAAAAAAAATGTGCATGTTACATTTGGGAAATAAATTTATTTTATTACATATCGTTGTTGTGTGATGGAATGAATGGGATCCCCTTGGGATAAGAGTGTCACACTAGATAGTGACATACTAAAAAACCACAAAGTAATCATAGATATTTGGGCATTAACTCAGCATTAGACAAGCTAGTAGCTCATCTTCTAGGACCATTTTTATAGATGAAAGCTGATTCATCATCCCTTCAAAATATGGTTTTGTGCCAATATTAAACTCTAATCCTTGAACTTTAGGTTAACTAGATGTTTAATAGTCAACTTTTTATTTCTAAACATGTTCTTTTCTAACATAGACTCTAGTTTCTCCTATAGCTTGTCTGCTTTCATTTCATCAGCAACATGTTGACAAGTATTACTAATTATATATTGCTAAATTAAAGACATAAACCTATAGTATGAGTTTTCTCATTCTTCTTTAGTTTTTTTTTTCAAGTTTTGCCTTCTTCATCATAGGGTCATACAATTGTTTGACTATAAGATAATTATGCATTCTATTTTTCTAAAGTAAATAATTGATCCCAATTTACTTTATTTTCACAAAATGATCATTCATGATAATAAAGAATAATATGAATTACAAATAATCAACACGAACATAAATATCTCAAAATACATCCACAATATTGTATTAATATTAGAATAATCAGATATCAATATAATGATAACAAATAAACTAAATATCATCTCAATATTAATGAAGAATATCCTTCTCCACATAAGTTTGGATATCACTTATTGGGTGGTATCAAGAACCTCATTCTGATACCAAATATTGAGGGTGTGATGTTCAAAATGTGATTTATTCGAAACCATGAAATATCAGAAACAATACTTAGTTATATAAAGAACAAAAACAAGAATCAAATAATCCAACGATGATAGATTACAATCCTGTGGTTCTGAAAAATCCAATAGAGTTAAAAACAATATATAAGATATAACAATATCAAATTCAATAATGTATGTTAAATACTTCTTCATTTGTATATGAAATCCATAAAGCACACAATGCACAAAGTTATGTTTTAGTTTAATATATATTTTCTATGATATAAAACCCTAAAAATCTAAAATCCTCTACAAATATATAAATCTAAATTTTGAGATGAATACTCTGGACCTATTTCCACATTATCTTTTAGGTGATAATGTCAGTTCATTGGAATCATGGCTTGAAATCAAAAAGTTGGGTGAATCTCGATTGCTCAATCAAATAGGAGATTCTTTCTATATCTTTTCAAATATTTAAATAGTATCTAACCTCCAATTCCACTTGACATACAATTCTGCACAAAAAATAATAATAATACTCACATGTGAGAGAAGAAGAATTTAGCTCCAAATATATAAAGTTTCATTCAAACTAATGCATAAATGAGACTGAGAGAGAGAAGAAAAAGGGGAGACACAAACAGTTGATAAAGATGTCTACCTAAAAATGATTCCATGAAACTTCCGTAACCCACATAATTGAAGAGAAAAAAATTCACTTCTTTAACCTGCAAAAGCCAACATATTGAAAAATACCGTTCTCTCTCAATTACGCTTCTATAACCCGTAATATAGAAAAAAAAACCAACACGGCAAGAAAAAAAAAGCACAACCCCATCCTTTTTTTTTTTTTGATTTTGGGTTTTAATCAAAATCGAATAAGGTACTCCCCCATCCAAGAAGGCACCACACATGTCCTATTTGTGAAAATGGGAATGTTGACTTTAACCTTTTTTTTTCTTTTTTTTAATTTGAAAATTAAAACGTGTGATTTTATCTCACATTCTTGGTCTATCATACATCATAATTTAAAAAACAAAACAACAACAAAAAAGGATCGGTCTGTCCAACTTGGACATAGCCAATGATATTTTTCAAAAATATTTTTATGCCCAAAAATAATATTAACGATTCTGAAAATATTGAAAAATTTTTAGCATACTACACACAAATATATTTATGCACATAAATTATATAGTAGAAAATTTTGAGAGAATATACAATCAAATAACAATAATAATAATGCACCACCAAAATATTTAACAAAGTAAATATATAATTACAACCAAATATTCAAATTTCATACAAACTATAGATTGTAACTAAAACACCTAGAATTTCAATAAAAAAAAAGGTAAAATTCATACTTTGATCCAACATAATTATATCCAGTGCTCTTCCATGTATTCTAGAAAATAAATTCAAGCATTCTTTTTATTGTGCTCCAAAGATGAGCACATAACACCTAAGCCATCACACATCCACTACACCCAACTATGTGTAGTGTGAGAGGAGAACAAGGAAGTATGAGCATTGTTCTGAAGAACATAAATGATTCTATTCTTTTGGAACAATTTCCAAAAAGAGAATATACAAGAATATATAAACTATATGTTAAAACTATATATAGCATATATACATATATATGCTATATAATTCTCCTCTATCGTGCTTTTCTATTCAAGCATTTATTAAAATGAGACTAGTTTTTCTTGTATTTTGTTTTCAAAAGACTATATACTTTAAATTATATATGTTAAAACTATATGGTTATATTAAACACATGCAAACACACACACACCCACACATATACACATATAGAGGTAAACTATATATAGCATATATACATATATATAATAATATATAAACTATATGTTAAAATACTATATGTATGTATAGTTAAATTATAGGGTAAATTGTGTTATGGTACAATCACCAAAGAATAATTACCAAAAAGAGCTACAAATTTAATATTTAATATAAAAAATCAAAACATAAAATATTTATATTTTACTATTTTAGTGCACTGAAAATTAGAAATTTAATTTTGCCTCGTGACTCATCATCCTATTAAAAATAATTAAATGACAATTTTATAATTTCAAAAGTGCTTTTCATTTTATTTTTTAAAATCTAATCTATATATATTTGTTTATTTATAAGTTTATATATATATAAACCTTTAAATAAATAAATAAATAAACAAACAAACAAACAAATATATATATATATATATATATATGTTTATTGATTTGTTTATTTATGAATATATATATATATATATATATATATATATATATATATATATATATGTTTATTGATTTGTTTATTTATAGATATATATATATATATTTTTTATATGTGTTTATATATAAACCTATATAGCATACACACACACACACACACACACACACACACACACACACACACACACATGTATACAGACTTTTGCTGTGATTTAGTTATAGTGCATTATCATTTGTGACATGGTCCTAAAATATTGTTGGGCGATTAATTTTGTCTAATGGACATCCACAAGTATATGATCCAAATAAATAGTAAATAAGACATACTTCTTGATATCAATCTCATATGAATTATATAAGTTATTTGGCTAACCAATTATAAATTAATAGTTATTCAAATTGAATAGATAAATTTGGATATAAAAAAATATTTAGATTCGGCGGTTTACTTTCTTCCTTATATATGATGTGATTTTAATACTATTTTGGCAATGTAATGATCGATTATTAGATGAAAGATAGATTAATATGGAATTTTCCTTTTCCCTCTGGTCATACAATGTGGTTATCACTCTTGGACTATCACTACCAAGGATAGTCTGCTCATAGTTATACCTTAGTATTTTACCATTGAAACTATACTTGTTTCATTCATGGGTTATCGACATGTCTACCCCTTTTTATGCAATGAGACAATAGCACTTGATGACTACTTCGAGCATACTTTAAAGGTCATTCTATTATGCATGTCTTAAAAGAACTTACCCTAAATTAATGTTGGATGATAAATAAAATATTATCCTAAAGGTTGATGTTTAGTATGAGAATCACCTATCATAGTTAGGAATGATGATATGTAAGCTACATGATAAGCTAAAATGAATGTGATTCATATGATAGTGATAATCCTATTAGTTTATTTTTTGGTTGTATGACTATCACTGGTGAAATATTAAAAAGGATATATTAATTGTTTGAGTATAATGATAAAAAAACCAAAAGCATAAATACTACCACATCAAATCTCACCAAGGAAGATACTAAAGACTAGAGAATAAGAGTACCTATTCGAAACAATCATTAAGGATAGTTAATGAGTTACATAAAAGTAAGGATTTATAAATAAACTCCAAGTATAGATACCTAAGTCTAGGGTTTAAGACTCATGACACAATTTATTTTATTTTCATAAGTAATACTATCAATATATTAATTTGTCATAAATCTCATGCTAAAAATCCAGATACTTACATTCTTAATACAACCCCCCCCCCCCCCCCCTAAAATATACACCTAGCATAATAGTGACTTTCTACTCCACTTTCTTTTTTTACTATAATAATCAAGTGTATCGAATTATTTTAAATAAAATTTTAAGAATAAATAAAGCAAAAATATATCCCGATAATTTATCATTTTATTGTAGATAATTATTTTATTGGAAATATTAATCTTTTTCAACCAAATAATCATTGCAATCAACTTGCCTACCAATGAACAATAACCTCGCATAAACTTTAAAAATAATACAGGTTCCTTTAGTTTCTACCAGGCTAGTGTGAAAGGTATTTTATCGCCCAACTTGAACAAAACATCTAGATATTTAAATTTAACCTCAAACATAATAATTTACTGTATCATGCTTAGATGTAAAAGAATAGTTAGCATCAGGGTACAAACCCGACACTGTTTCTGTTTGCTTCCTCAAAATAGATTCAATACCAACAACCAATTTCCTGCTTCGGAAACACTGCAAATCTCCTAGTGAACCTGGCAGGTATAAATAAATAATCACTCACACCTGTTTGCAAGGTGAAATCCTAAGCAGGAAGCAGAGATGGTATTAGCTAGCTGACGGTCCCCATTGAAATGGACCGCACTTTGCACAGACCAGCAGAAGTTGCAAAAGGAACGTCCTTGTAGCAAGCAACCATGTCACGGTTGGTGCACAGATCCAATTGAAGAACCTCCCAAACCTTCTTTTTGGGATTCAGTACATCATCTGGCTCACCTAGGAACCCATTGAATGTGACTCTCTCCCCCACAACAGCAGATTTGGGCGGCTCTACCAATTCTATCTTGCTTCGATCACTGTTGGAAGCTGCCAGAACCATGGCATGCGATTTAACGCCCCTCATGGTTGCTGGCTTCAGGTTGCAAAGAACACACACTTTGAGATTCTGCAACTCATCAAGAGGCATGTGCTTAGCTAGTCCGCTGACAACTGTTCTGTATTTCTCTTCCCCAACATCAATTTCCTCAACATACAAGGAATCTGCATCGGGATGCTTCACAGCTTTCTTAATTAGACCAACACGAATATCGAGCCTAGTAATTGACATTTCTGGTTCGCCAGGCCTTTTTAAATTGGCTTCGTGGCGGATGGGTTTTTTTTCTTGTTGCTTTCTCCCGCAGCCATCTGCTGAAACTACATGCTGTTTCTGCTGCTCTGCGAGTTTTGCTCCATCAGATACTTCATCTACTTTATGAAGCTGATCTCCAGAAAATTTCTTCCTTAATGAATTCACTTCTTCATCATTCATTTCCTTGAACAATGGTTCTGGTTTCCCAATCCGGTGGCCAGCAGGCAAGATTTCCCAAGGCCTTTTTGCCCTTTGCACCTCTCCTTTTTCATCACCAAGAGAAGCTTCCTCAGGAGGTAAATTAAGCTGCTTGAAAACTGACACGGAAAAGGATGGCATAAAAGGTTCCAATAAACATGCAAGTAGGTGTACTAGTCCTACTGACGTCTTCATAACTATAGAGCAAGAAGGCTGATCATCCTTGTAAAGTTTCCAGAATTGGGACTCTTGCAAGTAAGCATTTCCTTCGTTAGATATACTCATTGCGATCTTCAGTCCATGCTTGAGTTTCACTTTCTCCATTGAATCTAGGTACTGATCCACATATTCGCCAAGCACTTTAGCCAATTTCATTGTAATGAAATGTGTCTCTA
Source organism: Sapria himalayana (assembly GCA_029783825.1). NCBI lineage: Eukaryota > Viridiplantae > Streptophyta > Magnoliopsida > Malpighiales > Rafflesiaceae > Sapria > Sapria himalayana. Next base: position 5,862,649 of record JAREIK010000438.1, read on the forward strand.
CCCCTAGGGCATCTGGAATAACAGAGCCATATCCTCTGCCAAGGGGTTTCGCAATGAAAGTTAGAACCCGGTTAATAAAATTGCCTAAATTGTTGAGCAATTCACCAATTTTTGCTTGCAAATTAGACCATGAAAAAAGGGTATCGGATACCTCTGGCCTGTTAATTAATAGATAGTATCTCCATACTTCAGGAGGAATACCAGTATCTTTTGCATCATTACCGAATACTCCAATCCCTTTACTCTTGGAAAACTTCCCTGATTCATAGTTCAAGTATTCTGTCACGCTAATTGCTTTCATCAAGGTCCAATTTTCACCGGTCCCAAGAAGTGTCGCAGGGAACATCACCGTGTGAAATGGAACATTGTCCTTCCCCATGAACTGGTACAACTCAACATTTTCTGGATCTTTCCACCACTTCTCCCACTGAGAAGTGTATGATGCTGTGACTGATATATATCCAATTGGAGCATCAAACCATACATAGAAGACCTTATCCCTGAACTTATCATGAGGAACTGGAACTCCCCATTTCAAATCACGAGTAATACATCTTGGTTTAAGTCCTTCTTTAAGCCATGCATTTGTCGCTTGAATTGCATTCGAGCTCCATGATCCAGCCATTGCCATGCTCTCCGTATACGTTACCAGTTTTTCTTTCAGCAAGGGCAGCTCCAGAAACAAATGGTTCATATCAACTACTCTTGGAGTGGACTGACAGACCATGCATCTGGGGTCTTTTAACTGGATGGGATTCAAAAGGTTGGAACACTTCTCACATTGATCTCCGCGTGCACAGCAATAATTACACCATTCAAATGGACATGTACCCTCTACGAGGCGATCAGCTAAAAACCTTTTGCATATATCACAGTAAAGCTGCTGAATCATATTCTCGGAAAGCCAATTATTGTCTAAAAGTTTCATGAAAATTGATTGGCATATTTCAGTCTGCTTTGGAGTTGATGTTCGTCCAAATTCATCAAAGCTTATATTGAACCATTTATAAATTTCTCTGTGGAGAGCATGATACTTGTCGCAAATCTCTCTAGGAGAACAATTCTCTTCCATAGCCTTTGTCTCTGTCGCTGTTCCATATTCATCTGTCCCGCATATGTATATGACGTTGTAGCCTCGGAGACGACAGTATCGAGCAAATACATCAGCACTCAATACACAGCCGATGATATTTCCTAGATGAGGGACGTTATTGACGTATGGAAGAGCACTAGTAACAAGTATGTTTCTCTTTCCGAGAATCGGGATCTTGGCTTCTGTCCAGCACTGAGCTGTGGCGTTGTTGCTCAATGGAACATGCCCCATGGTCGTTTTCGCGTGCTTTCCGTGACGTTGAATAAGTAGGGATTTGGGAAGATAAGCTGCAGCAGAATATGCACCGTCGATTGCCGCTCGTTTATGGGCTCCTACACAATAAAATCCAACTCCGCGCATTCTCTTAAAAGAATTTTTGTTGTGCCATACTTATGTGAATTATAATTTATGACTAGATTTGTCACACGGGCCTACCAGGACTGTTTTTTTTAGAATTGTCAGCTCAGCTCGGCCCCCTGGCCTAGCACAGCCAGTCGGCCCAGCTCATACCCGTGTCAAGCAGCATTGTGCTCGGAAGTGCTGGGTCGTGCCGGGATGGGCCAGGTCATGCAGTTTCGGCCCTTTCGGAATCGTTCGTCAAATATTTTTTAAAAATTTTAAATTTTAATACTAAATTAATTATTTAATTAAATCAATACAACAAAAAAAATTACTATAAAAAATTACAAGTCATCACTAACAACTAAAAATACATACAAATTATAAAATAACATTAAAATATTAAAATATAAAAATCAATATATCAAAAATAAACTCATAAACATTAAACATCAATCACATAATTAAGTATCTAAATAAATAATGTACAAAATAACAATAAAAATAGCAAGCTCAAATGATAAAAATAAATAAACAAAGATGATCCAAAAATTATCTATCTCGTAAGCATATAATATATTCACTAGCAATAGACCATAGGCAGTGTAGTAGAATCAATCTCAATTTCAATCAAAGTCCCATGAATCATTATTAGCAACTAATTTTTCCATTATTATTACAGTTGCAGCACGATCTTGAATGCGCAACCTTGAATACTCTTAATCTTTCATGCATTCTGATATCTCAATAATATTTGGCCGTAATTTCAATTTCCAATCTTAAATTACATTCACTACAATAGAAAAGTTGACTTCGATACTATGCTCGATACTAGAGAAGTTAGTAGATCTCGTGTCATCTTAGACAGTATGGGATAGGTAGATTCATATGATTTCTCCTACTATAAAATATCAATGTTCTTATTATCGTTATGTGATAAGATTGAGCAAAAATTAAAATCAAAGTACCGAGACATCTCGCTCCTATTTGATGATCACCCCTATCGATTCCTTCTCTCTAACTGAATGGAGAAGTCTTTGTCTCCGAATATGATATCCATGTCCATACTCGGAGTCTGACTACAATTACTATCATACCTAATATCGTAGAATATAAATAGCTCGATCACCTTCTCATGAATGCACCCCCTAGGTTGGTGTTTATGATTTATGCATATAGATATGTATGTCAAAACATTCTCTACTCCTTCCACATTAACCCTAGAGTCCATGCCACTAACTTTCAGGTCATCTCTAAACTTCTTAAAAATGCTACTAATATTACATATGTACCTGAGCGCAATATAAGTGGTGAGAGTATAAACTGACGAACACAAATTCATCGTATCATAAATAATTTGTAGGAATTTCATAAATAAAATTCATGTAGCCCAGTCAGTATCATCAATAATAAGTTTGTTGTTCTTATTATTGACATAGTCGGATATCATGTGTCTGTATCCAACACATGACTCCGACATCAGGCATGTGTAATTCCAATGGTGTCTCACTACCAATTGGAATTTCTTCTTCTTTAGACCCATAGAAAAATAGAGACTACCAAACTCTTATTATCTACGAGGCATGCGAAAAAATTTAAGTGAGTTACTTATGTTTTCTAAAGCAGGAAAAACAACATTCATCCCCGCTAGTACAATAATGATATGACACATGCATCTAACATGGAAAATCTTTCCTAATGGTCAGCCTATAATAGTCCTAACAAATATGTTAATGGCTACTCTATTATTAGATGCATTATCGAATGTGATACTATATATTTTATTTTGAATATTTTATTTTGAATATTTTATTATCTAAAGATTCTCATCATGCACTCATAAATGGTCTGGACATCATGAGGATGGAGAATCTATGAGAATCATAATATTTTTTTATATAGTATCTATTTAGAATTTACATAGTGGGTGGTGAGGCATGCATAAGATGCATCATCATGACTAGTCCAGATATTAGGCATCACATATCACCCTCCACTATATTTCTTAAATTCATTAATTATTTTTTCTTTTTTAAGTTATAATATTTTAGTATGTCGTTCCTAGATGTAGACCTAGGAATCCTATGATATGTAGACTGAAAATAAGTATGCATGATACTGACTACCCTTGGATCCTCTAGAAATTTAATTGGGAGATCCCATCGTGGTGATTAGTTTGACCATGTCTTCCATCCCTAATTCATTGTTATATATGAAAGGGGTCAACATAGAAATTAAATTGAATCCAATCTCAAAGACTCCACCACTGAGTTGGATTTGTCTAGGATCTAATATACTATATTTTTTGGTACATTGTTCGGCATACCTCCAAAGGTGCCTAGTCCCACATAAACTCTTACAGGTTAATATTTTTTTTATAATATTTATATTGTACCGATTTTTCATCGGTACCCCTAATATTTTTATATTGTATAAAATTAAAGTGAGTTCAAATTATTGATTTTCTTTTAGTTTTTTATTTTTTAGATATTTGGGTCGATGTGACTGGAGAAACCAAAGTTTCGGTAGTCTCGAACCTTTCCGTAGGGTTATTGTTATCCATATTAAAATTTTATATATTTATGTTTAGATTTATTTTGTTAGCATCATTAAAATTACCATTTGTCATTATAATTTTTTATTAGTTTATTAATTATTATAAATCTTCTTTTTTAAATTAAATATTAATTTATATTAATTAAACTAAAACTTTTAACTAAAATAAAAATAAAAAAAAACTAAACTAAATAATATTTAAAAATTAATACTGGTAATATATAAAATCCCATTTATTTTATGATGTCTGCGCCGTATTCGGCAATCCACTCTGCAATTGGATGTTTGCTCCATAATCGGTAGTCCTCACCTAAGTCCCAAAAGTCAAAATCATAAGGAGATATTGAGAGAGAGAAAAAAGACGAGAGCTGAAAGGAGAGATAATACAAGAGAGTGTGAGAGATAGAGAGAGAGAGAGAGAGATAGAGAAAGATATATATATATATATATATATAAAAGATAAATGAATATATATTTGAGAATGAGATGGGGTGTGTATATATATAGATTTGAAAAATGTAATTTAAAAAAATCATTTTTTTATTTTTTTAATATATTTAATGGGCAGAATCACGACAGCCATCAGATTTCTGCCCCTAGCCATTGGGGACGAATCCAATGGCTTAAATTGTATTATTTTTTAGTATTTTTTTATTTTTGACCATTGGGTTGCTTCGATCATCAAACCGTCCCAACGATCACAGATTCTAGAAGCTTCAGGCTTCTGGAATGTGTAGATCGGGTTTGGACTTTAGAGTTTGAATGTGAACTTGCCAGAACATTGGCTCGAGATCTGGCCATTCGGGAACGGGGCCTCTCACATATCGCAAGCTTAACCGTGTGGGCTAGATAAAGTTATCAAGTGTGTCTAGTGGCCCGGACAGGGGCACGGCACAAGGCATGGCCCAAGGCCATGCCCAACTGAGTCATGTTTGGCCCAACAAGGAACGATCTAGAATAATGTCTCGACATGGGTTATGCCAGCCCAAGGCATTGTTCATCTGGTGCTGGCCTAGATCCTGCCTGGTCTCGTGGAGGGCCAGGCACGACCAGCATGCCTGGTACATTGGCATGGTCCAATGACATAGTGACCATGTCCAGATATTGGAAATGGGTTACGGGTCACAAAAAATTGGGTAATTAGATTTTTATGACCTGCTTGTGTCCAGACCCATTTAAAAAAAAACAAAATTTTTAAATCTTTTATTTATATTTAACTGTCATGTCTACGTGATACATTTTTTTAATAAAATCCATCACATTAATGTGGTGGATACTATTGGGATAGAAGACATAACAACTCATGGAAGATGCATATGGTAGTGGTGGTTGTGACAAGTGGACAGTGTCTATGGCATCATTGCCTACAAGACCAGTATGATCCAAGATGTCATTACACTTTAGGCATGATTCTACCTGAAATCATATTGATTGTGTCATATCAGCCTGGGTAGACTATCAGTCATGTCATGACCGGCAGGCATGACTTCCACATGTTGGATCGTGATCGGCACGGTATAGGGGGTCTAACTAGGCCACCAAATAATGGGTCATGTTGACATAACACGACTAGTTTGACACATCTAGGCCTTGAGGTGTCAACCAGGCCGAGCATCCCCAACATGGCCTATGGTATGGCATGGTTTAGTCATGCCTACCCATGGCTGTGTTGAGCTGGCTTGAGTCATGCCTCATGTTAGGCTAGGCACAACCCATGTGACTAGCTCGGGAGCATGGTCCACTAGCCCAATGACTCAAGACTAGCCAAGATTAACTCTCGGGTCATGTGTCTAGTCTCATCGGGTGATTACTTGATGAGATATTTTTTTAAAAACTAACCACATAATTCTAATACTACTTAAGTGACTAGTCACAATTGGGCAATCATGCCTCCCCTACCCTACCTATTGCATTTTCACATAATGGGAGGAATAGGGCCTGACCACCCAATATAGTGCAACATTTTTTTTTTGATAAGTAAATAAATATCACTATGAAAATTTGTATATCACTAATCTAATGATAGATTATTACAAACCTTCTCAAATACTAATATAAATATTAGTTTTAGTTTTCCACAAAATAGTAGAAGTTTTAGCATTTCTTTCATGTCATCTTGTATTCTTCTCTCTCCATATATGGTATACAGTGGACGCAAAGGCCACTTTCTTAATGATGATTGCTGTAGAATCAGATGTACATTTATATTTCAGCAATTTGAAAATGCTGGATAAAGTATGTTCATCCCCTCAAATCTGGGTCCACCTTTTTATTTCCAATCATATTTTCTTATAAAACAAACAATTAAAGAAAATGTGATTAGAGATCTCTAGTTCCCCACAAAATTCACATCATATATTCTGTGGGGTGACAAAAAAACAATCTTTGGTTCTCAATTTTTCCATTTTCACTATCCAAAGGAAGACAACATGTTTGAGAACATAATTTCGAAACCAAATCACTTTTGTCATGCTTGGTTTTTATTATTGTTTAATAATGTGAGAAAGTTATATGACTCAGCTACAATTTTTTCATTATCCTTCCATCTCATCACCCAATACAGTGCAGTAGTGTCCAATACTTTGTGGGCAGACATGTCATGTGATGATAGTCTGGTTCCCACACCATGTTGATATGGTATGACCCATTCGACATCTCTAGTGCAGCCTTAACCAATAAAATTCTTTATCAATTGACTAAGCTAGCATGATTTTACTTGTCACAATAATTATATCCACAATATCTAACACATAAATTTAGCAAGAGATATAAATACTTGGAGATGTTATATATTATAAATAAAATTTGAGTGAGTACACTAATCAAATTACTCTTTTATATAATGAGAAATTTCTTTCAAAAAATAGCTCATGTTATATTATATATCATTATCTCATTGCATAAGACATTCTTAGAATATTTTAGAATGTGAAATATTCTTAGAGCTTAGCATGGAATCCCTAGAAATCCCATGTCACATTCTCATATCATCTTCTCAAATTTTTCTTCAACTTCTTCAAGATTATCTTCAAAGATCTCATAAGTCCAGCCTGTGATATAATATTTTTTAGAATTTCATTTAGTTATGATATTCTTTCCCATTGGTATTACATATATCATCGTTGAAACATCATTGTGAAAAATATATTCTCTTTCTAAAATTATCATAATACATTGACATGTTCTTAATTAGCTTCGTTTTCAATTAATCATTTTTATTTCACCAATTATTCTTTATCTTGAAATATAATTCTTTCAACTCACAACTTATTCTATTAAAATGCCATTCACCTCCATGTTAGATCAACTTGTTTCTCATATAGTATCTTCAACATACTCACCTAAAATACTAATTATACTTTAAGTTTTTGAGATAAATTTAATTAGTATGAGATATTATCAACCCTTTTGAGAATATAGTATGATTTCATACCTTCGAACCAATATTTTGTATACCCATTTGTACTGCAACACTAACACTAAATGAATCATTACCAATACTAAGCCCCTATCTCGGTAATCCACATCTATTTATTTTCTATAAGATAATTTTCTCAAATGCATAGTTGATTTGTGCATTCCAATCTAAGCCAAGATTATTTGTTATTGGCACTCCTTTGAAGAGTAATAAGCTAATGGATTTAGTCAAACATATTCTATTGTAATGGTGTTTGGGGTAAATGATTGTTTCTTAGTCACAAATTCAAATGGATTTTGTCACTTTGTTTTTTTCTTGTTGCAAGTTATAAAATATTGCTCATCCACAAGAGCTAGAGGGTGATGTATATCTGGTTAACTATAACACATGGTGGGCCCCACTTACCTCAATCCCAACTCCCAAGCCGAGTCCTCAAGACTTGAACACAAGTCCTTGAATTCCTACCACATAATACCAATTGACCTACTTGGCTCAATCAGTATTATATGGTGGGAATTCAAGGACTTGGATCCTAGTCCCGGGGATATGACTTGGGAAGAAGAAATTAAATCTTGACCCAAGTTTAAAATTATGTGCCTTCAAGGTAAAGCCGACAATATTGGTATACCCAGATGGGGGGCTGGGAAACCGGTTAACACTCAGGTGAGGCCACCCGGGAACTGAGGTTAGTGAGAGCGTCCATGTGTTAATATAATTAGCCCACCTAAAATCATGACACTTATTTATGATTTCCATCTCCACCTTCCCAAATGATAAGATATACAACTATTGTCCCTATTGGGTTTTCATTTTGAATCGTGATTTTTACATAATTATTTTATTGAGAACATAAACATGATGAAATTCCATTTTAAACAAGTTAGGATACATACCTTAACAAAAGAGAGCTCCAATACAGTTGTTAAGGCCTTCTTCCATATTTCTGAAGCTAATGTGCCACGAGGAATAAGATACATAGTAAATTTATTATTCTCCACCATAAGCGACATACCTATGCATTAAAAAATGATAATTATTTTATTAATAAATGACTCTTAAATTATAATAAATGATATAATTTATCATGATTTATAAAGTAATCACTTGGTACTAGTTAAGGGCTACTGGAAGGGACCTCAAGCTCAAATAAGATTTTGGATTTTCAATACAAATTAAATAATTTTATTTACAATAATTATAATTTTTGTCACTATAGAATTATAATTGCACTCTCTTACTTATTCAAAATTTAATTTGAGCTATTTATTATTTAATACTTATTAATTTTTCCATGTTAAGATTACATATGCATATTGATTAAATTAAATAACTGACAATTTTATTTAATCAAGTTTTTATTATTATTTTGAGACTATCTACTTGACTTGTTTCATATGCCATATTTAAAATCCATATGTAAGATTTAACATTATCAAAATTTATATGTAACTTCAAGCATGCATCATCAATCTTTTTAATAGGACATGAATTCTATCGATGATTAATATTCACTATATAATTGATATATTCATCCAATTTACTGAGTACTTAAATCTATTTACAGATCTCACTCTATGTAAATCAAAGCAACTAATATAAATTGCACATAATTATTAATTATTTCAAGATTAAGAACAATAGTATTCAAATTAATTATAAATTAAAGATTAATTTATGTGTCAGTGTAAAATAATCACCACAATTTGGTCACATCCAATATACTCAAGTACAATAGCAGAAAAAGTTAAAATTTTATCATTCTCTATAGTTAAGATAGAGTTATTAAAATCTTGCACTACAATCTTACCAATGGTATGTCCAAATTCATTTAGATTGTAAGAACTAATGATTTGATCTTTTATGTATAAGTCAAACTCTACAAACCAAATTATCTACTATGTAGAATATAGGACATGAATATTTTATGTATTTAAATTTAAAATCAGCTCATTGTAAATTCTTATAGATTTGAAATAATAAAATACATTAAATAAACATCCATTACACTCAAATGAATTTTAGTATAATTAAAATTCTAATAATTTCTCACTTAGATTAAAAGTCATGATGCCACAAATCTCACTCATATTATTTCAACATGCTTGTCAAAAGATTTAGGTGGCAAAATCACCCAGGCTATCCGTTGATGCTATCTTGGTCAACACTATAGCTCCTTTTTTCACAATATATAGTATCATTTAATATTTATACTTAATTTGTTTTACATTCTTGTGAATTATAAATTCATTTGAGTTGGCAACTACTCTAATATTATCAAAATAAAGTATAATTAGAAATTGCATAGAAGAAATCACTCCTAGGTCTGTTAGGAAGTTTTTGAGTCAGACTATCTCCTTGGTTGTCTCCGAGACTGCTACACATTCAGCCTCCATGATATAATCAACAATATATTATTTCTTTATGCTCCTTCACATCATGGCTCTACTTACCAAGGTAAATACATAAAAGAGGTCAATTTTCTTTATTTCTCATTTAATTGGAAATATGACCTTGTATACCTTATAGGTATAAAAATATCTACATGATAAACAAACATGTAACCCCTAGTCCTTTTCAAGTACTTGATTATATGTTTTGTCATATTTAATATTTTTTTGGCCTAGATTGATATCTGCTAACCATGCCTATAGCATATAATATGTCAAATCCAGTGCAAAGTAATACATATATTAAACTTCTTACTATAGATACATAAAGAACCAAATTCATTTTACCTATCTTATCAATTGTTTTGGAATATTAATTTTTTGACAGAGTAATACTATGCTTGAAAGGAAGAAAATATTTCTTGAAATCTTGCATGCTAAAATATGTCAAGATTTAATTAATATAAATAACTTGAGATAAGCTCAATATTCATTATTTGTCTTCTCACAGAAGCTTAATCTCAAGAATGTGACTAGCTTCTTTCAAGTCTTTCATATCAAATTGACAAAGCTTGATTGAAGATAAGACTCTTAATCATTCCCAATGAAGATAAGACTCTTATATCATTCCCAATGAAGATAATACTCATATCATTCCCAATGAGTAAGATGTAATCTATGTAAAATACCAAAAATACAACAATGGTAGAACAACAATTTTTGTACACATGATTCATCTGAGCATTGATCAAATCTATAAGATTTAATAACTTAATCAAAATGAGTATTCAAAGATTTAGATACTTGCTTTAAGTCCATAGATGGATCTCTTAAGTTTGTATAGTATGTGCTCTTGTCCCTTTATAGTGAAAGCATTCGGCTGCTTTATATAGATATACTATTTAAGATGTCTTTTCAAAAATATAGTCTTCGTGTCCATTTACCAAACTTCAAAGTAGTAATGAGTTGCTATGAACAAAAGAATCCAAATAAACTTTAGCATGCCACCAGAGAAAAAGTTTTCTCATGATAGATTCACTCTTTCTAAGTGATCTTTTTTACAATAAGCATAGCCTTGTAAGTTTCAAGCTTATTCTCTATTCCTCTTTTTATCTAATAGATTCACCTACACTTGATGAGTTTTTTCCTCACATGTGGTTCCATAAGATTCTATATTTAATTAGAGTACATTTATTGCATCTCTAATTTCATAATATTTTACCAAAGATCTACATATTTATTCTTCAGTGCTTCATCATTGTTATAAAAATTAGTATCCACCTCATTAGAGATTTTCTCATAGGACTTTCTCAAGAGTATGCACCAAGAAGGTTGATGAATAATCCTACCACTATGATGAGATACTCTTCTTGGATGTATGCTTAAAGTGATGCTCTATGTAGATGTTGATTCTTGCAAATAATCTTGATCATGATTCTCTAGTTGCATAACAAGTATGTCAATTATAAGTTCACAAGGTTTATGTTATTGAACAATCCTCCCACTAAGATGAGGTGACCAAATGCTTGGAACATTACCTTGTGATGTTTCTTCTTGTATTATTGGTATTGAAAAAGTTTTGGCTAGTTTATTTTCTTTTAATTCTTCAAGAATAATTTTACTCTTAGGCTTGTAGTTTGTTATATAGTTATTTTCCAATAACCATGCATTAATATTTGCAATGACATTCTGATCCTTTGTACTATAGAACAAGCCACTTTTAGTCCCTCTAAGATATCCTACAAAGAAACATACTTCTATTCTTAATTCCAACTTAATCATTTTCTCTTTCAGTACAGGTGTTGGGTAACTGAAAGGTAAATCTATTTCAAACTAGACATGAACTCAGTCCACGATTTAGTTTGAGTATAAGGTAATTACTTAGATAGTACCAAATTCAAAATGGAATTATTGTTTATAATGCATATTTCCTGAATAAATTGGGTATATCTAAATAACTCATCATTATTTTCACCATGTCTATAAAAGTTAATCCTTTCTTTTTGCTACATCATTTTGTTGCAAAATACTAGGTGTAAAAAATTGGGATGTAATCACATGCTTTGATAGGTAGTCTCAAAACTCTCTCAAGAGGTACTTGCCACCACAATCAGATCAAAGTGTCTTGATACATTCATCGAGATATATCTCTATTTTTATCTTATACTCTTTAAATTTCTCATAAACTTTGGACTTATGATATATTAGATAAATATACCCGTACCTTGAGTAATCATCATAGAAAGTGATGAAATACTTAAAGTCACCTCTAGACTAGATAGCCATGGGTCCACTTCTAATAAACCAATTCTAATCATTCTTTAGTTTTAATGTCTTTAGCCATAAAAGACTGTCTAGTCATCCTTTCTTCTAGGATGGACTCATAGGTTTGAAGTATTTCTACTTTCAATGAACTCAAGTATTTATTTTTTAAAAGTCTTAAGATCCATTTTAAATTTATATGACCCAAACATAGGTACCAAAGATATGTTTGGTTCATCGTGGAAAGTTATTCTTTCTAACATTGTAAAATGTTTGTGTTATTCAATTTATTTTGTTGCAAATAAGAAGAGACATGATTTATAATATTAAGATTGTCAATTTATGAACTATAATAGATAATTATTTTATTCAAATAAATTATAATAGAATTGTTGAGCAAAACCAAAAATCTAACTTTAACCAAATAGAAACTAAAATCAAGTCTTTTTAATTGATAGTACACAAAGACAATCTCTCAATAATAAACAACTATCAATATCACAAAAAATATCATAATCTTCCACTATAATAGCTGCCACTTTTTTAGCATCACCCAAGTAAAGATTAATCTCTTTATCATTAGATTCCCTCATTTCCTAGAACCCCTACAAGGAATCGCAAACATGATTAGTAGTGGCTTCCATTTCTATACACTAGGTTCTGGTAGATAACACTGCTGAACATGTATGAACTATTAGTGAATGAGATTTACCTTGCTTATTACCTTGTTGAGATAAATTAGATATTGTTTCTTTTAAAGTCCTGATTGTTTGCAACAAAAATATCTCTCCTTAGGCTTTTTCACCCCCACTTATGTTCTATAATTTGCGTGGGTATTACAAATTTGTTTTTTGAACCTTCTTTTTCTTCTTCTTTTTTTTTGGCTAAGAAGAATCTTTTTTTAGTAACAAAGACATGGGATGACTTCTTGACAAACCTCTTAGCTGACACTAATTCTTTAAGTAATTATGCCAAATTCTATACAGAATTATTCATATTGTAATTTAGGTTGAATTGCTTATATGATTTTAGCAATGACAAGTGTATGATATTAATATAATAATCCCTATCAATTTCAGCTTCAAGAATCTCTAGTTCATACAAAAGCTCAATCATTATCAGAATATGATTCCTTATTAGGGTGCTTTTAATCATTATTATATTCATCAAATATTTCACAACCTTTTATCTGGAAAAATGAGTTTGATTTCAAAATATTTCTTTGAGATTCAACATCATACAATAAGTAGTAGGCATGAATTGATGCTGATATTAGAGTATATTAGACATACAATCCAAAATATAATATCTATACATCTCATCAACCTTTATCCACTTCTCATAAGGCTTAGTTTCTTGTTCAATTGTTCCTTTAATGAAATTTGTTTGGGTAAAGATCTATGAGTATAAACTTGTAGTTTTCAAAACTCAGAATAATGTCTAGGTTTCTTATGTAATCTATGTAATTTATTCCATCGAGTTTGTTCTCTTTGAGAACAATTGTGAGTGGAATGAATATTTTTTTAAAACCTAAAAAAAATACAACTAGCTAGTTACTTTAAATTTAATATTAAATATTGGTTCCCTCTATCAATTTTTCTAAATGAATCCGTATAATACTGAAACATCATGAATTATATGTCTCAAAGGGAGGATATCTACTATTCATCTTCTTATTGTTTAGATAAAGGTCCATACCAAACAAAACTAAATAGATGACTTAGCTTTAGTCCTACAAATAATAATAGTGACTCATATAAAGAGGATACTATTAGTTATATTTAAGCATATACCATCACTAAATTCTAGACTTATTATTCTTAATTGGATTCTTTATATGGTGAAATGGTTCAATTTAATAATGTACATAATTAACTTTTAGAGAATTTATGCTTATTGCATCCACAAATTTATTAGTCCGATAGAGAGAAAGGTGCCGAGACTAACAAGCAAATTAATTAGATCCACTCACAAACTAGTGATGAAGACCATGAGATTCATACTTAATAAATTCCCTCACCCACTTAAATATTTGAAAAAAATGAGGGTTAATGAATTCCCTCACTCACTTACACATCCACGTGGGCCTGGACCATCCCACGCGGACGTCACTTAATAAATGACTTTTAGTATAAAAATTGTTCTAATCGTCCCTTCATAAAGAGTAGATCATCTTATAGCTAGAATCTTCATATATTTCTATACGTGGTATAGTTTATATGAGATATGGTTGTTGAATCTTTGGATTATTCATCTTTAATATGATCTTTCTAGCACCTATGTGATTGACTAAATACTGAAAGTTCTAACTTTTGGCTTTATGCATTTGTTGCCACATTGTTTCTTCTTAGCTTATATTCCAATCTATAATCAAATTCGGAAAGCAACTCTTGCCATTTGACTTATTTGTGAGTCAGCTTATTTGGGAGTAGCTAAATTATTAGTATTTACCCCAAATCATGATATAAAAAATATTATCTTCATACTCACAAACAGTGAATTATCATAATCATTTATTTTTTTATAGAGTTTATACCACAATTTATTTTTATCTAGCTTCTAACTTCAAATATAATTGGATGGACTTCTTGGATAAGTACCCTTCTAATTACAAAATCTGAAGCATCTATGTCTATTGCTATAGTTTGGGATGATTTTCAAGGCTAGGATATGTTATTTTGTGATAATTTTCTACAAAAGATCAAAGGCTTCTTGGAAAATTTTTCTTCACTTCCAAATTCTTCCATTCTAGAACATATTAATTAATAATGTGGTATATGAAATGAAATGAAATGAAATGCCGATAGTAATTGGCCAATCCAAGATATGATCTCAACTCTATCACTTTATTTGTTAGCTCCAATTCGATAATAGCATATGCTTTGTCTTTCTCCATTTGTATCACACAATTTTCCACAATATAGCCCAAAAATAAAACTTATAATTTGGATAAAATAACATTTATACTTTTTAACATAATATTTTTTTTCGTAAGGTTTGAAAAACTTGCCTCAAATGACAAATATATCTTTTCAATTATTTACTACGCACAACAATATCATCTAAAAATACCACCACAAAATAATAAACAAAAAACTATAACAATGTATTTATATGTATGAAAAATATGACATGTAAATTTTCAAGCCCAATTGACATCACCAAGAATTCATAAGACTCGAATCTCTTCGCACATGTCAACTTTGGTTGGTTACCTTCAGCTATTCAAACTTAATAATACCTCAATCTCAAATCAAGTTTGGAATACTATCTCACATCTCCATGTTAGTCGAACAAGTCCATAATCAAATGAATCAAATTATTGTTTTGATTGTTAACTTGTTGAGAGCTTGATAGTCAATGAACAACTATAATGATCTATCATATTTTATTTGAAACAAAAAAAAAAGAATAACATTTGGATCATTTGAAGGATAAATATACCCAAAATCAATTGACTCTTTTTGTTGCGTCTTGGGATCGTCTAAGTCTTGGAAAGCCATTCAATAGAATACCATGGCCATTAGAAGGTATTTTACACCAATTCAATTTGATGTTCCACCTCCCTCTTTAAGATAACATTGTTGCCAATTCAATAGATATGACATCTAGATGAGTAAAAAAGTTCCAACACTTTTATAGGTGTTGCATAAATAGCCTCTATTTTTTCATAAATATTTAGAGCTGTCAAATAGGTTATTTCATTATGTCTCCTCTTTTTTGCTAATTGATTGCAAAAAATATTTTTGCATATTATCCAATACTTCATGTTATAGGAACAATGCATTAAAAAATAGGATCTATATGCAAGTAAAATCTACAAAAACTAGAAGTACATTTACTCAATCTAAAAAATCTAATCCAAGTACCAAATTATAGTCATACAAGATAATTACTTCGACTATTTTGTCCTATCCAATCTCTCAATTAGACATTCACATTAGATATAACACTAATTATTATAATTTATTTATAATTTATCATCTTGATACACTCATTACTTTTACTTATGTTGAGATTCATTTTTTTTAATTCCTTCCAATATAAAAAAAGACAAGATACACTTGTATCCACTAATACTTCGATAATATAATCGGAAATAGTGAAATCTATGAATTTCAAGTCTCCATGACAATAAGATCAATAATAAGATCAAACCCAATTTAATGATATTTTTTTTGTGATTCTTTATTCTCCATGACAATAATAATAAGTTTACTTTGATTGGGATAAGCATGAATCTGATGTGGTAAATCATAAAGAAAGTATGCTAGTGATGAATTTGATGTGGTTTATCTTTTGACACTGCATGGGTGAGATCTTAGATATCTCTCCTCTATAATTATTACTTAACTTAAGGTTTGAGACTATATATAAAGAAAATAAAGATCTCTTTCTCACCAAGATGAAAAATTTAAAGTATTAGTTCAAATAACTCATATAGATAGTCTCTTACTTTCATATAATGTTTTAGTCCCTATAAAGCACAAGACGATGACTACTTGAGATAGCTCTATTTTCTATGTAACATTTGGTAAAATATTTATATATAATAAAAATTTAAAAAAGAACTTGATATTGATAGTCAAAGAAGTCGACAAGCCAAATCGAGCTAAAATTTAGCCTTGTGTCCTAGTCCACCCATAATCAAGTTTGGTTAATGCATGGCCCATGAGTTTTTTGGGGCCCTTATGTGCATATATGCCCATCATATAACTAAATAATTCAATTTTAATTACCATTATTATCACTAATCTTTTATTTTTGGGGGAATATTATTTTAAATACACACTAAATTGAAAATATTTAGTTAGTAAGAAAAAGATATTTGAGTTTTGTGTATTTTATTTTTTCCTCCCCAAAATACCCTTTACCCTTGCCTCGTAAGAAATAAAAATAAAAATAAATTCAAGTGCAAAAAACAATTGAATATATAAAGGTAGGGTGTGTGTCCATACTTCTCACATATATATATATATATATTGTTGGGTTACGTATAGAATATCCAATCAAATTGGAACATAAATACAATGGAATTTATAATTTTTATCCATTAACCCAGCAAGGATGACATGCATTTCATAAAAATATGAATGAAAGGTAAACGACACTTAGCTCTAGCAGATCGATTCGTCAAGTCTTCAAAATCGGTGTCTTGGTTTGTTCGGATCTTCAAAGGAGTTTTCTTTCCAAAAAATGATGATCATCTACAAGTATCTACACACGAACAAATAATAAATGATCTTGTTGAAGTCTACTTTAGGTTCATCTTCTCAAAATGAAAATTAGGATTTTTTGTTCTCACTATTTTGAATGTTCTCTGAGTAAGAGACAGAGGCTTTAAAAAAAATATATGTCACATATGTATATATGTTTACTAGGGTTTAAGTCAAAAATGAATTTTATATTATTATATATTTAAAATGCTTTTAAATAATAATAATTTATATTCAAATCTTTATCAGATTAAGAAATGAATTTTATATTATTATATATTAAAACTCTTTTAAATAATAACAATTTAAATTCAAATCCTGATCATATTAGGAAACAAATTATATATATATATATATATATTATTTATATTTAAAATTCTTTTATAAAAAAACTTTTTAGATTATTTCCTTATCCAATAAGAAAATATAACAAATTATTATTTGTTTAATCACAAATTTAATCTTTCTTTATATTAACTTTGAATTTAAATAACAACTAATTGTTATTTGTAATTTAAAATAATTTCATCATTTTAAATTACTATAGAGAGTGAAAAATCATAATCAGTATTATTCATTCTTAATATGTGATCCTTTATCTTCAATTAATTATTTTCTCTAGAAAGATATTATGACTACCAAAGTTAAATGAAAAGTTTATGATCTGAGACAACCTTAATATAGCTAATGATATAATCATTTTGTCTCATTATATTTTGATAGAATATAAGGCATGAACAAAGTCAACCTTATATTATTCTACCTTTGATTACTTGACACCCAGTTAGATTGAATAAATAAATAATATTGATCTCCATCAATTCATTTGAGTATGGTCATGCATTTCTCAGTCTCAATTGTCGAGAGGACCCTGAGATATCTTTTTTATAAAAAGAAAGACAAATTTAATCTTAATTGCTCATATCTCACTACATAATTCTTATTATGTTCAAGTATAACCTTTATAGTCATCTGATTAAAGATAATATTTGATTATATCAAAATAATATATTTTTTATGTTGAGAACTATAGCTATCTCAAGTCAAAGGATGTAATGACAATTATTAGCGATCTCAAGAGGGGTCTATCCAATATTTGTTCTCAATAAATAGATACAAATTTGATTTGTATCTCATACACATATTCATCCTATAAATATCAATCAAACTTTATACTAATATTAATTCATTATTATTCCCATAACAATAACCCATTAAGGACCTTTAGAATAATTAATAATATTATTAAAACATATTATATATAATAAATATGCAAATCATCATCATAATTAATTCTTACAAATAGTCAAAATATCATATCCTATACGATAGGCCTATGACACTATTACTAACACACACACACACACCCACACACACATATATTGTTATATATTGTGATATATATATATATATATATATATATATATATATATATACTATATATATAATGATATATGATGATAGAGTATAGTTCTCACAAAAAATTACTTGAATAACTATATATCTTCTTTTTTTATGATATGGCATTATAAAATCTATATATTTATTAAATAAAACTATTAAAATAAATACATATGAAAAAACACAACATACAATGTTGTTTTTTCAATATTATGACAAAAAGTTTGATGGGTAACTCATGTATTAAATTTGGAGAAGAAAAACATAATCTTCTCAATGACTTTATAATAATGTGTACTAAGTATTCTTTAATAAACACATGGTGTAAAGCATTAAATCACCATGAGTACTTTCTCTAATAAAATGATAATGAATCTCAAATTATTCTATCTATGCATGAAAGTCATGGTTAAACATAATACATCTAACAATTTGAATATAACAATAAAACATAATAACACATTTAATTTTAAAAACATTTTCCAATAAGTATAAGTATATAATTCGAAGGAGATCTTAAATTGTTATGAACATGATTGTTTTTTTTTAATTCAAGAGGAAAGAAAGTATTAAAGGATGTTACAAATCATGTGATGAACCTAGCATTTATAAAAACTGATGCCTGGTGTAACTTTTTAAAAAAATTATCTACCCTAGAATATGCTTGATTTAAAAGTAAATCATAGATCTCAATATCATTTTTATATATCTTGACATCATGTGAGAAATCAAGTATAAATATTATCAATTATTTTATTTAGTTTTTTTTTATATCTAGTGCATTTAACCATAGAATAAGAGTTTTAAAGGAAGCTTTGCTTGAGCCCAATATAAAAGGCTAAATTCAAAAAAAATATTTAAGCACACTTCAATAAAATAGGACAATTTTCTACAAGGCCATGTAACATAAATCCAAAAAAAAATATTTCAATAAAATAGAATAAGTGGTTCATTTCAAATATTTTCTCATGAAACAATAACTTCAAAATACCTGAATTTTTATCAAAGAAAACAACAATAGCATTCAAGTGTAAAAGTAGAATGATAAAGTTTTCAACACATTTAGGAAAAAACACATTGGATCATGCCACAAACATGCCTAGAATGCTCTCATTTCTTCTATCCCATGATCTTTCTCTCTTTTTCTTCAGTTTGTCTAAAGATTATTGGATTTTTGTTAAATGTTTTGAAAGAAACATTTGTTTGGATTCATGGGACGCCTGTCTATTTTAATTCTAATACTCATTAATTTCATTTAATGGATATATCTAATAAAGCTTATGGGATTGATGTCTCAAACATCAAAACACTAAGTGGTGCTCCATAGTTTGAGGTGCTATCCATGGATGATTAGAATAATGACAAGGGGAGTTGTTCTTCATATTTCATAAGAAGATTGATAGTTAGTTCAAAAAATCATTTTGACACAACAAAATTTGTCATTGAATATGGTGGTATTCAAAAAATATTATATGGTAATTTTTTTTCTGAATCCTTGTTCAAATTTATTGCATTTATGATGATTCTGCTCATAACCTAGATGAGCATAACAAATAAGACTAGAATACCAAAAAAAAAATGAAATATGTTGGTTTCACATGCATGTCTTGAGTCATCGGAAACATTTTTTTAATGAATCATAATTCATAAAGGTTTTTAACGGATAATAATGCTCATTATGAGCATATTCAAAGTATTGGGAGAACTCTTAGATTCTCATATAAAATGTTCTAATTCAGAATGTTCTAAGTTACAAAAAACAAATTTCATAAATCACAATGGTAATAGTAAAAAGAATATGTCACATACTTCCTCCAAGCTCTTTGATCATGGTGAGGAGTTTGAATATGGTAACAACAAAAATAAAGGGAAATCTAAATTGATGAGTCCACGCATGTCAAGAGAAGGTAAAAAAAAGTAAAAATCTTTACTACATTCTAACGAATCCTTAATTAAGAAAGCTAAAAATTTAGAAAAAGAACAATTAGATATTGAATTGAATAAGGCTCTTGAACCTAATAACTAAACTTTCCTATTTTCTCACCTCACAACTATTTCAAGTTTTCTATGAACAAGAAGTCCTAGAACAAAATATTCAGTATTGAGAATTCTACTTGGTTGGATACTTTATATCTAAGCACCTTAGATATCTCATGTTGAAAGTTCTAGTCCAAGCCACTCAACACCCAAATAAATATATATTTTTTTATATTCCATAATGCTGATAAATTTTAAATTCAGACCCTTGTCTTATTTATGAAAGACCTCTTTATGTGAAACCTCTCAAAATTGGGTTTTACTATGGTGTCTTGGAGATAGTCATAATACTCGTATGGATTAAACTAGCTAACTTTCCTATCCATTTGTGAAAGCAACAAGTTGGACTTGGGAAAGCAACAACTTGGGAAAGCAACAAGTTGTTTTTGCAAGCCCTTTCACATGGACAAGCATACTTTTAATATTTCAAAAATATCATTTGTAAGAATCTTGTATGAGTGGATTTAAATGAAGATCTACCTCATAAAATTATTCTTAATTTCCCAGATGGAAATTAGATCTTGCAATTTATTCTTTATGAACAACTTCCAATGTATTATAAGAAATGTTACTTTTTTTGGGTATATTTTCAATGAATATAAAAAAGACCATAACATAGTTAATTTGGTAGTTCATGAGGAGGAAATGCAAGATGTTCCCAATGAGTATGATAACACCAAATCAAAGGAAGAGGAAGAAATATCTCTAGTAGATGATTCATATTTCCCTTTAAGTGAGCACTATGTGGCTCAAATAGAGGAACTAGATGACTTTACCAAAGTAAAGAATAGAAAGATAAAAGGAAGGACCCTTTAGACCAAAGTAGAAAGGCATATACACCTAGATCCTAACAATCTTAGGTGAAGATAAAGGAATAAAAGACTACAATTACTAGATGAAGGAATAAGGGGGAAAATATCATAGAAGATTTTACCCCTAATGACTAGCTTAATCTCGGTAAGAAATCTACCCCAAAACATGAAATATTTCTAGAGGCTTCTTTTATGCATCTATAGTTTTGGGTGAAACTTTATTTGGAGTTTTGAAGGTAGGAATAAAAGACACCACTTGTGGTGTCCTAATAAACCACTTTTTATTAGGGTGTGATGAGCATGAGTACTTATTGTTAGTAATAATGCTCTAGGCCTATTGTTTAGACATGATATTTTAACTATTTGTGAGAATTAATTATTATTATGATTTGCATATTTATTATATATAATATCATTGAATAATATTATTAATTATTCAAAATGTCTCTAATCCATTATTATTATGAGAATAACAATGAATTAAGATTAGGATAGAGTTTGATTGATATTCATGAGATGAATATGTGCATGAGATATAAATCAAATTTATATCTATTTGTTGAGAATATATATTGGACAGACTCTTCTTGAGATTAATACATGGATCAAAGTCATAAGTTAGTCTGTAATAATTATTTCATTAAATCCTTTGACTTGAGATCACTATAGTTCTCAACATAAGGAATATAGTGTTTTGATATAATCAAATATTACCTTTAATCAGATGACTACAAAAGTTATACTTGAATATAATAAGAATTATATAGTGAGATATGGGTGATTAAGATGGAATTAATCCCTCTTATTATAAGAGAGATATCTCTATATCCAATCAACAATTGAGATTGAGAAATGCATGGTCGTGCTCAAATGAATTGATGGAGATCAATATCATTTGTTTAATCAATCTAATTGAGTTTCGAGTAATCAAAGATAGAATGATATAAGATTGACTTTGTCCATACCTTATATTCTATCAAGATATCAGGAGACAAAAGGATTATGTCATAAGCTATATAAATCTTGTCTTGGATCAATAGTTTTTCATTTAACTTTGGTAGTCATAATATCATGCTAGCGGCCACTTACGACTTGTAGGATCAAAATGTGATTTAGGCATACTATCAATATTAATTGAACTTATAGGGTCACACATTAATAATGAATAATAATGGTTATGATTTTTCACTCTCTATAGTAATTTAAAATGATAAGATTATTTTAAATTATAAATAATAATTAATTATTAATAAATTTACATTTAATTTTGAGAAAGTTTTAATTTGTGATTTAAATAAATAATTAATCTATTATATTTTCTTATTGAATAAAAGAATAATTTGTAAAGTTTTTTTAAGATTTTCAAATTTATAAATTCATTTCCTTATTAAAAAAAGGGGGTTTTATGGATTTAAATTTAAATTGTTATTATTTAAAAGAGTTTTAAATATATAATAATATAAAATTTATTTACTAATCTGATAAATATTTGAATTTAAATTATTATTATTTAAAAGTGTTTTAAATATATAATAATATAAAATTTATTTATGACTTAAAGCCTAGTAGATTTGTGTGTGTATATATGTGTGTGAAATATATTTGATGCAAGATATCATCTATTATAAAACAAGGAGAAACCCTTTCATTTTGAGAAGACGAATCTGAATTAGCATTCAACAAGATCATTCATTATTTGTTTGTATGTGGATACTTGTAATGGGTGGTTATTTTTCAGAAAGGCGGCACATTTGATGATCCGAATAAACCAAGACACATACTTTGAAGGCTTGATGAATCAATCTACAAAAGGTAAGTTTCGTTTCCCATTCCTTCATGTTTTTATGAAATACATGTGATCCTTGGTGGGTTAAGAAATAAAAATTATAAATTTTGTTATGTTTATGTTCCAATTAGATTGGATATTCTACCAAAAACCCCAATAGATGTATCAGAGGAACTTATGGCATATTTGTCATATGTATGTGATGTGTATGATTCTAGCATGATTTGTATTTTTGAATATATGTGATATTATGGTTAGTGCATTAATAGGTTTTGTTAAGGTATTAATTGATTGTATCCGAAACCTACAAGGATTCGTTAGTATGATTGAGAATCTGAATGAGATATTACCATTAAAGTATTTAATAGCATGTTATATGATTTTGGCTTTGTCTTAATTAGATTAATACATAGACTGAATTCATATATCAATTTTAATATATCATTGATTGTTTATTGTGGTGCCAAAAAATAAGCTCTGTGTATAATGAGATTACATAATTCATTGTTTTAATGTGAATTTGATAGCTCTCGGCTTATTCAAAAATTTATTGTTAAAATCAATAAATATTTATTAATGAGATCAATAAAAATTTATTGATGAGATCAATGAAAATTTATTGATGAGATCAAAGAAAATTTATTGATGAGATGAGTGAAAATTTATTGATGAGATCAATAGAAATTTAATTTTTTTTCTATGGTGCTGACCCCAACCCCACGAGGGTGGCCCCCTTGACCCACCCAGTAACCAGCTAGTAGAACTGCCATAACAGCTCTACATAGTACCTTATAAATTTAATTAGTTTGAAATACATACCTATTATAATTTATTTATTTTAATACAAATTGTTTGTGCTATATAATAACATGATATATTTTGCATATTGTATTACTTCAATTGATGCACAATATGACCTTTTTAACCAATGTGTTTGAAAGATTTTTATTTTATCTTTTTCCAAGGGTTGTAATTATTAAATATAGCTTGCATGCCATTTTTGTTTTATTGTAATTTTTAATTGTTGTATTAAAACAAGAGAGACAATGCAAGCCATTTGAAGTCATGCAATCCAACCATGATGATGGAGGAGATAGGTGTCTATGTGCAAGTTGGTGGTCAAATCAACATCATGGAGCTGCTTATTACTACCTAGGAATAGTATTGATCTTCATATTGGCCTACAGAGATCAATCTAGCTTAAGGCCATACTGTGACACATTTATTATATGCATGTATGAGATGCTTTGTATGATGTTACATGAGTATGTGATACTAGATATATGTTGAGATCTATTAATTGAAAATTAAAATCAATCAAGATCCCTCACATAAAATTTAAAGTTAACATGTCATCCATATTTAAATACTTGTCAAACCTTTTATTACCTTAATGTGGCTTCTACCAAAGTAGAAGTATATTAGGTTATATTAGTGAGACAAGATGAGTAATGGTGCTACCCATATATTTAAAAATGGTTTAACTTTATTAGGTTATCAAAATAGTTTTGGGCCTAATATTATTAGATGGGATTTAGACATGTAGGGACATATGATGTCAAAATCTCATAAATATCTAAGAATTATATGAGATGTAATTGGTAAGAGTTACATACATAAATAACTTAATTTTAAGTATCATTTCAAAGCTGACTTAAAGTTGAGTAAAATATGGATTTTAGCTCACTAGATTAATATGATTATTCTTGAGGGAAATTAAAATATTTATCGAACTTTGCATTCATTGTAGATGGCCAATAACAACAACAACGATTCTACTATGTCACTATGATCTATCATTGAGAAGGATAAACTTACTAGGACTAACTTCTTTGATTGGTTTTGAAATTTTAGAATTATTCTGAAACAAGAAAGGAAGCTTTATGTCCTAGAAGAACCTCTCCATGAAGAACTAGCTGATAAGTTTTCTAGAGTTGATAAGAATACTTATGAGAAGCACCATATTGACTCCATTGATGTTGCATGCTCGATGCTAACTACCATGAGTTCTAAATTTCAAAAGGATCTAGAAAATATGGAAGCTTATAATATGATCTTTAATCTTAAAAAAATGTTCAAGCAACAAGCAAGGCAAAAAAATGTATGAGACTACCAAGGCATTGCATTCTTGCAAGATGGTTGAGGGTACTTCTGGTTAATGCTTATGTTCTAAAATTAAAAGGCTATATTGAGTACCTTGATAGGATTGGATTTCCATTGAGCCAAAAGTTAGCAACTGATTTGATCCCGAATTCACTTTCTAATAGTTATGGCCAATATTTAATGAGCTATATTATGAATGAAATGGACAAATCTATCGCTGGGTTGCATACGATGCTTAAAACTACTGAGCATAATGTTAAATCTAAACTTGGCCATGTTCTGATGGTTCAAAATAGAAAGGGCTTCAAGAGCAAGGGCAAGGGTAAGAGCAAGGGCAAAAAAAAGTCAATTGCTCAACCCAAACATGAACCCAAGGCTAAAGCCTCAAAAGAGAGTGTTTGTTTTTTTTTTGCAATGAACTTGGTCACTGGAAGAGAAACTACAAGTTGTATTTAGTGGATCTAAAGAAGAAGAAGACTACGAGGCTAGTTTTTCACATATTTATGTTATATAGATTTATTTTTCTCTTTATAGTTCATTGGTATTAGATACTAGATGTGAATCACATATTTGTACAAATGTGCTGGGACCCAAAAGGAGTCGATAATTGAAGAATGGTGAAGTTAATATACAAGTATGCAATGGAGCAAAGGTTGCTACTTTGGCTATAGGAATTAATGAACTTACTTTGCCTAGTAAGCTTTTGTTAGTTTTGGATAATTTCTATTATGTTCCTATAATATGTAGGAATATTATTTCAGTTTCTTTTTTGGATAATGATGGCTTTTCTTTTATTATTAAGAATAATAATTGCTTCATTTTTCATAGACATGTTATATGCAAATGCCTATTTTCTAGATGGTCTTTATG
This sequence comes from Sapria himalayana, assembly GCA_029783825.1. Taxonomy (NCBI): domain Eukaryota; kingdom Viridiplantae; phylum Streptophyta; class Magnoliopsida; order Malpighiales; family Rafflesiaceae; genus Sapria; species Sapria himalayana. Next base: position 5,888,929 of record JAREIK010000438.1, read on the forward strand.
TTATGAACCTTCAAAAATCTAATGATTATCATGTCTATAACATTACTAAGAAATTTTAATCAAATGATTTTAATTCAACCTATCTTTAGCATTGTCACCTTGGTCATATAAATGAGAGATGTATCTCAAAACTATATCAAGTTGGACTTTTGAATTCATTTTATTTTGAATCATATGATTGATGCAAATCTTATCAATTATGTAAGATGACAAAGGATTGCTTTACTAGACATAGTGAAAGGGCTAATGAATTATTGAATCTCATACATACAGATGTATATGGACCATTAAGTTTAGATGTTAGAAAAGGTTACCAATACTCATTATATTTACTAATGACTTCAGTAGATATGGTTATGTCACTTGATGAGACATAAATCTGAATTATTTGAAATGTTTAAATCTTTTCAAAATAAAGTACAAAAATAACTTGGCAAGATAATCAAGACACTTCAAACTGATTGAGGTGGTAAATATTTGAGCCAAAAATTTGTCGATCATCTTAAAACTTGTGGAATTATTTCACAATTAACTCCCCTTTGAACACCACTGTGGAAAGGTTGTCTAAGAGGAGAAATTGAACTTTATAAGATACGGTTTGATCTATGATGAGTCCAATAGATCTTCCATTTACCTTTTGGGGTTATGTAATTGAAATAGCTATGCTCACACTAAATCTAGTTCCATCCAAAGTAGTTGAAAAGACATCATAAGATATGTGGACTAGTAAAAGACTCAGTTTGTCTATTTTTAAGATTTGGGATTGTGAGGCTTATGAAAAATGTCAAGTTTCAAATAAGATGAAGCTCTAATCTAATAATTTTTTTTGTGGGGTATCCTAATGAGACTAAAGGATACTACTTTTACAATTCCATAGAGAACAAAATATTTGTTGCTCGAAATGATATCTTTCTAGAAAGGGAATTTATTTTTAAAGGAATCAGAGGGAGTAAGGTACAACTCAAAGAAGTTCGTGAATTATAAGATAACATTGAACTAATTATGGATACTCATAGTCAACAAACTGTTATTAACTTACCTCCTATAGCACAAAATTTATATAGATCTAATAGAATACGTCATGAGCCCAAGAGATATAGATTTCTTTTGACTGATGACAATAATGTATTATTAATGAATTAAAATTAAATCACTACTTATCAAGAGGGTATATTGGATCCATACTTTGAGAAATGGTTAGAGGCCATGAAGCATGAAATTCAATCCATGTATGATAATCAAGTAGTGACCTTGATTAACCCACCTGAAGGTACAAAGACCATTGGGTGAAAATGGGTTTTTAAAAAGAAAACTCACATGGATGACAAAGTGTATACTTACAAAGCAATGCTATTTGCAAAAAGAGTCAAACAAACTCATGGTATAGACTATGATGAAACTTTTTCACTTGTAGCTATGCTTAAGTTAATAGAATTCTTATTGTCATTACTTGTAGCTATGCTATTTGCAAAAAGATTTGGAAAATGGATGTTAAAATTATGTTTCTTTATGGAAACTTACTTGAGGATATGTATATGACACAACCTGAAGGTTTCGTACAACCTTAGAATTCTGGTAAAGTATACAAGCTTCCAAGATTTATTTATGGTTTGAAGCAGGCCTCTCGGAGTTGGAATCTTTATTTTGATGAATCAGTCAAAGTGTTTGGATTTGTCAAAAATGAAGATGAGCCTTGTGTTTATAAGATAATTAGTGGGAGCACAATTATATTTTTGGTGTTATATGTTGATGCCATTTTACTTATTGGGAATGATATTTCTATCTTGCAAAATATCAAGTCTTGGTTAGGGAAGTGTTTCTCACTGAAAGACTTAGGCGAAGTTGCATATATCCTAGGAATAAAAATCTATTGAGATAGATCTAAGAGGTTGATTGGTCTAAGTCAATGTACTTACATCGACTAAGTACTGAAATGGTTCAGTATGCAAGATTCCAAGAGAGGAGACGTGTCCATGTCTCATGGTATTCCTCTTAGTAAATCTTAGTCTCTTAAACTAAAGATGAGCAAGAGCGAATGAGTAAGATTTTTTATGCCTCAGTTATATGGTCTATCATGTATGTCATGTTGTGCACTAGACCAAATGTATCTTATGCTTTAAGTATAACGAGTAGTTACTAGTTAGATTCTGGTGAGAGTCACTGGATAGCTGTCAAGAATATTCTTAAGTATCTGAAAATGTCTAAAGATATGTTTTTGGTGTATGGTGGATTGGAAGATGATTTGGTTGTAAATGGTTACATAGATGCAAGCTTCCAATCTGCCAAAGATGATTTCCAATTGTAGTCAGGATATGTATTTTGTTTAAATGGTAGTGCAATTAACTGGAAAAGTTCAAAGCAAAGTATTATTTTTGATTCTACTGCTAAAGCTGATTGCATTGCAGCATCTTATGCAGCAAAGAAGCAGTTTAGATCAAGAAATTCATTAGTAACCTTAACGTGGTTTCTAGCATTACAAATCATGTTGATGTTTATTATGACAATAATGGTGCTATTTCACAAGTAAAGGAACCTATATCACATTATCAATCCAACACATTCTTAGGCATTATCATCTCATTCAAGGAATCATTAAGAGATGTGACGTTAAGATATGTAGAGTTTCGATAGATGATAATGTTGTTGATCCATTGACTAAGCCTCTACCACAAACAAAGCTTGATGATCATGCTAGGTTCATAGGTATTAGATACACTGATGAATGAGCCTAGCACAAGTGGGACATTGTTAGTTATAGTGCTTTAGGCCTATCATATGGACATGGTATTTTGACTATTTGTGAGAATTAATTATTATGATAATTTGCATGTTTATTATATAATATATCTTTGAATAGTATTATTAATTATTCTAAATATCCCAAATCAGTTATTGTTTTGGGAGTAACAATGTATTAAGATTAGTATAGATTGTGATTGATATTCATGGGATGAATATGTGTATGAGAAACAAATCAAATTTATATATATTTATTGAGAACATATTGGATAGACCCATCTTGAGATTAATACATAGATCAAAGTCATAATTTAATCTCTAATAGGCATGTCATTAAATCTTTTGACCTGAGATCACTATAGTTCTCAACATAAGAAATATTGTATTTTGATATAATCAAATATTGTCTTTAATTAGATGACTAGAAAGATTATACTTGAACATTATAAGAATTATATAGTGATATATGAGTGATTAAGATGGAATTTATCCCACTTATTATAAGAGAGATATCTTTGGGTCCCCTCGATGATTGAGACTGAGAAATATATGGCCATGCTCAAATGAATTGATGGAGATTAATATAATTTATTTAGTCAATCTAATTGGGTTTTGAGTAATCAACGATAGAATGATATAAGATTGACTTTGTCCATGCCTTATATTCTATCAAGATATCATGAGACAAAAAGATTATGACATTAGTTATATTAAGGTTATCTCGGATCATGAGCTTTTCATTTAACTCAGATAGTCATAAAGTCTTGCTAGAGGCTGCTTATGACTCGTATGATCAAAATATGATTTAGTTCTACTGTCAATATTAAATAAACCTATAGAGTCACACATAAAGAATAAATAATAATGGCTGTGATTTTTCACTCTCTGTAGTAATTTAAAATGATGAGATTATTTTAAATTACATATAATAATTAGTTAATATTTAAATTCGAATTTAATTTTGAGAAAGCTTAAATTCATGATTTAAATAAATAATAAATATGTTATATTTTCATATTGAATAATGAAATAATTTAAATCTTATTAAAATAATTTTAAATAATATTAAATTCATAATATTAAATTGTTATTATTAAAAGAATTTTAAATGTATAATAATATTAAATTCATATATGACTTAAACCCTAGCAGACTTTTGTGTGTGTGTGTGTGTGACATATTTGATGCAAGCATTCATCTTTTATAAAACAAAAAAAAACTCTTTCGTTTTGAGAATACGAATCTAAATTTGTATTCAACAAGATCATTCATTATTTATTCCTATGTGGATACTTATAATGGGTGGTTATTTTTTAGAAATGCAACATCTTTGAAGATCTGAATAAATCAAGACGTGCACTTTGAAGGCTTGATGAATCGATATATAAGTTTACCCTTCCTTCGTATTTTTATGAAACACATATGATCTTTGGTAAGTTAAAAAATAAAAATTATAAATTATGCTGCATTTAAGTTCTAATTAGATTGGATATTCTTCTTAAAACACCAACACTTATGCCCCCAGGGGTTTTCTTGTGGATGATGTGGATGATGTGGATGTTGAGAATGATGTGGATTTTGTGGATGATGTGGATGCTGTGAATGATGTGGATTTTGTAGATGATATGGATGGTGTGAAATTGATGTGTGCAAGTTGGATGTGTGAAATTATATTTTTGCTTGAATGCATACTAAAACCTTGTTGGATATACATGAATGTGCAGCAAAATTGCAAATTTATCAAGTTGAATATCTTCCTCACAACTTTACTACAAGTATGGTGAAACGTGAGAAGTTGGATTTGTATGAATAGTAGTTTGTATCTTGTATGCGGATAGTTTCTATTATCTAAATATGTGTATACATGCTTGGATGAATGTATGATAATGATTCGGTGTTATATTCTTCAACACTCGAATGTGATGTCTCTCAATATCTTTGAAGTTGATTGGGCATTAAGAGAGGACATCATAAAAGGCTTAGTCAAGATTTTATTTCACACATCTAATATGGGGAGATGGAGTATGAATAACATCACCTTGTATGATTGGAATTTGGTTCTAGAATGTGTATATGCCATTGGAATAAATTAGATTATTTTTAGACAAATAGCTAGATAGATCATAAGAGGCTTTAATTGCATCATAAAGCACAAAGAGGTGATTAGAACTTTAAATGTTGATCATATTGTCATTCTTGGAATTCTAGATGCAAAACTTAGTGACTCAAAAATTTTCTGGCTTATGAAAACAAAGTTCAAATGATTTAAATTGGTGGATAACTTTTTTAGTCATGCTAATGAAAGAATTCCAATAGCATGGGATGTTACTATGATGATACTCAATATTCTTTATATCTCCTCACATCATATCTACCTCCATATTCTTGACCACGAAAAAAAATAAAATTTACACTAACCTTTGTTTATGGGCTTCATTCTATTTCATCTAGAAAGCCCTTATATGATAAACTAATATTTTTCAATTATGCTAAGTGTATACCATGGGTAGTAATGGGTGATTTTAATTTCATATTATCAGGCATAGCCTAGATAAAATTGGAGGTCGAATAGTTATGAATTATGAATATGCTGATTTTGTTAAATGCTACTTTATCTCGAGTCTTAAAAATATACCCTTGTCCATATCATTTTATACTTGGACTAATAGAAAAGTCTCTAGTAAATTGGACTGAGTATTAATGAATCATAAATGGAAAACCTCTGCATAAAAAATCATGTTCATTTTTTTCCCTTCTTAAAAACTCTCAAACCACTACAAGGCATTGCTATGAAAAATGGATGGAATTGGGAAGCAAAACAACTTTTTAAAATTTTGTAATATGTTTGCTCTTTCACAAAAAGTTCAATCCCACTCCATTTGATATTTGCAAAATTTCGATGAATGGTTCCAATTTCTACTACCTTGTTTAGAGACTCAAATTGTTAAAAGCTCCCATCAAGATGCTTAATAATTTATATTATGAACATATTAGTGCCAAAGTATTGTTAATGAAAGATAAATTACTCTTATTATAGAAAAAAATGGTGACCTCAACAAATGCTTTATTGTATGATGAGGAACTCTCAATAAGATTTAACCAGGAGACTAAAAGAAGCTAAATTGTTTTGTCTAAGACAGAGTGAAGATCAAGTATTTAAAGAAGAGCGACGGATACACAAAATTCTTCCATGTACTAATAAATTATAGAATTTTAAAAAGCAAGATTGTATTCATTATTAAAAAGAACAGAGACATGACTATATCACTAGAGGATGTTAACAAAGAGTTTCTTAATTTCTTTGAAAATTTCCTTGGCTCCACTTTTGATTGTAGACAAATTGATGAGATGATAGCGTCCACTAAAAAGAGGCTTAATAGACAAATTATAGAATTTGTCTACAAATTGATTGTAGACAAATTTCCTTGGCTCCACTATTGATTGTAGACAAATTGTATACATGACTACATCACTAAAAACACCACAAACTACTTTCCCTTTCATTCTCAATAGAGGAAATCAAGCTAGTGCTTTTTATTATTAGTGATACAAAATCACCTTACCCAAATAGGTACTTGAAAAATTTCTTAAAGTATAACTGGAAAATATTGAGTATGTTATTGTTGCTATTATACAATAGTTCTTTTATAATAGAAGACTTCTTAAGGAAATCAACCATGTGTGTGTCACCCTCATTCCTAAATCTAATCATTCCTCCACAGCTAAAGATTATCAATCAATCTCTTGCTGTAATGTTTTTATATAAAATCATTTCCAAATTATTGGCATCAAGAATGCATCAAGTATTATAAGATATTATTCCCCTTGCCCAAGTTTCTTACATTAAAGGTAGAGTTATCTTAAATAATTTCTTACTTGAGCAAAGCATTATCCGTAAATATGCTTGGAAAAAAATATCTTCTAGAATCTTTTACAAAATTAATTTATAAAAGTCATTTGATTCTATAAATTAGTTTTAATTCAAAGAGATGATGATATAGTTGAATTTCGATCCAAATTTGTAGATATCATTTATAAATGCATTTCAACCACACATTTCTCCAACTCACTCAATGGTTAGATGCATGAGTTATTTAAAGGGAAGAAGGGGTTGAGGCATGGAGATCTTATATCCACCTACATATTTTCATTATCTTTTATGACTCTTGATTAAATCAACCAATGAAAATGGCTTCTCATTTCATCCTGAATAGGCATCTCTCAAAATATGTTAATGTATGTAGATGATTTGTTCATCTTCTCTCAAGAAGATATATCTTCCATCAACATTATATTGTATATCATTTATCATTTCTCATAGACTTCCAACATTTTTGATAATCCATCCAAATCAAATATCTTCATTAGAGGTGTAGTAAAGAATATTAAAAGGAAGATACCAATTAACTCTATTTTCTCACTTGGGACTTCATCATTTACCTTCCTAGGAGTTCCATTATCTGCCAGCCACCTCATAACTTCATATTTTTCTTTCTAATTATTGAAGAGTTCATCAACAAATCATTTATGGGTTAGGAGAATCTTATATATCCTAGGTAGATTATAAATATTGCACACTATTATCTAAGGGATTGAAGGCTACTATTTTTGATATGTTAATTTTCATATGCTATTATAAATTCTATTAAGTAAAAGATTCATTTGGGATGTACCTCTAAAAGAAAGATATCACCTCAAGGTAGCTTAGGATAAAGTATGTATCACTATGTCACATGGGGGCTTGGGACTCATATGCATAGTAGATTGGAATACATTTTTTATTAAAACATAATAACAAATTGATACTAAAGAAAAATCTCTATGGATAAAAAAGATCCACTGTTTTTATCTTATCATGCATAATATTTGAAACTTATCAGATTCCAAATATTACTCTCCATTCTAGAAATCTCTAAGCATCACCATGAATTATTTGAATAGTTTGGCCAGAAATATGGAGACTAAAACACCTCTAAAAAATTGGAGAAATAATATGCTTATTGTTTCCCATGCTTACTCTTACTGGAGCTAGCAACACACTCATAGAAAATTTGACTACCCTAAAGTCATATTGATGAAGAATCACATCCTAAAATATGGCATCTTTCTCTGGCTGGCTAAGTTGAAGAAGTTATGAATGAAAGATCAACTTTGAACTTTGTAATAATAAACTAGAAACATTCAATCTCTTTTTTATTAATTGCCAATATTGCAACATAAAGTGAGAAGATGTAAAGCATCAGATAAGAATTTTCAGAAGAATATCCTTCATTTACAGTTTTTTAAGCAAGTGAGTAAAGATTATTCCAATAGCTTTCCAAGGAACATTATGTGGAAGGTGGCATTTGTTGCCACATTATACCATTTATGGGTTGAACGAAACAAGAGTTAATATGATAAAAAGAAGAAAGGATTAGAGAATATTTTATGGAAGCTTAAAATATATGTCTTTAATGTGTTAGGAAAGATTTGTAATAGTTTAGAAATTCATAACAATTGATGTACAACTTCTGATATTGTTGAATATAATTTATTTTCATAAACTGTTTGTATAACCAAAATATGTTTCTATTTTAATATTTTAGTGTAAGTGCAGTAAAGAAAATATTAAGAAGTTGGGAAAGTAGCAATAGAGCAATAACAGAGGTCTCACTTTCTGGTCAATGGGCCGAATAATTTTTGGAGCAAAATCCGGCCAGTCCGAGTGATCTGACCCACTTCGCTTAATTAAACTGAGAAATTGTATTAATATAAATTGTTTTTTTTCTATTTTTCGGATGTGGTAATTTTGCATTGAGGAACTGTTCATCTCTCTCCATTTTCTCCTCTCTGTGTGATTGTTCGTGACTACTTACATGCACATACTATAAGAACATTCTGTTTGGTTTTAATCTGTAAACGCATAAATATTTTTTTGGTGGATGTAGCTAGTCTTTTGAGAGACTAATGAACCACGTTATATTGTGTTTTTCCACTATGGTTTGTGAGTGTTGTGATTTTATTTAGTCGTGGTTCTATTTAATTGGATTGTCAATATATATCATTTGCTATTTTTTGTTGTTCTCCTCTTCTGAATCTCAAAAATCACAATCATGGAAGAGAAATTGCCTAAAAAATATAGTGGCTTGCATTATTTATCAAACAAAATGATATATTTCAATTATGTCGATTAAAGCAAGAATAATCTAAAATGTACCTACAAAATTCAAAATAAATAACTAAATCTATCAATCTAATCTTTAAGAATGTACTTCAACTCTTATTAGATTGTCTACGATATATAAAAAACATGTTTGATTAAGGACAATGAAATAAGAAGGTTAATCCCTATATAAATACTTCTCCAAATTATTACGAATAGATTTATTCGTCATGTTCAATTGTAAAATCATTTTTCTCTAAAAAGTTATAATTGAAAAAAAATGCCATCAATTAGAAAATTATGGCCATGGTAGGGTAAATGCAATATTAAACTATAGATCAATATAAAACCTATCGCCACAAGTCTAATCTTAAGTTGATCAACATTATCATTAAGACTAATCAAAATTTTGAATATTATTAGGGATCAACTGAGATGCATATAAAAATCAAGAATAGTCTCCAAATGAATCATCTATCTGGCAAAGTTAATTAATATGGTGTTTGTTTTTTTAATGTTTTCATTCTTGCCATTAGAAAATTTACCCAACAAATATAGTGTATTTCAAAAAACTTTTTAGGTTTACAAACTTTCTTTCCAATGCACACACACATACATGTGTGTGTGTATATATATATACATATATATTATCCAAAATATATATAAATATATATTACACTATAAATTACTCCACAAACAAACACAATCAAATATTAATACTCTACTCCCAAAATTGGCAGAATATTCTCACAATTAAAACACAATTTAGAATATCCAAAAATCCATATAATACAATTTAATAATGAAAGTAAATGAAATAAAAACATCTAAAATTGTGAATTTAATTTCTCCAGTGTTATTGAAGATTTCTGAGCATCATGAACACTACATGAGCATTACACAAACCCCATACAAAAAAAAATTTCATGAACACCATAGGAACACTGCAAGTCCACCAGACAAACCCTGCATGAATACCACACAAGCCTCTTTTCTTCCTCCACAAGTCATCAGATAGAATTGATGAGATGTAAATGTTTCCTCTTAGTTATATTATAGAATCTAATCGAAGAAAGAAACTTCAAAATATATGGATAACTTATCATTTTTTAGTTATAGAAGAAAAATCCAAAACATGCCAACACCCACACACACAAAAGAATTTCAAAAGGATCACAATCCATGCGACTTTTGAATTTTCTTATTCACACATGATCTCATTTCTATTTTTTTTTGTTTTAGCATGTGTTGGTGTGTGTCATAATTTTTGAGTATGTTCAAATCAAGTTTTATATTAAAAAAAGTTGCAATTTTAATTTAAAATGTTAATTACACCTCATTAAATTAGAGCACTCATACTCTCATTTAAATTTAAATTAACATAAAAATCAAAATCAAACAAAAAAAACATAAACCAATAATAAAATAACTTAGTGCTCCAAACTTGAGCAGACCCAACAATCTCCCCCTTTGCCCTATTTGAGTAGATCGAGACTTGTTCTTGGTTTAATTAAAAAAAAACTAATTAGTAGAGAATTTATTTTTTCTCATAAACTACAAAATCATTTCTTATTCCCCGCATGAGAAAAATAATTATAGAAATAAAAAGCAATCTTATAATAACCTAAGAACTTCACATTTCCCTCTGAGGTATAAACTCCCTAGTGATCCAACTAATTCCCAAGAGCAACCAAAATAAAAATGATCACTTTTACTTCCAACTCGTAAGATATTTTTGGATCAATGTGATCTCTAAAAGAGATTGGGATAAAAGTTATATTATTAGGGATTCCTCTAAGTTTCTTGAAAGAATTCCTAATAATATTACTTTTACTTCCACCCCATAAGAGTCATATTTTTAATGTGTTTGTCTAAGAACAAACATATTAGAAATATTTATCGATGATTCTCAATCTCCTTAAAAGATGGGATAGGGGCATCATAGTTTTATTACTTTCCCTAGTCGTAGTGATTGTCTTATCATCACCAAGTAACTTTTGGATATTAAGTGTTGACTACTTTCCTACATAAAATAGATCATCCATACAAATATATTTGGATCTATCTAGCTCATAGTCAATGCTTGTAAGTTCCCACCAACCATTTACTCGATCTAAGCTAACCCTACCTTAGGTAAATAAATGGAATTAATTCTTTTACATCTCGCTATAGTCAATATCCTTTTTACTATGTTCCATTAGTTTTCTCTAAATTTTTCTACATGACCCATACTATCTAATATTTTTATGGACAATAGGTTTATTCCAATATCTGAGATATATCGAACATCTTTTTTCTTATCTTCTTCTTCTTATTTTTGTTTGTATTCTTCTCCTTCTCTTCTGACCTTTTAATGTCCTCCTCTTCCTATTTCTCCTCCTTTTTTTCCTCCTCCTCCTCCTCCTCCTCCTTCTTCACCTCTTCCCTTTCCTCCCCCTCTTCTTTTTTTGTTCTCTTCTTTTTCTTAATTTTCTTATTCATTTTCTATGTGTTATTCTTTTGTTTATCTTATCCTTCTTTTGTTCCTTCTCCTTCTTTTGTTTCTTATAATATTGTTTTCTTCTCCATCTATCACCCCATCTTTTTTTCCTCCTACTTCTCCTTTTTCTTCTATTTATACTTCATTTTTTATCTTTCTTCTTTTTCTTGTTTTTCTTATTTTTCTTTTTCTTATTTCTCTTCTACTTCTAGTTATTATTATTATTATTATTATTATTATTATTATTATTCTTCTTCTTCTTCTCCATCAACATTTACTTATTATTATTATTATTATTATTATTATTCTTTTTATTCTACTTCTTCGTAATTATTCTTTTTCATCTTATTTTTCCTTTTTATTTTATTATTATTATTCTTTTTTAATCATTATTATTATTATTATTATCATCATCATCATCATATCATCATCATCATCATCATCATATCATCATCATCATCATATCATCATCATCATCATCATCAATGTTTTCTTCTTCTTCTAATTCTTCATCTCTACTTCTTATTCTTATTATTCTTCTTCTTTTTCTCATTCTCCTCCTCCATATTTTCCACCACCTCCTCCTCTTTCTTTTACTTCATTATTCTCATCTTTTTCTTCTACTTCTTCTTCTAATTTTTTTTCTTCTTCATTTTCTTCTTTTTATTTTGAATCTTTTTTTTTTCTTCCCCTTCTATTTCTAATTATTCTTTTTATTCTTCTTATGTTTCTTTTTTTTTCTTCATCTAATTATTCTTATTCTTATTATAGTTATTATTATTATTTTTCTTTTTCTCCCTCTTGTTCTTTTTCTTCTCATTCCTCTAGCATTCTTCTTCATCACAATCATCAACATCAGCATTATCTTTTTATTCTAGTTTTTCTTTTTATTCTTTAATTTTTTATTCTTTTTCTTCTTCTTATTCTCCTTTAACTTAATCATCATCACCACCATTTTTATCATCTTTCTTTAGTTCATTTTATTTTTCTTTATCTCCATCATCATCTTTTTCTAATTTGTTCTTCTTATTCTTTTTTTCCTACTCATCCACTTTCTATTTATTTAGTTTTTTTCTTCTTATTTTTATTCTTCTTTTAGTTATTCATTTCTTTTTTATTATTCTTCATCATTATCATCATCTTCTTCTTTTAGTTCATCATCATCATCATCCTCTTCTTTTCTTCTCCTTCTACTTCTTCTCTCTCTCCTCCTCCTCCTCCTCCTTCTTCTCTCTCTTCTCTTCCTCCTCCTCCTCCTTCATCTTGTTTTTTCTTTCTTCTTCTTTTTCTTCCACATATTCTTTTCTTTTCTTTTTTTTTGCTTTTTCTTCTCCTTGTTTTTTTCATTCATCTTCTTAATTATCATCAACAACTTATTAATAATAATAATATTATTATTTTTTTTATCTATTCCTACTTCTCTTTCTTCTCTTACTCCTTTTCCTCCTCCTACTTCTTGTTCTTGTTCATATAGTTATATATTATTTTCATCATCATCATCATCATCTTTGTATTCTTTTTCTTGTTTTTCTTCATCTTCTAGTACTTCTATTTTCTTTTTCTTTTTTTTTCTCTCTTCTTTATTCTTATTCTTCTTCTTCTTATGCTTATTTTTTTTCATCACCTTCTACTTGTTTCCACTCATCTTTTTCTTGTTATTCTTCTAATTCTACTTCTTCATCACCATCATCATCTTTTTATTTTCATTATTATTATTATTATTATTATTCTTGTTATCATTCTCCTTATTATTATTCTACACTTTATTTTATTTCTTCTTCTACTTATTATTCTAGTCTTTCTTCTTATTTTTTTTTCTTCTTCATATATATCTTCTATCTATTATTATTATTATTCTATTTATTATTATAGTTATTCTTCATTTTCTTATTGTTTTGTTTCATCTTTTCTTCTTCTCATCTTTCTCCTTCTTCTTCTTATCTCTATTATTATTATTATTTTATTCATGTTCTCCTTCTCCTCCTCTTCCTCATGCCTTTTTCTACTTCTAATTTTACTTCTTCATCTTCTATGTAACTCCTTCATCTTGTAAATTTTTGTCTATCTCTCTCTCTATTCCTCCTTGTCCATTTTCTTCACTTTAATCTTCTTCTTAATTTAATTCTTCAACTTCTTTTTATCGCTCACCTATTACTTCTTCTTCACCTAATTTTATTTCTTCATTATCATCATCTTATTTTTTTTCTTGTTATTACCATTATTATTATTATTCATATTTTACTTCTTTTTTTTCTTGTTCCTATTCTTATTCTACTCCTCCTCTTCCTCAGTGTCACTGTCAAGCCTCTTCTTTTCATGCTTCTATTTATTTTTTTCATCTACTTCTTCTTATTCTTCTCATTCTCATCATGCATGTTTCTCTTCGTCATCGTCATCATCATCATCATCATCATCATCATCATCATCATCATCTTTTCCTCTAATTATCATCTCTTTCTCTTTTTTTATTCTACATCTTATTTTTTTCTACTTTTTCTTCCCCAAATTCTTATTTTTTTCCTACTTCTTTATTTCTCATCTTCTCCTAATCATCCATCATCATCATCTTTTTTTTTCCATTATCTTTTCTCCTTTTTTTTCTTCTTCTCCCTTTCTCCTTCCCCTCCATTTTTTTGATTCTTATAGTTCATCATCATCATCATTATCATTATCATCATCATCATCATCATCTTCTTCTTCTACTTCTTTTTCTTTTTGTGCATATCCTTCTTTTCCTCCTCATCCTTCTTTTTCTTCTTCCACTTTTATTTTTTGCTTCTATTTTTTTCTTTTATTTTTTGCTTTTATTTTTTGATATTATTTTTTGATTTTATTTTTTGCTTTTATTGTTTACTTCTATTTTTTTTTACTTCCATTTTTTTTATTTCTATTTTTGGTTCTCCATTTGCTTCTTTTTATTCTTCTCTTTCTAATTTTTCTTTCTCATCTTCTTCATCTCCCTCTATCCATCTTTTTTTTTATTTTTCTTATTTTTCTTATTTTTCTTCTTTTTCTTATTTTTTTTATTCTACTTCCTCTTCTTCTTTTATTGTTCATATATTTCTATTCCTCCTCATCCTTTTATTTTTTATTTATGCTTATGCATTTCCTTTTACTTCTACTTCTCCCTTTGTTTCTTATGATTTTGCTTTTATTTCTACTTCTTCTGCTTATGCTTCTCCAACTAGTTATTGTTATTTTTCACCTCCTTATGATTCTTCTTCTTGTCCTTGTTCTCATGTCTATTTTTTTCTTCTCATACTTCTACTTTTTCTTCTCATTCTTTTATTACTACTGGTGCTACTAATTATTATTATTATTATTGTTATTATTATTATTATTATTATTATTATTATTATTATTATTATTCTTCTTCTTCTTCTCCTCCTCCTCCACATCTTCCTCCTCCTCCTCTTCCTTCTTATCATTCTTTTTCTTTTTCCTCTTTTTTTTCTTCTTCTATATCTTCTTATGCATCTTTTAGTTATTATTATTATTATTATTATTATTCTTATTATTCTTCTTCTTTTTATTCATATTCTCCTCCTTCTACTCTTACTACTCCTACTTCAACTTCTTCTTTTTCTTTTTCTTTTTTCTCTTTTCTTCATCTTCTTTTATTTCTTCTTTGTCTTATCCACCTACTCATCCTCCTCTTCCTCATTCTTCATCTCCTATTTCTTCATTTCTCTTTCTTTTTTTCGTCTTCTTATCTTTCTCACTCTACTTCTCCTCTTGTTGCTTATTATTTTTCATCTCTTTTTTCCACTCATTCTATTTCTTCTTTTTTTTTCTTCTATTTATTCTTTTTGCTTTTTTTATTCTTCTCCTTTTAAACCGTCTATTTCTTCTTTTTTTCCTTCTCCTTTTCCTTTTCATTCTCTTACTTATTTTTTTTCTTCTTCTTGTTCTTCATCTTTTTTTTCTTCTCCTACTTCTACTTCTCATTCTCATTCTTCTATTACTAATAGTGCTACTACTTATTATTATTATTATTATTATTATTATTCTTATTCTACTCCTCTTTACTCTACTCCTCCTTTCTTTTTCATATTCTTCTACTTTTCCTCCCTTCTATGCTTCTTCTTATTATCATGCTTGTACTTATTCTTATTTTTCTTTTACTTTCACCTATTCTCCTCCTCCTCATCCTCCTCATCCTCCTTTAAATCTTTATTTTTTTTTCTTATTTTGTTTCTTTTTTTTCTTTCTTCTTTTAATTTAGTTCATCTTCATATTCTTTCCTTTTTAAAAAATATTCTTATTCTACTAATTTTTTTTATTCTCATTTTGCATCTAATTCTTCTTTTCCTTCTTGTTCTTTTGCATCTTATTTTTTAAATCTTTCTCCTTCTACTCCTTCCACTTATATTTCTTCTTTATTTGCTTTTTTTTCTCCTTCTCATTCCCCATTTTCTTTTTTTCATTCAGATTCTTCAATTTTTTTTCTTTTTATTCACCTTTTTCTTCTTCTTTTTCTCCTCCTCCTCCTCCTCCATTATCTTCTTTTTATCTTCCTTATTCATTTTTTTATTTATTATTTTTCTCTTTCTTCATTTTTTTTTCATTTTGTTTCTTCTTTTCTCATGGTCCTTCTTCTTCTCCATATTATTCTTCTTATTTATATGCATCTTCTTCTTTATATTATTTTTCTTCTTATTCTTTTTGTTACTATTTTCACAGTTCTACTTCATCTTCATATGTTTTTTCTTTCTTCTTCTTCGACTCCTCCTCCTCCACCTACTCCTCCTTCTTATTCTTCTTTTTTTTCCTTTTATTATTATTATTCTTCTTCTTCTTCTTTATCTTGTGCTTTTTTTCTACTACTAATTCTTGTTTTATCATTTTTCTCATCTTCCTTTTCTTCTTATTCTTCTACTTCTCCTTTTGCTTCTGTCTTATTATTATTATTATTATTATTATTATTATTATTATTATTATTCTTCTTCTTCTTTCTTCTTCCTCATCTTCAAAATTTTCTTTTCCTTCTACTTTGTGTCATCTCTTTATTATTTTTCTTGTTTTTATTCTAATGTTTCCTTTCTTCTACTTCAACTCCTATTTTATTTTTCTTTTTATCCTTCTTCTTATCACTTCTTCTTTTATATATGTTATATATACTTTGTTTTGATTATTTATTTTGTATAATCAAATATGTTTCTGTTTTAATATTTTCATGTAAGTGCAAGAAAAAAAATATTATGAGTCTGGGAAGGCAGCAATAGCACAATAATAGGGGTCACACTGCCCGGTAAGTAGGCAAGGGAAAATTTTGGAGCAAAGTCTGGCCCATCAGAGTAATCTGACCTGCTCTATTTAATTAAACCGAGAAACTGTTATATATAAATATGTTTCTTTGTTTACTGTTTTTTGCTCTGTAAATTCTATTTCGTCGGACAGTTTTTCTCTACTCTCTCTCTCTCTGTGATTTTCTTTCCGATTGTTGCACATACTATAAGAATAGTCTAATTTTGGTTATAATCTGTAAATGTATAAGTATTTTTCTGGTGGATGCATCTACTCGTGTTGAACGACTAGTGAACTATGTTATTTTGTATTTTCTATGTGGTTTTGTATATTGTCATGGTTGTGCATATATATCGTTTGTTGTTTCTCCTTCTTCTTCTTCTTCTTCTTCTTCTTCTTCTTCTTCTTTTGAATCTATAAAATTACAAAACTTGCAAGAGAAATTCCCAACAATATCTTTTATATTTTATTTATTTTTTTTCTTATTTTTTTTGCCTCATGTTCTTCTATTCCTCCTCCTGTGCCTTTTTCTTTTTTTTTTCTTATTTATTTTTCTTCTTTATTTTTCTTCTTCTTGTTATACATTTTTTACTTTTCTCCTCTTATCCTCATTCTCCTTCTCATCCTCTTTGATCTTATTCTTGATTTTTTTTATTTGTTTTTCTTCTTATTCTTCTTCTTATTTTTTTCCACCCACACTTCCTCCTTCTACTTCTCCTTTTTTTCCTTCTCCTTCATATTTTTTTTCTTTCCCCTTCTTCTTCTTCTTCTTCTTCTTCTTCTAAGTTCTAGCTATTCTTCTTCTTTTTTTTTCCTTCTTCTTCGCATGTTTCTCCTCCTCCTTATGCTTCATCCTATTTTTTTCCTTCTACTTTTGCTTTTTCAATTTCTACTACAACTACTACTTCTTCTTCTTCTCCTCCTCCTCCTCCTCCTCCTCCTCCTCCTCCTCTTCATCCTACTACTTTTTCTAATTCTTCTTGTTTTTCTCATTCTTTTTATTGTTCTTCTAATTATTCTTGCTCTTATTTTTCTATAACTTCTTTCTACATATTTTACTTCTTGTTGTGAATTTATTATGCACTTAATTTTATCAATTAGATTATATCACAAAATCTCATTAATGAGACTAACTGATCAATTGAGATCCATAAGTATATGAATCATACAAGAAGTACAATAGAATTTTTTCTAGATATAAATCCCATAAAAATTATATTGGACATTTGGTTATTCAATAATGAGATAATCTATTTTAGTGAAATAGATTCTTTGATTGTTAGATAATCTTAAGTCCATGGTTTATTTATTTTAAGTATGTGATGATATCTAATTTGTTGTCTTATATATTGTTGGACGTAGAATACAAGTTGAAGAATTATTTAATAATTCATTTTTTTAATGGCATACAAAGTGATTGTCACTATTGAATCTATTATCTTACCTCGAACATCATACAAACCATAAATTAATATGATTTATGAGTATTTGTACTTTTAATTTTGTATATACAAAAATGTCATGCTCACATCATTAACATACATCTTACTCAAGTTTCTCCAATTCAAACCATACAAGTATAGGTATATCACAAAAGTTTTCACCACCTTGTTATTCATAATATACTATTGAATGTCCCAAAGATTACCCATCACCATCCTCTTATATGATGATGTGACTCACATAATAAAGGTGAATCTCTTGGAAGATTATTTTTTATAATATCCATCCTAATCAAGAACTAGTTCTTTTAAGATATATACAATAAATTAGTGTGTAAATATATTCATATGTTTGGCTCCAAAAGCACCATACTCATAATGATTAACATACCCAAATTTTAGGTTTCAACATATAGGTTTATTTTGTGCATTAAATTAAGAATGATTATCACTTCCTTCCTATTAAATGTATTATTAAGCCTCATGGTTTACCTGATGTCATTCACCATCATAATCTCTTACAAACATACTAATATCAAAAACTCTAATTTAAGTTCTATTTAATCATCATTAGATGTTTCAAATTGGCAATTCCATTTCAGCATTGCCTAGTTTTTGGTGGCCTAGTTGGTCAACCATGCCATGCAGGGCATGGTTGGAAAGGCAGTCATGTTATGCCTAACACGATATGACTGGATAATGGACAGCTCAACATGGCTCGTCTGGCCCAAGTTTGGATAGATTTAGGCTAGGTTGTGCCTAGTCGTGTGGGCCTTACTAGGTCAAGCAAGTTTGGGCAAGTTTGGGCCCTAATATTCAAACCTTGCTAGGAGCCTAAGACTAGCCGACTAGGTCGACTAGTCACCATCCAAGATTCATCGAGAGTCCAATATTGACTTGACCTACCCCATCAGTTGAGGATTAATGATTTTAAATTTTTATTTTACAAATATTAAAATTTAAGCTACCTATTATGAGTTGTGATATTACATTATTTATTTATTTCACATATATCACAAAAAAAATTCATAAAAAAATTAGAAATGACAGTTAAATAATCAAAAAAATAAATATAAAATATTCAATCATCTTCTAATTTAAAAAAAATACATCACAATTCACAAGTCATAATAATATAAAATAAAAATTGTCAATTATAATCATAATTAATATGAAAAGACATATAATGCAAGCTCAATTCTAATGTCAATCACTTTAAATATGTAATTAATCATCATCGCATAATTGTATGATAGTATTATTAGGGTGGGATCAACCTTTTAAAGTCTCTCAACTTATCATCTTCTAGCAACTCCTTCACTTTTATTCCACTTCCAACATGTTCTGGATGCCCAACCTAAAATCCTCCTATCTTTTATGTATGCTAGTGCCTCAATAATTCATAGCCACAGGCTCTATCTCTGATACAAAATCACATTGACTGTAACATAAAAAACAAACTCTAATGTCATGCTTGACATTGGAGGAGTTAGTAGATTCCATGTCATCTTAGAAAGTATGGGATAGATGGATTCATATGATTTCCACCATTATAAAATATCAAGATATGAGAAATAATCGGTATATAAGTACTGAGATAGCTAGCTCCAATTTGATAGTCTACTTGATCATTTTCCCCTTGCTAACTGAATTGAGAAGTTCTCCAAATATAGTGTCAATGCCCATACTTAAAGCCTGGCTACAACTACTACCATATCTAGTATTGTAGTATATAAATAACTCAGTCAGCTTATTGTGAATGAATCCTAAAAGTTAGTGTTCCTAGTTCATGCATGTGGATATGTATGTCAAAATATTTTTTACTTCTTTCACATTAACCCTAGTGTCCTTGCAGGCAGCTAGAAAATAAAGAGATCGAATGGTGTACTAGTATTTTAAGTACTTAGTTTCCATCTCAATAGTCATGTCACTAAATATTGGGTCATCTCTAAACTTTCTAAATATATCACTAATGTTGCATATGCACTTAAGTACAATACAAGTGGTGAGAGTATAAATCGACGAACACATGTTCATCATGTCATAAAAAATATTTAGGAATTTCATAAAAGAAATTTTTATATCTTATTCTCTATTATCAATAATAAGTTCATCACTCATTATATTGACATAGTTTGATATCATGTATTCGTATCCAACACATGACTCTAACATCAGGTATGTGTAATTCCAATGATGTCTTACAACCATTTGGAATTTCTTCTTCTATAGACCCATAGACAAATAGAGACTTCCAAATTCCTATTGTCTAATAGGCATGCAAAGTTATTTTAGTGGGTTACCTATTTTTTATAAAGCAAGAAAAATAACCTTTTCCCTGCTTGTACTATCAGGTTGATGATGTGATACATGTATTTAACATGAATTTTTTTTAATGACCTATCACTAATAATCCTAACAAATGTATTAGTGGCTACTCTATTATTAAATGTGTTATCAAATGTGATATTATATATTTTATTTTAAATATTATATTTTCTAAAGATTCTCATAATGCACTCATATATGGCTAAACCATCATGATGATGAATAATCTCTAAGGCTCCTAAAAAATTTTTTATTCAGTATCTATTTAGAATCTACATAGTGATTGATGAATCATACAAAATATGCATCATCATCATCACTAGTCAAGATATCAGACATCACAGATACAATGCCAATATACAACCTAAATTCATTAGTTATTGATTATTTTTCTAACATATAATATCTAAGTATGTTGTTTCTACATGTGGACTTAGGAATCCTATAAAATACAGAATAAAAATAGGTCTGCATGATACTGACTACCCTTGGATCCTCCGAAAATCTAATTGGAAGATACATCATGGTGATCTATTTGGCCATGCCTTCTCTCCCTAACCCATTGTGGTATATGAATGGGGTCAACATAGAAGTTGAACTAGATCTAGCCTCAAAAACCCCACCAATCAGTTGGGGTTGCCTAGGATTTAATTCTCCATATCTTTTGATGCAATGATCGGCATGTCTCTTTAGGTGCCTAGTCCAACATGTACTCCTACAAGTATATATTTTCTTATAATACTTGTATTATGCCAATTCTTCATCGATACCACTAGATTTTTTTTGTATTATGTTAAAGTGAGTCCAAAGTATAGATATTCTTCTAGTTTTTTTTTTTATTTTTTAGATATTTGAATTTGTGTTGAGGTCATGAGAGAAAACACGGTTTCAGCCTCAGATCTTTACTTGGGATTATCATTATTAATATTTTTTAGATATTATTTAGGTATATTTTAATATATTTTTATTATCATTAGATTTACTTTTTTTCATTTCTAATTTTTTAAAATTTATGAATTATATTCTAATTTCTAAAATAAAATTACTTGATATTAATAAAATTTAAAAACTATATACAAATTAAAAAATAATATTCATTTATGGATAGGATAGGATAGAAAATGCTAAAGCATGCACCTGCACTACACCCAATTTTTCTACCAAAGCTGCACTGAACTATAGTCATCCCCTGAGAGTGAAGCCGAAGCCAAAGCCAAAGACAAATCGAGAGGAGAGATGAGAGAGGGTGAGACCAAGAGAGACAGAGAGATAAAGAGAGGAGAGTGAGAGTGTGAGACTTGAGAGTTGAGAGAAAGGAGAGTGAAAGATCCTATAAAAAAATTTAACAAACAATATATCTTTTTTTTATATTTTTGAATTTTTTTAATAATTAATAGGGCAGGAACACTATAACCATTGGATCTTTTGCCCTATCCAATTGATGTGCATCCAACGACCTGAATGCAAAACAATTTTAACTTTTTTTAAATTTTTTGGAACATTCCAAAGCCAAATGTGACTTCAAGAAGCTTTAGTGTTTTAGTCGATTTAGACATTTATCCTTCAGGGGGGGGGGGGGGGGGGGGGGGGGGGGGGGGCATTTTATAAAAGGCTGCCACATGTACAAGGTGGGGCACACTTTTTTTTGAATAAAATATTATTTTTTTAAAACTAGGCATGTCGGGCATGGTCCAATCAGACCGCACCCAAAACTTGGTCTGAGTTCTCGGGCACAGTAGGTGTTCGTGCCATTGGGACTATGGAGAGCCAAGTCGTGCCTAGCTCAGCATGTGGCCCGGTACCCCCTAGCCTTGCATAGCATGTGTCATCCCTCAGGATGGCATTGCCCAGGTCCAGGCACGATTATGGACCATGTCATGCCAGACCATGCATGACTTAGTCAGGTAGTACCTTAGGCCGTGCCCTGACCGCCCAACCAACTTACCACCACTAATCACCATCCATAAATATTCATGCATAAAATAAATAAAACATAATTTATTAATTAATAAATAAAACTAATTTATATTACATATCTCAATTTGAATATACCTTTGACTCACACTAGTTTAGTACAAATTCTAAGATCTATTCATAGCAGAGAGGGCTTTGATAGCCATACTCCTAAGCTCTAGTGATTAATATCAATCTTGAATTCATTGCTTGCTAGTTGAACTTTTTGGGATATGGAGTTTGCTTTTAGAGATTGGTAGTTATCATTGTTTGGTATTTTGCATGAGGTAGAAGATGCGTAAAAGTGAGAGATTTTTGGAAATTTCTCTATTTTCCATTTTTATACCCGGGTGACCTTGCATTATTTTATGTAAGAAGTTATGAATTTTAGAAGAATGATCTTTATGTAACTCTTCGGCATGAAGTTGTGACTTTAGAAAATGATCATGACTCTGACCTATATCTTGATCTTTATGTAACACATATTTATGGTGCTATGAAATAATCATAGCTTCATATCTTTATTCATTTGTAGTCTATAAATGATCATGGTGCTGTAAAGTGGCCACCAAGTAGTGATGACTTCTTATTTTGTTATATAACTATGATACTATGTAGAGGCAGGGGTCTCCAAAAGCCCGGCCCACGGCCTGCCCGAAGCTCATTATGGCCAGACAATGTTAAGTCCATCACAGACTCAATTGGGCCAAGCCCGTCCTGAGCTATTTTATAGGCAGGGCCGGGCCGTGTGCTTCATTTTAGGACCAAGCCTGGCCTATAAGCCCGTTGACCAGCCCGCCATAAGCCCTTTGTCCAGCCCGCCTTAAGCTCGTTGACCGGACCACCCTTAGCCCGTTGACTAGCCCACCCACATTAGAAAAATATTTCACTGAAAATGTAGGTAAGAGGATGAATCATCTACTACATATAAAAATGTGGAAAAATTTTACATCACTACAAAATAATTACATCCCAACTAAGTTGGCACCTAATTATTTGTCAATCAATTGTAATTTTCAACCACAAAAAATACAATAATAAAAAAACACTTAATTAAATAATTCAATCATCATTGTCCAGTGGTGAAGGAGAAGAATCATGAATCCATTCATGTCTAGATAGTTTTAAATTTTCCATATTGGTCACTAATGCGGCTTCTCGAATAGAATCATGTAATCTCTTATCCGCTATCTTCCAATCTTTTAAGAATATTTCTGCCTTAATGGCTTCAGGTGACAAACTGCTTTGCCTTTCACTAATCACTCTTCCACCTACACTAAAACAGCTTCTGATGCAACTGTACTCACAGGCATGTTTAATACATCACGTACAATAATTGATAATACCAGATATTTATTTTGTTGTTTCTTCCACCATTCTAAAATTTCAAAATTTTTATTATCTTTAAATAGAATTGTTTCTACATTAAGGTATCTATCTATATCATTCAAATTATTTGGAGAACTAGTTGTTGTCTTTTTTCTACTTTTAAATATATCTAAAGCACTTTTATAAAAATTTATAGAGCTTGTAGTGGATGATAAGTTAATAGAACTAATATCATTACCATATTTTTTTTTATAAATATCATATAAATTATGTAGTAATAAATTTAATTCATTTTTAATTTCTTCAATTTTAATTTGATCAAAAAAGTAAATAACTGGTAGCCATTCATATAAAGCATCAAATATTAATCTAGGGTCTACAATTAAACCAATATAATAAATTAAAGGTAAATCTTCCCAATATTTTTTTTAATTTTTTCTATCATTGCAAAAATGATATCTTTAAATATTTCAAAATTTAAATATTTTTAAAGTACACTATAAATATTAGTTATTTGCATAATAACTTGATGAGAAGTTAGATAATACACACCACAAAAAATATTTGTTGAAGTATCAAAAATTTCAAAAAGATCTCGTAAAAAGTTTGTAATGCACCAATCATAATCATTTAACAAATCAAGATCTATGTTAGAATTATTAGTAGATAATTGCATTTCATATAATTGCACTACTTTTTTATATTTTATGATATTTTGTAAAAGTTTATAAGTAGAATTTCATCTAATTAGCATATATAAACTTATATTTTTTTTTCATATTTGCTATTTTGCAACAATCAAAAAATAATTCATGTTTTGCTTGAGAACTATTGATACTATATGCAATGCCTCTAATTTTTTTCTAATATACTATCAACATGTTTTAATCCATCTTTTACAATTAAATTTAAAATATGTGCACAACAACGTACATTAAATAATTTACCATGATCTTCATTTATTTGCCAAAATCTTTTTAATCTATTTACTGGCGCATTATTATTAGAAGCATTATCTAATGTTATTGTAAATATTTTATCACGAATACCTAAATCTATGATTTCATCATGTATTAAACTTACTATATTTTGACCATTATGTGGAGTATTTATTGTTTTGAATGAAACTATTCTTTTATTTAATTTCCACTTACTATCTATATAATTAGTAGTAATACATAAAAACCAATGTGTGTTAAAGATGTCCAAATATCATAAGTTAAACAAATTTTCCCTTGAAATTTTACAAAATAATTGTTTAAATTTTCTTTTTCTATATGAAATTTTATCATAATATCTTTTTTAACAGTATTTCCATACCAACCCTTAAATTGGGGATTAATAGCTCTTTGAATTAATCTTGAAAAATCATGAGTTTCCATCATATTAAAAGGTTGTTCAGCTCTTATTATGTAATCAATCATTTATTCACGACAATAAGATTCTTCATAAGAAATTATTTTTAAATTTTCAATCTCATCTTTACCTAATTGCATATAATTTCTAATATCTATATTATTTTTCGTTTTACAATGTTCATAATGTCATTTTAGATGACTTGTTCTTGCATTTAATCCACCACTAAGAAATTTACTTCAAAATTTGCATTTTGCTTTTATTTCCTTTTTATTATTTTCTAAAATTATTTTAACTTTGTCATAAAATTCCATATACTTGAACTAACTTTCTTACTTGATGATTCATGTGAATTAGAAGAAGATGCAAATGCACTTTCTATTTTTAAATTATTCATATAATATTATACTAAACTAAAAATAAATAAACCTAAAAATAAAAATATAACAAATAAAAAGTAAAGTTAGAGGATGTTACTCACTTGACGAACCAAAGCCAAAATATTTTCAAATTCGAATTACTAAAGCCACCAGTGCTTAAATTACATAACCAATAATATTAAGCAAATAAAGAAAATTTGAAAAAAAAATTGAATATTAACTAATATGAGAGAAAATTGAGTAAATTTGGAGATAATTAAAGAGATGAAGAACTTGAAGAGGATGTGATGAAAAAATGTCAAGAAAGTTGAGTATTTATAAGAAAAAAATCAAGAATTAATAATATTAAAAAAAATAAATAAAGTGCCCAACGGTTATATGACCGTTTGAGGACATTTTAGGCATTTTAGAAAATGTCAAATAGTCATATGACCGTTTGAAGTTTCTTTCTAATTTTGATTTTTGTAATTAAACTAAATATATATAAGTATAAGAAATATAATTACAAAAGTAGGGTATTGGCGGGTTGGTAGAGTGCATTCTTCTTAAGCTGAAGGTCTCATGTTCAATTCCTGACACATGGAATTGTCAAATTTTTTTATTAAAGGCATTAGGCTTTATGATTATGGGCCAACTCAGCCTAGGTTAGTTAAGCACATTAGTGTAAAGCCCTGCCAAGATTAACTAAACCCATTTGTATAAAGCCCGCGGGCTAGGCCGCTGGCCTTTAAAAATTCAAAAGCCTGGCCTGGCTCGCCCTTTGACTAGTCAACGGACTTATAAGCCTGGCCCGTCATGGGACGCGAGGTAGATATTCATGGGTAGGCCGGTCTGGCCCGGCCCATTGAAGACCCTTGTGTAGATGCAATGATATATGCAATAATCATTCTTGAGTTTTATATAGCTGCTGTGCTTAGAAATAGTTATGAAACTGAGAAGCTTTCTCAT
Organism: Sapria himalayana; assembly: GCA_029783825.1. Taxonomy (NCBI): domain Eukaryota; kingdom Viridiplantae; phylum Streptophyta; class Magnoliopsida; order Malpighiales; family Rafflesiaceae; genus Sapria; species Sapria himalayana. The sequence goes on from JAREIK010000438.1 coordinate 5,915,272, forward strand.
ATTCTCATGTGTTGGTCATGGCCTTGGAACTCATAAATGATTGTGGCAAAATAGCTTCCTTTCATATCTCTCAAGTGTTCATGTTGATTTGAGTTTTTGAGATATTTTTCTTCTCCTCTCATATATCATATTACTACGGCATTGCTAGGATGCAGCAGAATTGGAATTTAGCTTGAGCATATAAGTCATGTATATACTTTCCTTTGAGGATATTAGTTGCATCCATAGAAATGACTATACTCGAGTAATGTCCTCCATAATATTTAGTGTTCCAAAGGTCGTGACTTTGAATAATAATCACAACTTTGGTATGAGTAATTGTGACTCTATAATTTTTTTGTAGCTCAATATCCATATCTTTGTAACAAGCCAATTATTATAACTTAAGATTATTGAGGCATATTAATGATAAAATCATATTACTTGGATTTGTCCATGATCTTGAGCACTAGTGGGGTACTTAGTTACCATGATGGAGAATTAGTGTCATAACAACTTAAATCTTTTAAGCTAATTATAGTTGAGACTTATATGATAACATCATAGCCACTAATAATATATCACATGGTGAAAATATTATACTAACAAATTGGTAGGGCCATGACATACAATAATTTCACCAAGAAATTAGTTAGAGTTTTGGCCAAGAAATGATGTTAAAACTATGCAAGACTCACTAATCTACCTCTTCTTTTAAAAACCTTTAAAAATCTATTGATTTCATAACTATTCATCAAAATTCTTTATAATATTAAAATCATGAAATAAACTTATATTATCTTTATTTTTTACATCATTATAAATCACCAAAAACCACAAGAATATTTTATCGTTTGAATAATGAACAATGTCCTCTATTTAGGTGATATTAACTACTACATTAAGGTTTGACCTAGTAGTTGATTGTCTAGATAAGAAAATAACATTTCTCCAAGGTGACTTGGAAGAAGAAATTTATATGGAATAGTCAACTAGTTTCAAGGTGGAAGGCAAGAAATACTTGATGTGTAAGCTGAAGAAGTCTTTGAATAGGTCGAAGTAGTCACCTTAGATGTGGTAGCTGAAATTTGACTTATTTATCTTGTAGCTAGGATTTAGTAGATTTGAGATTGATCACTAAGTCTATACTATGAGGCTAAGTAATAATTTTATTATGGTAACCTTGTACGTGAATGATATGCATTAAGTAAGAAATAGCATGGATATGATCTATTCAATAAAGAAGTTGCTTGCCAAGAAGTTCCATATGATTAATCTTGGGGCATGAAACCTTGTACTTGGCATAAAGATCTAGATTGATTGGGAGAAAAAAAATAGTATGTTTTAGGAAAGAAATGTATGTGGATGATATATTTCAGAGATAGAATATATTTGATTACATGCTAGTTGGAATTTCTAGCAACTAGTATGAAGTTGATAGTTGAGCAGTCCCTTTTTACTCACCCAAAGAAATAATAAATTACCCTCATTCCTTGTAAAAGTGTATTTGAGAGCCTTATATATGTTATAGTATGTACTAAACTTGATATTTCATTTTTTTGTCGAAGTGTTGAATACATTTATATTTAATTTTGGAAAGGAACATTTAAATTTCATTGATAGAACTTACTATATGTATATTTTGGCTTATTATTAGTGTCATTTTTATGAAGAAAACAAGATATAAAAGCTGGTAATGTTGATTTCACCACAAATGGGAGTTTTGAATATTTTGAACATAAAATAAAATAAACATCAAAAAAGCAAAACAAAGTAAGAATTAAAGTCCTGACATGTCAAGGTTACAATATAATATTATTAGGTGATCAATAAATTTTTTCAAGAATTATTCTACTACCCACATACTCGTTTCATTCATCATATGGATAATGACAAGTGATCGATGAATGACTCAAAAATCATTATTCTACTATCCATGACATTGTGTAACTTTTTGATGAACTGTAACGTTTGGGACACTCTTTATATGGACTATGACAGGTAATTGAAGACCTACCTCAAAGGGATAAATTCTTTAAGTATCATTTTTATTTCCTACATGGATTGATGTCAATAACTAGATAATAAGATTGACAAGTATGACTTACATGGTTTCATATTATATTTCCTATTCATTGTGACTTGTTATAGTGCAAAAACTCATCATTATTAACACAACACCAAAATTTTGTTGAATAGTTATTGGCCCTAACAATATTTTTTGTTTTATTATATTAAAATGAGTCCAAACTATAGAAGTCCTCCTTGTTTTTTGTTTTATAGAAGTTTGGGTTGAGACGATTGGAGAAACCAAAGTTTCAGCAGCCTCAGACCTCTGTGAAATATTTTCATTTTCTAAATTTAAATATGTTTCATTAGTATTTATCATTTTTAGGATTTTTCTTAATCAGGACACTATTTTAAAATTTATCTATTTTAGGTATAGAGAGATAGACTAGAGAGAGAGAGAGAGAGAGTAAAAAAAATTAAAATAAATTACCCGGTCAAGCAATGAGGTCGATCACGTGCACGGTGCACCACAGTCTAGCTCAAAATTCAAAACCCAAGTTGAGATTCCCGAAAAGCCAAGCCAAATGTCAAATGATGAAATCCCGACTTCCCGAGTCCCGAGAGAGATGCGCAAGATTTTTGAGAGAGAAAATGTGAGATTTAAGAGAAAAAATATTTATGAAAAACATAAATGTTATAGAGAGAGGGGGTGGAATTTATAGATTATAAAAAATAATTTTTTTTTGATTTATTTTTAATTTTTTGGGGGCAGAATCATGAGGGCAATTGGATTCTGCACCCTGGTTGTTGGAGGCGAGATCCAATGGCGACAATTTAATTTTTTTTTTTCCCGTTGAGGATGGTGGGGGGGGGGGGGGGGGATTCGAGGGGGACCGCGGGTCGGGTCTGATTGGACCCGACCCATGGTCTTTTTTGCAGGAAGGGCGAGGGGGATATGCAGGTGCGTCCGTGCCGGTGTGACGTGCCACGGGCCACCGAATCGTGCCGGGTCAGGCACGGCATGAGGTCCGGTTGCCTCGGCACGGCACGACATGACACGGGCCATGCCTTACCCGGGCACGGAATTTTTTTCATGCCGTGTCTCGTGCTGGGCCAGGCCGGCCCGGTTGACACCTCTATTTTGAACTACAAATTAAGCCAATTACCTCTCAAAAAAGGAATTTCCAATGAGATTCCGGTGACGCTCCGCCGGGACTTCGGCGAGAAGATTAATGGCGATCCAGTGAGATTATCACTCAAAATTTATCAGTGAGGTCACGCTGTCCTAGGCTACAATCGACTACAAAGTTTTTCTTTAATCAAAATTTTGATTAGTTCCAGCTGCAGAAGATGGAGGCGAATGGTGGTGGTGGTGGCAGATGCAGTGGCAAATGGTTGCGGTGGATGGTGGTGGCAGACGACGGTGACAAATGACAGCCGCAAATGGTGGTGGCAAATGGCTGTGGACGAAGTTGTAAGTTGGAATTGAGTTAAATAATTTATATAGTTCTTTAGGTGATATTATAATGATCGTAGGTCTGAAATTTTTTATTAAAATCCCCAAGAAATAATGATTATGTCGGTGGTAGAAAAGGTGGCAGACTTCGGCGGACGACGGTCAACGGCGGTGAACGACATCTAATGGAGGTCAGGGGCTATGGATCTGTGGATTAGCATCAAAAGGTGGCGAGGCCACCTAGGCTTGGTTGGTTTGGGCTAGAGGTGTAAAAGGGAGCGAACAAATTTTATGAGGCCCAACCGGGACACCGTGCCATGCCGGGTCATGCCTAGACAGGCCAGTTATGGCCCATTCGGGTTGGGTTTGGATCAGGTTTGGGTTGTGTTGGGCTCTATTTGGGCCTAGTTCGAACCATCTTGAAAATTTTTAATCCAGAATATTAAAATTATTAAAAAAATTTAATTTTAATTTTTTAATACTTAAATTGTTAAATGAAATTAAATAAATAATAATTAATTGTTTTATTTTTTATTTTTTATTTTTTATTTTTTATTTTTTATATTAAATATAAACATAAAGTATAATCTAATTAATAACTAAAATTTTAAAACTAATAGTGTCTGAATTAATAAAACTACAACATTAATACAAACTAATGAAAATCACAAAAAAAATAAATGAAAATTCAAGAATCAAGCCTCAAAGTAAAATGACAAAAAAAATAATAAATAAAATAATATCAATCCAAAAAAAATAAATGAAAATGAAAAATATCATCAGCAGATAACATTACAACTTATGATCAATGATGATATAATATAAGTATTAGTGTCTTAATTCGTTAATCATCATCAGTCATCAATCATCATCAATATTACATAGATCATCATAAGTAACTAACTCATCTACTTTTGCTACAGTCCCAACATTATATTGGATGCCCAAACTCGAATTCTTATAATACTTCATACATGCTAAAGTCTCAACAATATATACTCTTAATCTAGATCTCCTATCCAAAATCATATTCACTATAACAGAAAAAATAGACTCCGATGCTATGCTCGACACCGGATGATCAATAGATCCCGTGCCATCTTAGATAGTAGGAGATAGGTGGACTCATAAGATTTTCACCACTATAAAATATCAAAATTTTTATTATCAAAATATAATTGGATTGAGCAGTAATCGGTATCTAATTACTGAGATACCTCTCCCCTATTCGATAGTTCATCCCATCATTTCTCCCTCGCTATCTGAATGAAAAAATCATTGTCTCGAAATATGGTATTCATGTTCGTACTCAGAGCCTCACTACTACTACCACAATTCCTAGTATCATAGTATGTAAAAATCTCAGTCAACTTCTTGTGAATAAACCATTCAAATTGGTCTTCCAAATTCATGCACGAAGATATATATGTCAAAATATTTTCTAACACTTCTACCTTAATCCTAAGATCTATGCAGACATTTAGACAATAAATAGATGAGGTCGTGGACTAGTACTTTACGTACTTGATTTGCATCTCGACAACCATATTGATAAGTATTAGATCATCTTTAAACTTCCTAAATATGATACAAGTATTGCATATGTACCTGAGTGCAATGTAAGTCATGAGAGTATAAACTAAAGAACATATGTTCATCTTATCATAAAAAATCTTTAAAAATTTTATATATGAAATTTATATAGCCCAGTCACTGTCATCAATAATAAGTGAGTTACTCTCACTATTGATGTAGTCAGATATCACATGTTCGTATCCAACATATGACTCCAACATAAAATATGTGTAATTCCAAAGGTGTCCCACATCTGATTGAAATTTCATAATCTTTAGATCCACAGAAAAATAGAAACTACCGAACTCCTATTGTCTATGAGGCATGGAAATAAAATTTAGTGAGTTATATATGTTTTATAATGTGGAATAAACAACCTTTATCCTCGCTTGTACTATGAGATTAATGACATGATGCATGCATCTAATATAAAATTATTTCTAATGGTCAATTTCTAATACTCCTTACAAATATATTAATCGCTACTCCATTGTTAGATATATTATTGAATACGATACTAAATATTTTATTTTAAATTTATATTCTCTAAAGATTTTCATCATGCACTAAAAAATGGCTGGGCCATTATGAAGATGGTGAATTTCTGAGAATACTAATATTTTTTTATTTAGTATCCGTTTAGAATCTACATAGTTGGTGGTGAGACATGCATAGGATGGATCATCGTGACTAGTCAAGATATCAGACGTCATGGACACCATTTCACTATAATTTTTAAATTCATTAATTATTATTTCTTTTTGTAAGATATACTATTTTAGTATGTCATTCCTAGATGTGGACCTAGGAATCCTATAATATGCATATTGAAAATAAGTCTGCATAATACTGAATACCCTTGGATCCTCTGAAAACCTAATCGAAAGACTCATCATGGTAATCATTTTGTCATGCCTTCCCTCCATTACTCGTTGCAGTATATGAAGGGGGTCAACATTGAGGCTGAACTGGATACGGCCTCAAACAACCCATCACTGAGTTGGGTTTGCTTAGGATCTAATGAACCCTATTTTTTGGTACATAGTTCGGCATGCCTCTTAAGGTGTCCAGTCCCACACGTATTCTTATAACTTATAATCTTTTTAAAAACTTTGTTCTATGTCGATTCTTCTTCGGTACCCCTAATATTTTTTTGTTGTATTATATTAAAGTGAGGCCAAACTATTGATGTTCTTCTAGTTTTTTATTTTTTAGATATTTTGGGTCAAGGCAACTGGAGAAACTAATGTTTTCACTGCCTCGGACCTTTCCGTAAGGTTTTCATTATATAAATTATAATTAATTTTATTTTGATAATTAAAATTACTATTTGTCATTTTTTTTATTTTTTTTAATTATATTGTATTATATAATGTATTTTGATTAATAAATTTAAATTAATTAAAATAAAAAAGATAGTGAAAGATGATTTTTAAATTTAAAACTTTAAAACTAAAAAATAAAAAAAATACTCTTAAATCATAATGTAAATTGCATAAACTTTGCCTTTTTGGGCATAATCCTTAGGATAGTCGAATAGTGTTTAATAGCTGATGAATACTATGATGGCTGAACATATCCAAAAAAGGGATCTTGTTTTGAAGATTAGTCTTTTGAATAAATTAGAGATTCTTAGAGTTGAGATTGATGTGGATTCTCATTATAATATTATTATCCAGTCACTTCTAAGTTCTTATAAGTAATTCTATCTAAACTATAATATAAATAAACTTGATTAGCCACTAACATAATTACTTAAATAGTTGGTATCAGCTGAGACTAGAGGTGTCAAATGAGACATGCCGAGCCAGCCCGACTGTTCTTCCATGCTGGGCCGGGCACGACATGGTTACTGTACCATGTCGTGCCTAGTCCGACATGGTTTTGTGGAGGTCAGCCTTGCACGGGCCCGTGGCATGAATCCGCCGGGTTCGGCCCTGTCAGGCCGAACCCCTATTAAAAAATTAGGGTTTCAGCACACCCCGTCGTGCCGTTGCGTCGTCGAAACCCTAATTTAAAAAAAAATTAGGATTTCGGCGGCGCACCGCCATGCCACCATGGTTTTTCTTCACTTCGTGGCTTGATGAGTCTTGTTCGTCAGTCTCAGCTTGTGACACTAAGGCGGTTTATCGGCTCATGCCGAGGTACCGTACCAACGGGCCATAGTACCGTGCCGGGCCAGACACTTCACGAGGCTCGGTTGGCCTTAGGCATGACACGACACGATTGGTGCCGTGGACAGGCACGACACAAGCACAGGCACGGGAAATTCCCGTGCCGTGCCGGCCTAGGCAAGGCCGAATCGTGCCGGCCTAGGCAAGGCCGAATCGTGCCGTGCCTCGTGCCTGACTAGGCCGGCCCGACCCGGTTGACACCTTTAGATGAGACTCTTATCAAAAAACTATCTCGAGACTTTGTTGCTGAAAAGACTTCTTCCAAATCAAAAGGAAAGAAAAGTAAGAAATTTTAGAAACATGTTCATGTTTCATAGATAGCTCCTAAATCATAATTGGGATTAATAAACCTAAAAAATAAATATTTTTATTATAAATAGTCATGACACTTGAAGAAGCATGTTTAGTTTATCTTAGCATGGTGAACAATCAAGGTAAATCACATTTACTAGTAATTGAGACATATTTAGTAGTAGTATATAACAATACCCAGTGTGTAGATATGAGGTTCACTAATCATGTTTGTATTTCTTTAAGTGATTTTAGGAAACAAGATAACTAAGTGTTGGCTGGATTGATCTTCACATAGGTGATACTACAAAGGTGTTTGCAATTGCCGTGAAAGATTATTGTCTTTAGTTTGATATACTTTTTTAATAATGCAATACTATTTTTATATAACTTTTATTAGAAAAAATATGATTTATATTTCCAGTTTGATTAAATGTGGATATTCTTTTTTATTCAATGTTTCTGAAATAATCTGAAAAAATTTTTTTTTTTCTAATATATCAAAAGATAATATTCATATTATAAATCATATCTCTCCCTCACTAGAACATGCTTAATTGAATAATACTATTATTTTGTCATGTAAGAGAAAATAATTTTTCCAAATGAATTTTATATATCTTTGGCACTTGTACCGAGCTCATATAGATCTAAAATAGATATCTAGACTGGAGGTGCCAAATGAGCATTGTTGTGCTGATATGACCCAATTTTCATTAGCCCATTGGCATGGTATTTGGGCGGGTCCTATCAGGTCGTGTTGGTCATGCCTAGCTAGGTTAGGCATGGCCATGCTAACATAGATCAGGTGAGGCTAGCTTGGGGTCAAGCTAGGCTGGCTTGGATTAGGCAAGGCTAGCTTGGGTTAGGCCAGGCTAGCTTAGATTGAGTTAGGACTAGGCTACCCTAGGTTAGGATCATGCTAGCCAATTTGGCCAACTAGGCCAAAACTAGGATGCATGGACTATCATGCCAGGTCATGCCATGTCAAGCCTCACATGTCAAAATGATTGGCCCAACTTAGCTTGAGGCATGTTACAAGCAGCACATGGTATTTCTATGCATAGTTCTGAACCATGTCATGTCGTGCTAGGCAACGCTAAACCATGTTGTGTCATGTGTCATGCCTAGGTTACTTGAGCTGGTTGATACCTCTAATCTAGATTGATTGAAGATGAATCTTTTAATATATTGAAAGAGGAAACACGTTTAGCATGTGAATCTTGCTTGAAATAAAAAATGACCAAATATCCCTTTTGGCTAAGGGCTATAGAGCCAAAGAATAATTGAAATTGATTTAATCTAATTAGATGTGTCAAACGAGCAATGTCATACTAATATGACCCATTTTTTAGGACTATCTGGGCCACCGTGTCATTCCCTATATGGCATGGTATTTCTCATGGGTTATGTTGTGTCAACATTATTCTAAAAAGGGTTAGCTCAGTATAGGAGTGTAACCGAGCTGAGCTACTCATGAGCTGCTCAGCATTTGGCTCGTTATCAAGCTCGAACATCATTTTGAAGTTCATAAGTTTAATGATTTGAGCCCGAGCACCCTTAAACTCGGCTCATCAGCTCGTGGATAGACTCGTGAACTAGGCTCGTGAACTAGGCTTGTGGATAGGCTCATGAAGTAGGCTCATGAGCAAGCTCTTGAAAGTGGCTCATGAGTAGGCTTTAGTTTTGGATTTGTTTGATCCTAACCAAGTGATCTTCATATGTGGTGGTAACAATCTTTCTCTATACCTCATCTCTTTGTTTTATTTTACTATGTTCTATATAATTATTTTTTTATGAGTATATCAATATTCATATAAATGAGATAAGTACAATTTTGTAGTAAAATAGACATTTAAAATTTTGATATGTTGCATAATGAACATAGGGCTATTTATTTTTAAAATTTTTGCATAATGAACAAGAGGATTTGTTGGGTATGTTACGTAAAAAAGTTTTTTTTTTGTTTTATATGTCGAATTTATTTATTTTATAAGTTGTATAATCTAATTTTCTCTTTTTTTTTCATTTTGAGTAGGTGGATATCATGAAGAAGACTTGATGCACAATAATTTTTTCCTACAAATGAACATGATGAATATTTTGACTCTTAAACTTCAATCAAGTTGATTGAATTTTAATTTTCTTATCTTTTTAATTTAGTTTTATGTTGGTTATTTTAGATGAACATTTTCTTTAAATATGTATAATTATGCAATATTAGTTTTTTATTTTTAAGGTTTATTTTAAACATTTTTCATATTAGCTTTAAACGAGCTCTAAACGAGCTATTTAAATGATTTCTAAACAAGTGATCTAAATGAACTCAAATTTTGCACATTTTAAATGTGCACTAAACGAGTCTTTTATTCGAGCTCTAAAAGAGCCTTCTACATGAGCTTTAAATGAGCCTTCTAAATGAGCTTTAAATGAGCCTTCTAAATGAGCTTTAAATGAGCTTTAAATGAGCCTTCTAAATGAGCTCTAAATGAATCTTCTAAATTAGTTTTCTAAACAAGCTCTAAACGAGCTTTAAAAGAGCTATTTAAATGAGCTCTTAAAGAGCTTTTTTTAAGCTCAAAAACTAACCAAGAGCTCAAGTACCCGAACTTAAATGTGCTCTTAATGAGTTTTCTAACCAAGAGTTTTTTTTTATCTAAACGTTCGAGCTTGCTATAAATGAGCATTTAACAAGCGGGCTCGAGTAACTCATGAACGAGCTCAAGTTGAGGTTGAGCTTAAATTTTCAAATTCTACCTAAACTCGAACCAAGCTCGAGCCTATTCATTTCAAACTGAGCTGAGCCGAGCTTGCCTAAAACTTAGCTCGACTCGACTTAGTTACTCCCCTAGCTCTGTATGCCCAATTGGTATGGTTTTTGGGAGAGTCATGTCGGGTCATGCCAAGCTTGGTCAAGTCTGGTCAGTCTAACCCAATTTTTTCTAGGTTACCTTGAGTTCAAGCTAGGCTAGCCTGGGTCAAGCCAGGCTAGCCTAGGTTAGGATCAGGCTTGCTTATTTTGCTAGCCGAGCTGAACCTGGCCCACATGAGATATCATGCTATTGTGGCCTAGGGAATAGATGTACTTGGGTAATACATTCTATAATATTTTGTATCCCAAAAGTTTTTGTGCTAAGTATTTGTCATAATTTTGGCATGAATAATTTTTTCTATATAAGATTTTGTAGCTCAAAAGTCATGATTTTGTAAAAAAACTATGACTCTGACTTGAAAACACTGGCCCTTATTAAAGATAAGTCATCATACAAGGGCATTGCCATAATTTTTAGCAATAGTAGGATTATTGGTTGCTACCATAAGAAATTAATGTTATAGTCATTTGAATTTTATAAATATTACTAACTTCATGATAATATTATAGTCACAAAGAATTATTATTTAGTGGAAGTATTATGATAATGAGTTAGTAAGGTCACAGAGTACAAAGATTGCTATAACCATTTAGGTAGAGTTTCGATAAATAATAAATGCCAAACCTACATGAGACTCCATACCACTCTGCCAAATACCTCTAAAAAAATCTATCAATTTTATGACTATTCATCAAAATCTAGCAACATTCCAAAGTCATGAAATTGATTTATAAATATCTCATTTCTATACCTACACATTATCAAAAATTACCAAAATACATAATAATATTTCATAGTTTGAATACTAAATAATCTTTCATACTAAAATGATTGCTTGTACATGAGAAATAACTTCTTCCTTTATGAATAAAAAAAATTCAACATCTCAAATAAAAATAATTTTCTCTATGTTGAGGTTTGAGTGTTGTAGGGATAAAATGGTAGAGTAGCTTCAAGTGGACATATTAGTTGTCATAGTAGGTCCATATATATTATATTCATTAAATACATCATACATTTAAAAAATAAAATTCTTGGGTTGCCACCAAAGCAGTTCTATATTAAACATATATAGATAGACTATCAAATCATATTTTCCTCTATTAGAGATTATATTATTCAAGATAATTTCTTTGTATAATATTTTACCTCCTTGTATATTTCTTCCTTCGATTTTGTTTTAGCTATACTTATTTTTTGGGCATTTTTTTGTTGGATGTCATAATTTTGGGAAATGTCATGACTTATTATTTTGTGCTAGCTTGTTCATGTTCTTTCTAAATCCCCACAGTCATAATTCTAAGTATAGCCATGACTTTTCCTTTCAACTTTTTTTTTGTACTTTTCATTCTATAATACCAACGTCATGGTAATGTGTATAGTCATGACTTTATATTTAAGTTTTAGTTGATTTATTTCATTATGAGAAACCAAAGTCATGGTGCTTTGCATAACCATGGTTTTGCTTTAAAGCTTTCTTTGGATAATTTGTTTGTGTACCCTCAAAGTCACAAGTTTGTGAATAGTCATGACTTTGTCTTTGATTGGATTCTCCATAGTTTCTTTTTCATCCTTATCTTTCTCAATTATTCATCCACCTTTCTTGAAGTTTTCAACATAATATTCTTTCAAAATCATGACTTTGAAGAGTATTTTAACCTCATAACAACCATCTTCCTCCTTTTCTTTTTTTTTGCAACTTTAAAATTGTTTGTCCTCATCATATTTCTCATCTTCACCACTTGCATAGCTCCAAAGGTATTCTTCTGCTTCATCACATTCATCTTCATTTGGCCAATAATCTTCTACAAAATCTTTCCATTAGAGATTTACTTTTTATTACATTACAGTAAGGAAGAGATTGTCTTTTCTCCAAAATCATATTTCATCATCATCTAGACCTTACAAGTCATTATAAAGATTAAACTTTATTTTCGTCTCACTAATATAGAGAGTGAACTCCCTATTCTTAATGTTAATAAGGGCTTGTCCCATTTTAAAAAAAATGATCATCCCTATATTAATAGCACATAATTTTTCTCCTCCTAATGCAAGGAAATATACTCGAAAAATAAAGATACCCACCTTAACTAATATATCTTCAATAATTTCATTCGGGTACTTGATAGTATGATCGTCTATTTAGAGTGAGAGAGATGTTGGAGAAATTTTTTCAATATTTAATCTTCACAAGATTGACAATGGTATCAAATTAACAATTAATCCCACATCACATAATACTTTCCAAAAAATGTAGTCCCTAATAATGTAAGGTATAATATTATAGGATCCTTCAATTTGCTCAGAAGTTTTCTTTAAATATGTGCACTACACCCCTCAGACATATTCATGGTCCCACATATCTCCACCTTTTTTTTACTACTCATTATGCCTTTTATAAACTTCACATGGTTTGTATCTGGGCCAAAGGTTTGGTAAATAATATATTTGCTTCTATCTTCTAGAATATATTAATAAACTTATCAAAATATTTGTCTAATTTTTCCTTTTTAAGCTATTGTGGAAATGAAAGATTTATCAAAAAAAATACTCATAACTTCATTCTAAGTCATTTCTTTTATCTTCACCACTTTAAGAAACCTTCATTTGCTCATCGAATTCTTCATTTCACTCCATATCTTGGGTAAAATTTGGGCTTGCACTTCCTCTCAATTCATGACTTTGTTAGGTACTAGAGCATAATATTCTTTTTACTTCGAACTCTCTTTAATCAGAGCCATAAATTTTGAGAAAGTCATGGTGCTTTTAGTTCAAAAATTTTAGAATCCTTTTATTTCTTGCATTGCCTTTATTGCTCCTTCTTGCTTCTAAGCAATTTAGAGGATCAAAATTTTGTATTTTGTTTCAATATCACTTAAAAGTTTATTTATTCCTTTTCTCTTTATCAAAAATATCAATTATCCAAATGGGTTTTTTATATTCTTCATCTTCTAATTTATTTCATTCATTCTTACTTCAAGCATCCCATTTGAATGCCATGGGTATCATTTTCTTATCAATTCTACTTAGATGACATACATAATCCTCTCAATAATGTTTTTTTTCACTTCATGATTGTTAACAATTAATGCTTGAACTTCCTTAATTATTGTAGCTCACCACATTATTCCTAAAATTTCTTGAACGTTATCCATTATTCTATAGCTCACTCTTGTATCTTTCATACAAAAATTCTTATGATTTCTTATGTTTGGATGAGAATTTATTGGGACAATGTTGTTGGGTCGCAATATAAATACTTATGCTTTATATTTGGCATTGACTTCTTCTATTTGATAAATTTGATCAAAGTCAACCACTATATATGGATGTAAAATGCTAATCTAAACCAATACTCTTCTTTTTTTTCTTGGGTGCCAAGCTTTTAAAAGAGATCTTCCAATTTCACTTCAATTTTCATGAACCAATGCACCTCCAATTTTCTCGTGTTTCTTTTCCTAAATAAAGGATCCATTAGATTATGGTGATTGTTCTTCACTAGCTCTTCTAACAAATAATATGCCTACTATGATAATTTATTTATAATCACCCCTCTAGTAGTTGTATCAATTGTGTACCTCATTATATAGTTCAATCCATTCTAGAAAATTTGGTATTAGAACCAAAACTTGAACCTATGTTAAGGATTTCTCCTCAACAAATCCATAAAATAGTCCTAATTCTCATATAGAGTCTCATTCTCACTATGCCAATACTAACATATCTTACTTCATAATTGAGAAGTAATTTGAGATAGTAAAAACCTAGTGAAAAAGACACTCACTAGTTCATCCCAAATCTCAATGGAACCATGAGATAAATACTAGAACCAACTCCGAGCCTTATCCCTTAATATAAGTGGAAATTAGATGTGCTCATATTGCATCAGACTAACTCCATTCATTTTTACATTATCGTATAGCTCCAAAAACATTATGACATGCCCATTAAGATTTTTTGATGTCCTTCTACTATACTGTGCTACTAAACCATACCTATACGTCTCAACTTCAACTTAAAGTAGTTTACTACAACTAGTTGTAATTGAATACTTGAATAACTATTCATCATCATGAGCATCAAATAGTCTTCCAATATATAGTGATAGATGAGCTTTTGGATAGCTTGCTATTAAGATATTGGAGCTCTCTATTACTATCAATTCCTTATATAGACACTTTATTAGCTCTTTGTATAGTAAATACTCTTCTAGTTCTTTTACTTTCAATGTTCAAAAAGGTAGCTTAGTCTTTGAGCTTCAACTCATAAAGGTGCTAAAAAAATAAAGAAAATGATGCAATAAAAATGTCAACATTATAATTATCCACTTTTCAATTAAGTTAACTAGACTAGCTTTTAGATTCAGAAAGATTTATAAAACTCAACACCATCTAAACTATTAAAAAAATTATTTTTTCACAAGGATAATTACGTTAACTTATATTGACAAATGAAACGAAAGAATCCCCATGGATGATGTTAAAAACTTATTGTGACTTTATTATATAACTAATTTTATTGATTATGTAGTATTATAAAAGCTCTTAGTAATAGTATCTCATCAACATATATCCACAAGTGCACATATTATACAAGTTGTAAAGAGGACTTTTCTTAAAATAATAATCTTATAGGTATTGTATTGGTAGTTTGGTTATTTAACAGTGAGATAACTCAATTATAATAAATTAGATATTTGGTGTTGATGAATCAATCCTAGATCTATAGGTTTATTGATTTAAAAAATAAGAGTGTATATATCCTAGATCTATAGGTTTATAGTATGTTTGTACATTTAATGAATGTTAGGTTGTTGTGTTATGACTTCTTGCCCTAATAGCATACAAAGTAATTATCATCATTAAGCTTATATCACTATTTTCTTGGTATATCATATATGCTTAAGAGTCATTCAAAATAACATATCTTTAGACAACTCATTAATTATCATTGAAAATTACTTTATATATACACTCTTATTTTTTGGCCTCATATATCATAATGCTTTAAAATTGACATGATTTCTAAGTATTTATACTTTTTGGGTTTGTAAGAAACTTACTCACATAATTAATGTATGCTTCTTTCAAGTTTTACTAGTAGAAACTATTTGAGTGAAATCTACTCATTATGGTTCTCACCAATTTATGAGTCATAATAAATTAAGGCATGTCCCAAGGATAGCCTGTCACTATCTTACTCCATGATAACAAAACTCCTACACTAAATGTAAAACCATTAATAGAAAGTTCTTTACAATGTCCAGCCAAATTGAGAACTAGTTCTTCTAACAAATGTATAATGATTGGAGTGTAAAAATATTCATAGTTTTGGTTTCATAAGTATTATACTCATCATAATTAACATATACATATTTGAGTTTTAATGAATAAGTGTATCTTATGCATCATATTCAGAAATACTATCACTTTCTTACTACCATATATACGAGTGACCCTTATGATTTACCTATCACTATCTATCATAATAATCTTATACAATCCTATTAATAGTTAAAATCATAGTTCATATTATGTTTAATCATATCACTATAAGTAGAGATGATATG
Source organism: Sapria himalayana (assembly GCA_029783825.1). NCBI lineage: Eukaryota > Viridiplantae > Streptophyta > Magnoliopsida > Malpighiales > Rafflesiaceae > Sapria > Sapria himalayana. The sequence continues at coordinate 5,931,199 of JAREIK010000438.1, forward strand.
TACTATCGAGAGAATTGGTGGATTGAGGAAATGAAAAAAAATAGTGAGAAATAAAAATAGTTGTACTATACAATGAGATCTTTTGAAAGCTCACTAAACTATATTTTTAAAAGATAAGATGTATTGCATAATATTGTTACAAAGATGCTGGATTGGGCAGCCATCATTATGTGAGATTTAGAAAGACTATCAACTTCTATGCCACTATTTGAGTACTCTAGATTAAATTTCTCATTTAAAATGTTTGATTCTATAAAAAAATCATATTGGTGAACTTTCTCACTATGGTGATATATATATATATATATATATTTGTTTTAATAGATATTATTATACTTGAATCCTATTTTATTGATATTATTTATGATGGTGTGGAAAGTTAGTTTTTTTGAGGAGGGTTAATTCCTTGAAGTTGAGTAATGATTTGTGTTTGAGTTTGTTTGATGTGCTGAATATTACTAGTTATTTTGGTAATTATTCTTGATATGTTTGCATGAAAAAGCTTTAAATAAAATGTTTTCATTAAATTATATTTTTAATAGATTATGTTGAAAAGTAGTGAAATCATATAGTTTTGTGTAAAATATTATGCTTGGGAGAATTGTTGAGTATGAGTAGAGTGAAAGACATATAAAGTCAAAACATATCTTATGATATCACTTTGTTACACCTTCAAGAGAATATAAAGTAGTTTTAGAATTTATTCTTAGTTTGACACTCTGCATAATTAGTCATGAGAATCTTCGTATACCACAACTTTATAACCTCATTGACAGAATTATTTTATAGTATAACGTCTTCATTTTAGCTATGAAACTTTCTTAGAGTCACAGTCACACTAGCTCGATAATACTTTAAAGGCTGCAAAATTAATTTTATATTACAGTAGTCAAGTACCCCACTCCTACTAAAATCTACAGCATTTTCTAGAGCTATAAAACAATAAGATAAATGTTGTGATTTTTCAGCACTAAGACTTTTGACTACAACGAGTTTTAGAGAGCATTTACTTGAGTTATGATTACTTCTAGGACCGTGACTTTTTTTCTCAAGTAAAAAGGTCAAAGTCACAGTCATTTCCAACAATGTAGCTTTATGTTATAGAAAGAAAATGCATGAGTAGTTGTCATTCCCAGTATTGTGACTTCATGTTACAGATGAAAATGTCCAGAGTTATGGTCTCTCCCAGCACTATGACTTTGGGTTATAAAGGACAAAAGCATGAGCCACGTGTAGAGGTGTCAAACGGGCCAGCCCGGCCAGACTCATTTTTAGGTGGCCCAATCATGCCACCGTGTCATGCCTGGCCAAGCACGGCTTCATCACAATCGGCCCGACATGGCCCATCGGCCCGACGGTGATGAAGCCGTGATGGGTCATGCCTGGACATGCAGGTTCTGGCTCATCTGGGCTGGGTTTTGGGTTGGGTTTTGGGCTATGTTTTGGGCTGTGTTTTGGGTCGAGTTTGGTCGTTTGGTCCAGGTTCATGCCTATTTCAGGCCATTTTGAAAATATTTAATCTAGAATATTAAAATTATTAAAAAATTAAAATTATTTAATACTTAAATTGTTTATATTTAATTGTTAAATTAAAATAAATAAATAGTAATTAATTTTTTATTTTTAATTTATTAAATTAAATATAAACATAAAGTATAGTATAATAAACAACTAAAATTTTAAAACTAAAAGTATCTGAATTAATAAAACTAAAACATTAATACAAACTAATAAAAATCACAAAAAAAATAAAGATTCAAGGATAAAGCCTCAAAGTAGAATGGCAAAAAAAATAAACAAAAATAATGTCAATCCAAAAATATATCTCCAAAAATAAATAAAGAAAGTGAGCATTGTAGCATATGAACAATGATGATACAAGATAAGTATCAGCATCTCAATCTGTCAATCTTCATCAATCGACAGTCATTCAGATCATCATTAGCAACCAAGTCATCTACTTTTTCTATAGTCCCGGCATGATCCTGGATGCTAAAACTTGAATCCTCCCAATCCTTCATGCATGTTAATGCCTCAATAATATATATCCGTAATCACAATCTCCTGTCTAAAATCAAACAACAAATAAAAGTATAATCCAATCCTACACTCGACACCGGAGGAGTCAGTAGATCCTGTGCCATCCAAGATTGCATGGGATAGGTTGACTCATATGATTTCCATCACTATAAATATCAAGATTCATATTATTGAAATGTTATAGGATTGAGTAATAATCAGTATTTAAGTACTAAGACAGCTCACTCCTATTCGATGGTTCACCCTGTCATTTCCCCCTCGCTACCTAAATGGAAAAGTCATCATCTCTGAATATTGTATCCATGTCCGTATTAAGAGCCTCACTACTACTACATTCATACTTAGTATCATAATATGTAAAGAGCTTAGTCAACTTCTCATCAATGAACCCTTCAGGTTTGTCTTCCTAGTTCATGCACGAGGATATATATATATGTCAAAATATTCTCTACCTCGTCCACCTTAACCCTAGTGTATATGCAGGCAGCCAGAAAATAAAGAGATGAAATGGTGGACCAGTACTTTAAGTACTTAGTTTCCATCTCTAGAACCATATCTCTAAGTGTCGGGTCATTTCTAAACTTCTTAAACATGATACTAATATTTCATATGTACCTGAGTGAAATGCAAGTTGTATGAGTATAAACTAAAAAACACTTGTTCATCGTATCATAAATATCTTTAAAAATTTCATAAATGAAATTTCTATAGCCTAGTCAGTATCATCAATAATAAGTGAGTCACTCTTATTATTGACATCATTGGATATCATGTGTTTGTATCCAATACATGACTTCAGCATAAGGTATGTGTAATTCCAATGGTTTCTCACATTCTATTAGAATTTTTTTCTTCTTTAAACCCACAGACAAACAGAGACTACCAAACTCTTGTTATCTATGAGGTGTGTGCGAACAAATTTTAGTGAGATACATATGTCTTCTAAAGTGGGGGAAAACAACCTTCATCCTTGCTTGTACTATGAGATTAATGACGCGACACATGCATCTAATTCGAAAATCTTACCTAATGGTTCATCTCTAAGCTCCTAACAACCATGCTAATCGCTACTCCTTTGTTAGATATATTATTGAATATAATACTAAATATTTTATTTTGAATTCTATATTCAATAAAGATTTTCAACATGCACTCAAAAATGGTCGGGTCATAATGAGGATAGAGAATCTCCGAGAATCCTAATATTTTTTTTTATTTAGTATCCATTTAGAATCTACATAGTGAGTAGTGAGACAAGCATAAGATGCATCACCGTGACTAATCTAGATATCGGATATCATAAACACTACTCCACTATAATCCCTAAATTCATTAATTAATATTTTAGTATGTCGTTCCATGATGTGGACCTAGGAATCCTATGATATACAGTCTGAAAATAAGTCAGCATAATACTGACTACTCTTTGATCCTCTGAAAACATAATCGGAAGACCTATCATGGTGATCAATTTGATCATGCATTCCCTCCCTAACTCGTTATAGTATATGAAGGGAGTCAACATTAATGCTGAACTGGATCCAGCCACAAAGTACCCACAACTAAGTTAGTTTGCCTAGGATCTAATGCACCATATTTTTTGGTGCATATTTTAGCATGCCTTTTAAGATGCCTAGTCTCACATGAACTCTTTCAGGTTAAATTTTTTTATAATATTTGTACAGTGTCAATTCTTTTTCGGTACCCCTAATATTTGTTTATTATATTATATTAATACAAGTCTAAACTACAAATATTTTTCTATTTTTTTTTTGTTTTTTAGATGCTTAGGTTGAGTTGATCGAAGAAACAAAAGTTTTGGCTACCTTAGACCTATCTGCATGGTTTTTTTATGTAAATTATAATTAATTTTGTTTCCGTAATTAAAATCACCATTTTCGTTTTTAATTTTTATTTTTTAAATTATATTGTATTAAATAATTTATTTTGATTAATAAATTTCAATTAATTAAAATAAAGAAAAAGATAGTAGAAGAAGATTTAAAAATTTAAAACTCAAACAAAAAAAATACTAATAAATTGTAATATGAAATTAGAGGTGTCAAACAGACTGGCCTACCCCGAGGCACGACATGATTTAGTCGTGCTTGTCCTGGCATGGTCCAGGAATTGCCCGTGCCCATGCTCGTGTCGAGCCTGTTCACATCAAGACTCTTGTCGTGCCATGAGGCCAACCATGCCACATGTTGTTCCAGGCACATCCTAGTACTTAGGCCCGTGGTCATGGTATCTTGGCTCTAGTCAATATATGCCTCGACCTACCCAGCCCGACTCCCCCAACCCAAACCAACAACCAGAGGCTCAACGGATCCGAAAGTTCCTTCAAGCCCAAAACTTGACCCATAGTCTTTTTCGACCCGAATCCGAGGCTTGATTCATTTCCATTGATCTATTCTAGAAGTTGAATCTTTTGGAATGGGACTTTTTGGGTTGGTTCAATGGTCGAACCAAGCCGAACGATAAAATAAATAAAAAAATAAAATAAAATTCAATCTAAGCCATTAGATTTCGCCTCCAATGTGTATGGGGCAGAATCTAATGGCCCTAAAGATTCTGTCCATTTTATTATTAAGAAAATAAAAAAATCAAAAAAATTACTTTTTAAAAAAAATTATTTAATTAATCTATAAAATCCTCCCTCCCTCCCTCCCTCAATCTAAGATTTAAGTTTTTTATAAACGTAAAACTTCTCTTGGCCTGGCTCTTGGTCTTCTCTTACTCTCTCTAATTTTCTCTCTATCGAGATTTAGGCCTTTAAGACTCATGACTCTACTTTGGATTTGTGGTGCGTGTGCGGTGCAGATATAAAAAAGCTAAAGTTTTCATGTTTAGGTTTACAGATATTTCATATTTTTTTATTAATTAGTTTTTTAAGTTTAAAGTTTTAAATTTAAAAATTTCTTCTCTAGTATAGTCTCTCTCTCTCAACTCTCTAGTCTAAAAAATTAAAAAATGACAAATAGTAATTTAAATAATGAAAATGAAATGAATTTTAATTTAGAAAATAAAAATCCTACGGAAAGGTCTAAGGCTGCCGAAACTTTTGTTTCTTTACTTGCCTCGACCCAAACATCTAAAAAATAAAAAATTAGAAAGACTTCAGTAATTTGGATTCACGTTAATATAATAAAACAAAAAAATTTTAGTGTGCCGAAGAATAATCGGTACAATGTAAATATAATAAAAAAATTTTAAGTTGTGAGAGTTCTTGTGGGACTAGGCACATTAAAAGGCATGCTGAACTTTGCACCTAAAAATATGGTGCATTAGATTCTAGGCAAACCCAACTCAGTGGTGGATTTTCTGAGGCTAGATCTAGTTTGTCTCAAAGTTTACCCCCTTCATATATTGCAAGGAATTGGAGAGGAAAGCATGGTCAAAATGATCACCACTATGAGTCTTCTGATTATATTTTTAGAGGATCCAAGGGTAGTCAGTATCATGCAGATATATTTTCATCTTGCATATTGTAGGATTCCTAGGGTCACATCTAGGAATAACATACTAAAATATTATAAGTTAGAAAAATAAATAAAATTTATTAATGAATTTAGAAAATATAATGGAGTGGGGTCTGTGACGTCCGATATCTGGACTAGTCATGATGATGCATCTTATGTATGCCTCACCGCCCCACTATGTAGATTGAAAATGGACTCTAAATAAAAAAAATTTAGGATTCTCTGAGATTCTTTATAATCATGATGGTCATGTAATTTTTGAGTGCACGATGAAGATCTTTAGATAATATAAAATTTAAAATAAAATTTTTAGTATCATGTTCGATAATGCATCTAATAATAGTATAATAATTAACATGTTTGTTAGGAATTTTAGAAATAGACCATTATGAAAGATTTTTCACGTTAGATGCATGTGTTACGTGATTAACCTGATTGTACAAGAGGGCATGAAGGTGTATGTCCTAGCTTTAGAAAATTTACGTAGCTCACTATAATATATTTGTAACCCTTGCATACCACAAATGTTCGGTAGTCTATGTTTGTCTGCAAATCTTAAGAAGAAAAAATTCTAATTGGATGTGAGACACCATTGGAATTATACTTACCTAATTTTGGAGTCATGTGTTGGATATGAACAAGTGATATTTGACTACATCAATAGTAAGAGTAATGAACTTATTATTGACGACACTGACTGGGCTATGGGAATTTCATTTATGAAATTCCTGAAAATTTTGTATCACACTACGAACATGTATTCGCCAGTTTATTCTCCCACAACTTGTATTGCACACAGGTGCATATGTAACATTAGTAGCATGTTTAGTAAGTATCGAGATGATACGACAATTAGTGATATGGTTGTATAAATGTAAAGCATGTACTTAAAATACTAGTCTGTTATTCTATCTCTTTATTGACTGGTTGCCGGCATGGACCCTAAGATTAATGTGGAAGAGTTTGAGAATATTTTGACTTACATTTCCTTGTGCATGAACTTGGAAGATCCACATAAAGAGTTCATTCACGAAAAGTTAGCTAAGTTGTTTACATACTACGATATTAGGTATGGTGGTAGTAGTAGTGAGACTCCGAGTATGGACATGAATACCATATTCAGAGATGATTACTTTTCCATTTAGTTAGCGAGGAGGAAATGATAGGATGGACCGTCGAATAGGAGCGAGCTATCTCAGTACTTAGATACTAATTACTACACAATCTTATCACATTCTGATACTAAGAATATTGATTCATTATATTGGTAGAAATCATACGAGTCCACCTTTCCTGTGATATCTAAGATGGCACGGGATCTATTGACTCCTCCAGTATTGAGCATAGCATCAGGGTCTATTTTTTCTATTACAGTGAACGTGATTTTGGATAGGAGATCAAAATTATGTCTAGATATTATTGAGGCTTTAGCATTCATGAAGGAATGGGAGGATTCGAGCTCGAGCATCTAGGATTGTGCTGGGGCTTAGCAAAAGTGAAAGAGTTTATTGCTGATGATGATACTTGTGATTTTGATATTGAGGATGATATGATGATTGATGACATTGATGATTGATAATTGTCAGATTGTTACACTTATGTTTGTTCTGATATTTAATTTAGATTACTCATTTACATTATATTTTTGTTTATTTAATTTTTGGTTGTGATATTACTTTGAGACTTGTGTTTGTGCCATTGTGGATTGATGCATTTGAAGCTTGAAACTTGAATATTTATTTTTTTGAATTTTCATTTTGCATTAGTTTTTAATTTTTATTCATATTTAAGTTTTAATGTTTTATTAATTCATATTTCATACACTTACACTGATAGTCAGATGCACATATAAATTATAAAGTATCAAAAATAATTAACATTAACTAATCACTAAAAACAAGTAACAAAAAAAAATTGTTAGAGTATTAAAAGCTTTTAAACATAAACTAAAAGCATATATAACATAATCTAAAAAAAATATTATTAAAAATTAAAAACTGACCCGTACAGGCCCAACCCGGCATAGTTTCTCAACCTGTCGGGGTGACGGGCCTTGCTAGCATGGCTTGAAAAAACTATGTCGGGCCAGGCACAGGCTTGGAAACCCGGTTGGGCCACCTAAAACCGAGCCGGCTCGGCCTGGCTTGGCCCCACCTATATGACACCTCTATGTGAAATGCATAAACTTCATTTTTTTGATGTCCGCACTGCATGCACACCACAATCCACAACACACCCGAGTCCAGATAGCTGAAACTGAAAGTCAAAAGTAAGCGACTGAGAGAGAGCAAATATGAGAGTGAGAGAGAGAGATCAATGTTTTTAAAACATAAATATTTGAATGGGGGGGGGGGGGTGTTTATAGATATATAAAAGTTTTTTTTAATATTTTTTGGTTTTTTTTAAAATTCTAGCAGAATTTTTAGGGCCGTTGGATTTTGTCTAATAGCCATTAGGGATGAAATCCAACTTCTAAGATTTGAATTTTTTTTTATTTTGGACCATTTGGTCGATTCGACACTCAAACTGGCCCAAACAGTCATTGGTTCCAGAAGCTTTGGCTTCTGGAACCATCGGGCTTGGGATAGGAAGGCTGGGGAAAAAAGACTGTGAGTCTAGTTAGTCGGGTTATGGGACTGATAGAATTTCATATCCATCAAGCTCGGAGTCGGGCATCAAGGCACGGTTCAGGTCATGGCAGATTAGCATGCACATGGGCCCTCATACCGAGCCTTGCCTAGCTCGGCACATGGCCTGGTAGACCTAGGCATGGCACAGCACGAACCATACTGTGAGCCAAGCTAGGCACGACTGAGTCGGGCTATGCCTCAAGCCAAGCCCAAGCCACCTAGCCCATTTGACACCTTTAGCCACGAGTATTCCCAGTGTCATGACTTTGTATTACATAAAGTAAATACACAAACTATAACCATTCTCAATGTCAAATTTCATGTTAGAGATGACAATGGCCATAGTCATAGTCTTTTTCTGCATCATAGTACTCTAATAAAAAAAAGATACCAAGATTATGGCTATCTATAGTGTTGTGATGTTATTTTATCAAAATGTAATTATAAAGCCAGAATCATTTCTCAATGTCATGACTTCACTTGAAAATATATCTTGACACATGAGTATAAAAGGTAGACTGACCTCAAATCACGAATATAAATATATGGATAAAAAGTATGGAAATTCAGAAGACAACCATAAAGAGTCATGAAACAAAGAATAAAGGTGATAATTGAGCAATAAGGAATTCAATACACAAGCTTAAACTTTAAAGGGAAGCATGAATTATGATCCCCACTTAGGGCTAGATCAGAGGCACACTAAACAAGAATTATGAGTTTAAGATTTTGAATCATAAATTCTCTTGAGGTTGAATTTAGGAACCCAAAATTTATGAGATATATTCAAAATTATTTCATGTGAATTCTTACCCAATATAAAGCTAAATTGAGGTATAAGATAGATATACTTTATTATGTGTGGTAGATATATATGTGATGAAGTTTATATTTAATTTATATTATGGTTTGGTTATTGACAGATATAATATAATTTAGAACTAAGATCTATATTTTACTATTGGTAGGTTTATATGTGTTATCATGATGAATGATGCCATATAAGTCATGAGGTAAACTTATACTTAATAGTAAGAAGGAAGTGTTAACCCTTTAAATTGCTAAAACATGGATTTTCCATTAGAATCTGGATACAAGAATCATTTGCACTAGTGTTGTCCACTAAAATTGATAAAACCTAAGTGAGGATGAAAAGAAATAATTAATTAGTAATTAGTAATTAGTTTTCAAATAACAACCAAAAAATTACTAATATAAGTATAAAAAAAATATAATCACATTTACTTTGTTCTCAATTTTCCACTTCCTTAAACATGTTAAGTTGCAATTCACTATGCTATCACCTTTACATTGAAAAGGAAAGTGGACAAAGTTGAGAATCACTTTTGAAGCTTTAATCAAGATCCACAAAATGAGCTATTAGAACTATATATTTAATCTTTTGTGGTATTTACTACCATAAATCTATAGTTAAACTAATTCGATCTATCATTTTCAACAATGCTTTTAGATTCTTCTCAAAATCATAGAGTTTGAAGAAGTCAATTCTATGATGTGACACACTAGTTCACTATGGTATTCCTCACTTAATTGTCAGGTTGAATCCTTCCTCTTCTTCAATAATGAAATCATGAGCTAATGTGCTATCCTCTCTCTCTCTCTCTCTCTCTCTCTCTTTGTCTCATCTATAACATATCCAATTTATCATAATGCAATGCTTTAAAAATTCCATATTGCTTTTATACCAATACTTGAATCAAATGGTAAAAAATTAATCATTTGTTGTTGCTTCAAGTGTAATGGCTTTTTTGAACAAGTTTACAAATATCAATTCAAATGAATAGTGTTTTTAGTTGCCAAGATAGAATGAAGAGATTTACAATATTTACACCTCACATTGCATTTCTCTTTTATCATTTCAGGTTCAAGAAAATCACCCTAAATCTTTTGATGTTCTTGGTCTCTTAAATGCTGGAAAAAGTTTTCGACCTCAGCTTGTTTTGTTGTAGTTTTAGGAGTGACTTCACTATCACTAGTTTCCAAATTAACATCTTCACTTTCATTATGTTCATTTGATTCCTTAATTGAATCCTTAATATTCACATAAAACTTTACTATTTAATTTCCCATGATCATTGGAGATGCTTGAGGTCCACTCAAAGTGTTAGGAGTGGGTCACATAAAACTTAAAATAGACATGGAACAAAACATATATGAATGACTAAAATATTCCATTGAAGATCAATCATGTCCAACTCTGAGTCTTTTTGAGTTTTACCAAACCAACATCTTTAATTGGGGTCTATTTGATTCTTGTTTTTTAAAACTATTTTATGGGTAGATGGATATTTGTAATTTGTAAGAAAACAAACATACGTATTCTTCTTTATGAGTGTATGTTACATCCAAATTTTCACATTCTTTAGAAACCTAAACATGCCAAAGTAACAACATATGAGAAAAACACATTACTTTTATCATTTTCATGCCTTAATATTACCAGGCTTGGGATTTAAACTTATTCTTTGGAGCCAATGGTTGCTCTAACAAGAAAGTTCATGATGGAGGATGTTCCTTTATGGAATAATTAGTGGGAAAAGTTTGTTATAACTAAAAATTACATGATATTATATGATTTTAGCTCTATAATGAATATGTCATGATATTAGAAAATAAAACAACTTCTTGAAATTGTGAGCACCTAGTTACTATTACATAAAAATAATATTATAGCTGAAATTGTGTTCTAGAAATAAGAAGATCACGACTTAAATATAATATCAGAACCACAAATAATGTGTTGAATAATGAAAGATTATAATAACTAGGTGGTATAGTCATGACTTCCAAAGATTGTCAGGACTCATTTGTACCATCATAGTAAATAAAAGTTGTCATGACTTCTCAACAGGCATGTTCTAGTATAACCAAGTCATGAAATCAAAAACATCATGACTTTTCCTTATTTTTCTGTCGTCTGCCCTCTATCTTATCTCTCCATAGAGTCTACTAATTCTACTTGATTTACATCTAATTTCACTACTATTCATCAAATTTCTAAAAACTCACAATTCAATATAATTCTTCGATTTTAGGCCAAATTCAATGCAAACACATCATGAAAATAATATAAAATAACTTTAAATTTTGTACTTTGAGTTCTAGATGGAAAGTCATGAAGGAGAAACTGTAATCATTAAAAAAATAATACCTAGAAATTTGTGAAGTTCACCTCAGATCAAAAGGTATTTGAATGAAAGTGAGTATTCAAATAAAAACAAAAGGGTGATAAAGTGTTTGAGAAGTACAAAGCATAACTAGTTGCCACAGATTTTTTTTTCAAGTGAATAGCATTAACATTGATGAGATCTTCTCATCCATAGCAAAGATAACATCCATCTAAGTTACATTAGCTACTACAATAAGGTATGACATAGAAGTTTCTTCATTATGGAGAAGACTTGGTGTGCAAGTTGGAGAAATCTTTGTATAGACTAAAGCAGTCTCCTCAAATGTTGTACTAGAAGTTTAATTTTTTTATCTTACAACTAGGATTTAGTAGACATAAGAATGATCATTGCACATACACTAAAAAGTTAAGAAAATATTTTATTATACTAACCTTGTATGTGGATGGCATACTATTTTGTTGGCAATAGGATATGTGTGATTAGTTTGGTGGAAAGGTTGCTTGCCAAGAAGTTTAATATGACTTATCTCAAGGCTAAAAACCATATACTTGGCATGGAGATTTGGAGAGATCAAAAGAAAAAGATAGTATGTCTCAAGTGGCAATGATATATAGAAGATATATTTCAAAGATACAATGTGACTAATTGCAAGCTGGTATAGACTCTTATTGTGACTGGTATTAAGCTTATAGCCGAAAATTATCCTTTTACTCATTTAGAGATGAAAGAATGGCCCTCATTCAATTTGTCAATGCCATTAAAAGATTGATATATACATTATATGTACTAGACTTGATACTTCATATACTATGGGAGTATTAAGCAATTTTATGCCCAATCTAGGAAATGAGCATTGGACTACCATCAATAGGGTACTCTAGTATCTTTATGATATTCTTTATTATGTATTGTATTTTGGTGGGAACAACAATAAAGATATGCTTGAGGTCAATGGATCTATTAATGATAAATGGGGTTGATATGTGGATATCCGATGGACTGAAAATAAGTATATTGTAAATCTATATGATGGTTTTATGAGTTGAATGGACAAACAACAAGGTATAGCTATCCTTTCATCTACAAATATAGAATATATGGCTTTACTCATATGAGTAAGGAAGCTATTTGGATACAAATGTTGTGTGTAGGGCTTAGTTTTGAAAAGGACACATGGCTCAAATATTATAGTCAAAGTATTATCCATTTAGTAAGGATATATTCTTCCTTACAAGGACAATGCACATCGACATCTATTACCATTTCATATGGAAGAAAGTTGACCATATATTACTTCCATTACAAAAAAAAATTGACATAAATAAGAATATATTATAGAATACTTGACAAAGCTTGTGGCTATGAAGAAGTTCTAGTGGTATAGAGTTGAAAATATGATGAATTTTTTACTAAGTGGGAGAATATGAGGATTTTCACATATTTTTTTGAAGTTAGAACTCATGCTGAGAAGTCATAATCATGTTTTATAGTGTACTGATTAGACTAAAGCTGGAATATATGCTGATAAGACATAACCTTGTTCTATGGTCTTATGATTGGACTAAAACAATAATATCTACCAATAAGTCATGATAATATTCTATAAGTATTGCACTCAACTTTTCCTCCATAATTAACTTTATTTATCCACTTGAAGGTTAATAATTTGAGCTTGATCCTCCATGAATATTGTAGCTCATCACATTATTCTTAAAGTTATTCAAAGCTTGCCTAAAATTATGTTGTCCGTTTCCATAGCTTCCATACAAAAATATTTCATGATTTCTCATATTTGGATAATAATGTATGAGGTTATTATTATTTTAGTCAAAACATATATCATTTTCTTTGTAATCCATTAGCCTCGTCTAATTGATAAACAAGATCTAAATTTTCTATTTTATGTTGTTCCAAAATGATAACTTTCATTGATCATTTTCTCTTTTCACAGTGAATTTCAAGCTTCTTTAGAAAAGTGTTAATATTTAATTCAACTACAGTATATTGATCCAAATATAATACTCCATCTTTTCTTCTCCCAAAGGAATAGTCAATTAGAGTTTGGTAATTATTCTTTGCTAGCTATTCAAACAAATAGTGCATATCCTCTAGTAATTTATTCATAATTGACCCACTCGAGTCCATATCAATAATGCACCTCACCATGTAAATCAGCTCATTGTAAAAAGTTTGGGCTTGTAACCAAAACGTGAACCCATATTGAGGGTACCTCCACAACAACTCCTTAAAATAGTCTCAAGCATCATTTAAATTCTCATACTCATCCAGGCAAAATTAACTTATCTTGCACCATAATTGTTAGGCGATTTGAGCTGAAAAAAACTTTATGAGAAATGTCATAACAAGATCATCCAAACTATCAATAGAGCCTCAAGATAAGTATGGGAACCAAATCTATGCCTTGTACCTTAATGAAAATGAGAATAGATATAACATGCTAGTCTTAGGGCTAACTTCATTCATCTTTACTATATCACACAACTCCAAAAATATTGTTAGATGTTCATTTAAATTTTATGATATTTTCCCACTTAGTAATGCTACCAAACCATCATTATTAGACTTAGTTTCGATTCAAATTAAGTTGTCTTCATTGGTTGCATCCAAATACCCATATAGCTATCCATTAGTACCTTAAGGATTCTATTGTTAATAGTAGTTCAATCAACCAACAGTGAGAAAATACAATTCAAATTGAGAAAAAAAATTGGAAATTTGGTAAGATTCTTAGATTCTAAGATTTGTCTATATTAATGATATATGATACATATTTTAATAGTTTAGTTTTTATTGAGTTTTGATATAAAATAAATATTATATTATTATTAGAATGCTTTTTTATCTAATGACATAGAAATTAATTATCATCATTAAGCTCATCATAATAATGATATTATTGTAGCTATTGTCTCGATAATTTACTACTAAGGAAACAAATCATATATGCTCAAAGATTATTCACAAGTCTATAGCTTTTAGGCAACTCATTGACTTTCCTTGATAGTTACTTCATATGTACATTTTTATTATCCAACCTAGGATATCATAATAACTTTGAACTAATATGATCTAAAAAATATTTGTACTTTCAGCTTCATAAATACCATACTCATATATTTAATACTTGCGTTCCCTCAAATCCTACTATTGGGAACCATACTAGTGATAACAACTCAAAGGACTATCATGAACTCTTGAGTCACAACCACTCATGTATATTCTATGAATTATCTATCATCGTTCTCTATTATGACAATGTGACTCAATCTAAATGTAAAACTTTTAAGAGAATATTTTATAAAATTATCATACTAATTAAGGGTCAATTTTTCAAAGACAACTATAATTGATTGGTCTATAATAGTGTTTGTGCTTCCAACTTCAAGAGTATCATACTCAAAATGATTAACATACCTTAATTTTAAGCTTTTGAAGTATAGGTTTGTCTCATACATCATAGTTAGAAGGATTGTCACTTACTTTCCTACCATATACATGAGTGAGTCTTGTAGTTTATCTATCACTATCTATCACAACAACATGTACAAACTTGATGGTGGTAAAATCTCAACCTTAGTTATATTTATAACTGACTACATTAATATATATTTCAAAATACTAATCAAACATTATAATTAAATGTCAAAGTATTTAGTTATCACTTAAAACAAAATAAACATACCTTATAACTAAATTTAGCCTCACATTAGGAAGAGATGCATATGTGGTTTAAGAGAAAAAATATCATAAATCTTTAGTTCCTAATTACAAATCCTTTTGAGAATCTTTAATTCAAAACCTTAAATCACATAGAATTTTCATTGAATTCCTTAACTCCAACCTATAGAAGAGGGTTTGAAGGTTGCACACCCAAAATCTAGGGTTTAGCCTTTGTTTTGAATCTCTTGTTCGCTCGTAGACCCCCTAGGGTGTTCAAAAAACACTCATGTGGTTATTTTGGCACTTGGGCATGGCAATGATTGATTATTGATTCCTTTGTTTTCTTTTTCTTTTTTTATTTGATACTTCATGAATTCTACCAAGAAAAAAATCATTTCTTTGGAATGATGCCATATATTTTGCTTTTGGTCACTTGAGTTCAAAGTTATGGCACGGGGAAGTGGATGTGGCTTTGGAATGCTCCTTAAACTCTTTGTATCTAAAAGTTGTAGAACTATAAAGTAGTTGTGGCTTTTGCAATTTATTTGTATATCAAAGTCATGATATTAGAACATGGCTAGAACTTTGCTTACTCTTGAGGGCATTATGGAATAACTTTGTAAATAATTGTGGCTTGAGTATTATCCTCAGAAACTCTCTATTGCCAAGGGTCATGGTTCTTAGAATTGACCATTGTTCTGGATTTAAGAATATAGAGCCTTGATAAATTAAAATATTAGTATTAGGAAATGGTCATGAATTTTAATACTAATGAGGTACTTGATTACTATGATGTTGAATTAAAATTTCAACATTTGATATATTATGAGATAAGTGTGTATATAATTTTATGATAATATCATAGCCAAAAAGAATATATTACAGAATAAAATGATTGTGTTAACAAGGTGGTTGAGTTATGGTATACAAAGATTGTCGTGATTAATTATATAGAGTTTTAGCCATGAATAGATGCTAAAACTATTCAATATAACTAACTAAGACTAAGTCACTAATTATCTTAAAAACACAATGATTTTTATATAATTCATCACAATCTATCAAAACTCTAATTTTATGAAATCATTCTAATTATCATATATTTACATATCTAAACAACATCAAAAAGCACTTAAATATACTAGAATATTTAGTAATTTACATATCAAATTAATTCTCACATTAAAACTATTATTCATTGTCTAGTAATAACTTCCCTCTCACTAAAAAATATTCCACCTGGTTACAAATAACATATCTTTCTCTATGACTAAGTTTGAATATTGTAATGACTCAAGATAGTAGAGTAACTTAACATTAAGCACATATTGAAAGTTGTAGTGAGGTTTGAGTTTCATGAATATATCTTTGAGTGAGTTGAGTGTGTACAATGATTTATGTGATAGATACATTATATTTATTATATTATACAATGTAAAAAAGATATATGGGTTGCCACCTAAGCAACACTATATTAAATGTCATTAACTAAACCATGAATAATTTTCAACCTCCACTGGTGATCTTTGTTATCCATGCAAGCTTTTCAATATACGTCTTTGCTTTGTTTCATCTTTTATCTTCTTTTAGCATCACACCATTTGTGCTTCCTTCTTTTTTGGCCTTTCCTATTTAGATGTCTTGGTTTTGAGGAATGTTGTGACTTCTTCTTTGATTCTAGTCTAGAAATTTTCTTTCTATAACCCCAAAGTCACAACACTGAGCATGATCACAACTTTGACATTGAGCTTCTTTTGGAGCTTTTCTTTATGTAATACCAAATTCATGGCACTAGGTAGAAATATGGCTTTTCTTTAGTCTTATGAGGATTTTCTTCAAGTAACACCAGAGTCACTGCACTGTTAAGAGTCACAACTTTCAATGTTGCTATCATTTCAACTTGGCCTTCCTTTAGATCCGCTAGAATTTCTAACTTAGTTATGTATTCCTTATTTATTTTATTAGCCACCAAATGGGATTCTACCACTATTTGCAACATTAATTCTTCAAACTCTCCACATTATTTTCTCCATATAATTGTATAGAGAGTTTAAAAGTTTCTGTTCTTTTCTTAGTCTTCTTGAAGTTGTCTTTATTAAAGTCTTTCAATGTTATGTTTTTAAAGAATTTTGAAACCTTGTAGTAGTCATCTTTCTCATCTTCTAGTTCATCACTTTCACAACTTAAAATTTCATCTTTTACATCATTTTACTCATTTTCATCAGGCCAATAGTTTTCTACAAAATCATTTAATCTAAAGATGACTTTTGGTTCCATTGCCTTATGGAAAAAATGATCCATTCTTTAACAACCTATCTCATTATCATCTAACCAGTATAAATCCTCATAAATATTAAACTTTATTGGTTTCTCATTGAAATGGAGAGTGAACTCCCCCTTCTTGATATCAATAATCTAGTGGACAAAAATAATCATCCTAAGATCAATGAAGTATACTAATTTTTTTCAATATTTAATACTACAAAATCTACTAGAAAAATAAAGATATTAACCTTAATCAAAACAACTTCAATTATACCATATATGTGCCTGATTGTTAAATTGACCATTTATGGTGAGAGAGATGTTATAGTGATTTTTTTTAAGATTAAATCTGCACACAATTGATAGGAGTATCAAGTTGACACTTAATCTCAAGTTACATAGTTCCTTTAAAAATATGTGATTCCATATTGTATAAATTAAAGTAAAACTCCATTGATCCTTTTATTTCATTGGGAGTGTTTGTTGAATAATTTTATGATATTTTTTAATAATATTCATGTCCTATTATGTCTCTGGCATCCTCGTATTACTCATGATATTCTTCATAAATTTCACATAATTTGACATCTAAGATAATTCTTCGGAAAATAGTATATTTAATTCTACTTTCTGAAAAATATTAAGAAATTTCTAAGACTATTCATCTAATTTTACATTCCTAAAATGATGCAAAAATAAAAGATTCATCAAAAAATTATATTCACTTTCATTTTGGTTCACATTATTTTCTCCATAACTTTGGGTGAGAGATATATGTGTGCATCTAAAAAAGTTATGGCTTTGGAAGATGTCAAGGCACTGGAGTTTTCAATTTTAGAGAAAGTCATAGTGGGAACCATAACTTGTGAAAAAATCATAGTGGGAGCCATAACTTTTTGAAAATTACAATACTATCAGTTATAGACCCCTGAGATTCAACTTGCTCCATTTATTGCTCATCTTGCTTTTTTTTGCATCAAAGTAACATAGATAGGTTTTTTTTATTTGTCACAGTATCATTTGGTAATTTATAAACTTTATTTCCTTTCATCAATAAGTCCAATTATTCAATTTGATTCTTTATATTCCTAGTTGTAAAATTCGTGTGATCTAATCTCACATCAACTTTCTACATTCTTTTATCTTGGTGGTCATTTCTTCTCATTATTTCTATAAGTATCAGACTCAGCTTGTCATCCATATTTGATTTTTCTTCTCTGCTTGAAGGTTTATAATTTGAACTTGATTCTCCTTGAATGTTGTAGCTCATCGAATTATACCTAAAATTTATAAGAGCTTGGCCAAAATTCTATTATCCATTTCTATTTCATTCAAAAAAAATTTATTAATTTCTTACGTTTAGATTGAAATGCATGGAGACATTATTGTTGGGTCAAAATACATATATTTTTTTAATCTATTGGCCCTCTCTTTTTGATAAATTAGATCTAAATTTACTATTTTGTATTATTGCAAAATGTCAACTACTGACAATCATTTTCTTTTCTCCTCTAGAATTTCAAGATTTTTTAGAAAACCCTCTATCTTTGCTTCAATTACAATAAATTGATCAAACTCTAATATTTTAGCATGTCTTCAACCAAATGAGTGATCTATTAGAGTTTATTATTTATTCTTTATTAGCTATTCAAATAAATAGTATGCTTTCTCTCGTGACTTATTCATACTTGATTTATATAAGGGCTTGACAATAGTGCATCTTATCATATAAAGTTTTTTGCTCATTCTGCCAATATTGGCTTATCTTGCACCATAATTACCAATAGAATCTCAATTTTATCTCTTGAGGCTATTTTGAGGTGGGAAAAACTATGTGAGAAAAAACCTTACAAGTTCATCTCAACTATCAATAGAATCTCAAGATAAATACTACTACCAACTTCATACCTTATCTTTTAAAGAAAATGGGAAAAGACATAATCTAATGGCTTCATGTATAACTCCATTCATTTTTACCTTGTCAAAAAAGTCCAAAAACAATGTAACATGTCATTCTAGATCCTATATTATTACCCCACTATACTAGTACTATTGAACCATCGCTATAAAACTTAGCTTCAACTCAAAATAATTCCCTACATATTCTTTTTCTTATGACCTTGTCTCAAAATCTTTTTTCTAGTTCCCTAATTCTTTTTGGTTCTAGAAGTATTGGTTAAAGAAAATAATTTCTACGCATATAAGGTAGGCTGAAAAAAATAAAGAAAATACCAAGCATAATTATTGTTGGGTTTCATGATACCAAACGTGGTGGAAAAATAAGATTTTATCATACACCTAGAACAAGGATCCATGTAGTTTGATTAATTGATTGTTTAGGGTTTCAAACCTAACCTCGTTTGATCGGATTTAGACATCTCCAATTGGATGTGTCCTCTACTAGTGCTCACACGAATAAATTGTCAATTAAAACAGATGTATATATGCTAGCAACATTTTTGATTGTCTCACAATTAAGAATGAATAAAGTTTTTGGTTCATTTTTCTCTCCATCTTGAGAAAATTGAATTTAGTGGATGGAATAATGTGTGGTGTTGTTTGAAACCCTAGAGAATACGAGGTATATAAAGAGTTCATAATTAAGGTTTCACTTACTAAAATCCTTTTTGGTATATTTCACTTTTAATTCTGATTTGATTTTAATTACCAAATAGAAATATATATTAACTTATTTATTAAGATAACAAGTACCTTTTGTGTGTGTGTGTGTGTGTGTGTGTGTGTATTACAGAGTTTAAATATGCTTGGTAAAACCATATCCATTTTGGATATGTTCTAAATGTGTGACCTTATAAGTTTACATGACATTGGCAATGGGTATGAAATCTTTATTTAGGCCTATAAGTCATAAGTGGCATCAAGCAAGATATTATGACTACCCAAGTCATATGAAGGTTGATAATCTAACATAACCTTATTTATAGTGAATATTATAATCCCTTTGCCACATAACATCTTAATTGAATATAATGAATAGTTTATGTCACCCTTATATATGATTCAATCTGATTATTTCTTGATTCTAAGTAAACAGATAATGATAACTTTTTATCAATTCACTTTAGCATGATCATATATTTTCCCCAGTCTATCTTATCAAGGGGTCCATTGATATCATACTCGAATTAAATGAGGGACAAATTCCTTCTCAATCACTCACATTCCTCACAAACTTATTTTATATCCAACAACAATCTATTTAATCACCTAGTTAAAGATAATGTTAGATTGTGTCAAAACATAAAATAGTTATATATAAATCCACGGTGGTTGTGAGGTCAAAAGATTAAATCATTATTACTCTGATGAGAATTACTTATGACAATAATCTATGTAGTATTCTCATAGTGGGTCAATCTAGTACATCATTTCTTAAATAAGTACATATGAGTTGACTTAATATCACATATTCATGATTAGTAAAACAAAATCATCTATCAGCACCATACTAGCCTTAATTTATTATTAGTTCAATAATAATAATAAATGACTAGGGATAATATGAATAGAGCTTGTGTTTAATTTAAAGGTTTTAGTATCAAGTCACATACTAGATGGCCTTTGAATGAATTAACTATTCAAGTGATTATAATAATATAAAATGATAATGAAAATGTCTCTTTATTAATAAAATGATAAAATCAAAACATGGTCATACATGGTTGTCTAGAGCATATCAATAATAATTATCAATAATCCAAATATGATAATAATACAAGCTATATAAATTCGAAAAAATAATTATATTATTATTATAAAAACTACTAAAAATAGAAATATCTTTTTTGAAAGATAATATGTCAACTCATGTTAACTAATCAAACTAAATAATTCTCAGAAATAGTATTAAAATTGTTAATTTATCATTATATTTAGGTTTATTGGTTAGATAGTGTAATAAAAGCTTATTGATAAGGATCTCTTATATAGAAAGATACACAAGTATATGGGTCGTATAAATACCAAATAAAACTTTCATCTAGATATCTATTTCTTTTAAATTATATCAATAGTTCAGTTAACAAATAGTGAGACACCATAAGTCTAGTTAAAATAATAATTTGAGATTTTGGTAAGATTCTTATAACTTAGGATTTATTAATTTTAATCCATATGATGCATATTTAAATAGTTTGATTTATGTTGTGTTTAGATATATAATGAAGTTTGCATGATTGTCATAATATCTCTTTTCCCTAATGGCATAGAGGGTGGTTATTATTATTGAATATGTTCTAATGATAGTCCAATCATCACTATCTAATAGGTGGTTTATCATCATAATAATGAATTATTCATGCTTGTTGGTGATTCACAAGTTCATACCTTGTAGGAAACCCATCAAAACTTTTTATAGTTTCATTGTATATGCATTTTATTCTCTGGTCTCAGGCATCTTAATAACTTTGAACTAATGTGGTCTTAAAAGTATTTTTAATTTTAGATTTGTAAGTATCATACTCATAGAATTAACATATATCTTTCCTCAAAATCTAGTGATGAGAAGCATATGAGTGAAAGCAAGTCAAATAGTTATCTTCAATATTTTTAATGTTAGTGTAGGAAAGAAAATATTGAGATGTTGGGAACACAGTAATAGCACAATGATGGTGGCCCCGCAGCACGATCAGAGAACCAAAGAAATTTTTGGAACAGAACCTGACCTATCTGAGTGATCCGACCTGCTTCATTTATTAATACCGAGAAACTATTAATATAAATATATATTTTTCTATTTATATTTTTTGCTGCTACTATTTTTTTTCTGCACGACCATTCTTTTGTCTCTCTCTCTCTCTCTCTCTCTCTACTCTGCATGATATTTCTGGCTATTGCTCATAAACTGTAAGAATGTTTTGGTTATAATCTGTAAATGCATAAGTATTTTTCTAGTTGATGTAGTTAGTCATACTGAATGACTAGTGAACCACGGTATGTTCTATGTTTCTATCGTGGTTTTAGATCATGGTTTAATATGCATATATATACTATGGTTATGGATAAATCATTAGTTATTTTTTTCTTCTTCTGAATCTATAAAATTACAACTAGTTGGAAGCAAAATTCCTAACACATTACTTGTGGTCATCCTCCACAATGATGATGTGACTCTTACACCAAAGGTTAAATTCTTAGGAGATTGATCTATAAAATATCAATATTAATTGAGGATGAATTCTTCTAAGACATGTATAATAGAGTAGTGTGTAAAAGTATTCATAATTTTTACTTTATTAGTGTCATACTTATAATGATTAATAAATCTCAATTTTGTGTTTTAACATTTAGGTTTGACTCACATATCATGATCGAACGAGCTATCACTTTGTTCATACCGTATGCACAAGTGATGATCTTAATTTACTTGATACCATTAACCATGATAATATATACAAACTCAACAATAGTAAAATTCTAATTTCAGATTTCTTTGATCTCTAATGCCATCATTATTTATTTTACATTAAGAATCAAATATCACAATTAAATATTAAAACATCCATACATCTAAATAAATAAACCCTAGATATTAATTTTTCTTGCTATTGGAGAGAGATTTTAATGATGTATAAGTTTATTAATCTTATGAATATTGGTTCATAATGATATCCCTCATAAAAATATAGAAATCAAAACCCTAAATTTCATGACATTTTCATTGAATTCCCAAACTTCATCCTAACTAGGGGGGCTTGAAGGTAATGCCCCCAATTCTATGTTTTAGCCTTTTCCTTGCATCCAATGTATGTCTATGGATCCACTAGGAAGTGCAAAAAATATTTTTTGACTTGTTGTAATGTTTGGAGAAAAGACTGATTGATTATCGATTCATCCATTTTCCTTTTTTTGTATTTTCTACTTCATGAATTCTAAGAAAATCTTGAGATGAAAGTCACAGATTTGGAATGAAATTGTGACTTTGGACTTTGGCCTCCTGAGGTCAAATTCATAGCAGTATGAAGTGGTTGTGACTTTGGAATGTTTCATAAACTATATGTACCTCAAAAGTCATGGCATTGTAAAGTGACTATGGCTTTTGTATTTTTTTGTATATGAATGTCGATATTATGACATGGCCATGAATTTATTTCTCTTTAGAGAAATATTCTTGGTTTAGGAAATAGTCATAGATTGAGTATTATCCTATGTAACTCTATGTAACCAAGAGTTGTGGTGGTAGGCAATAGTCATGTCTCTTAACTTATGAATATTAAGCCTTAGTAAAGCTAAATCTATGATACTGGAAAATATCCTTGATTTTTAATACCAATGAAATACTTGGTTATTATGATATGAAATTAATTTCTTAGTCATTTAAATGCTATGAGATAAGTGTGAGTATGTCTCCAAGATATTATCACAACTAAAGAGAATATGTTGCATAATAAAAGGATTATGCTAATATGGTGATAGAGTCATTGTGTACAAAGATTGTTACGACTAATTATGTAAAGTTTTATCCAAAAAATAGATGCCAAAACATTTCAATAGATCTAATAATCATCAAGTCACCAAATACATTAAAAAAATGGAATTATTTTACTAATATTCATCATAATCTATCAAAACTCTAATTTTATGAAATAGTTATAATTATCAAATAATTACATACATAGATATCATCAAAAATCACCCAAATACATTAGAATATTTGGTATTTCAGATACCAAACATAGCTAATGCTCAAAATGTTTTGCTCCAAGGCTCATACAACAAGAACATCTCCATTGTATTTGGTTCCATCTTTAGTTTGGATGTGAACTATGTCTTTCCCATTTACTTTCACTAAATCATCTTTTCTGATTTTGACTTGTGAGTTGATGGCTATTTTCATATTGCAAATAAAGTTTTTGTTTCCATTTCATGTCCTTTGTGTAATATTTGGAACTCCACTTACCAAATAACTTGGGTAATTTTTCATGAAATTCTTGATATGTTTTTACTTATTTGAGCATTAGATAGAAAATTTTCACTAAATATCCATTTTGATAGAATTGGACGAATAGTAGTGAAATTAGAAATATTGAGTGAATTTAATAAAATTGTTAGAATAATAACTTGGAAGATATAAAAGCAATGGAAACTCATTGTATTTTTCATGTCACAACTTATTTACACTTTCCAAAAGTCTCTTTACTAGTTATGACATCATTTCTACTTTGTGTCTCTACGAAATAGGTTATAGTAATCATTGTATATCATAACTCTACCATCAAATTGTCATAATCTTTTTACTATTCAATACTTATTTATGGGCATGATATTTTTATGGAGTTGAATTTACACTATGTCTAAATCTTAATAATGCTCGTGACCTTATTTTCATGTCATGATAGCCAAGTACACTATTTGTATAAGAAGTCATTATTTTTTTTAGTGTCACAACTTAATTGATATATAGCCAAAATAATAAGTAATTTTTAGTCCCACTAATATTTTCCACCATGATTTTGTGTTCTAGAAAAAACTTACTCTAGTCACAATACTTTTACTATCATGGCTTTGTGCTTCACAGAGAGAAACCCAAAGCCACAATATTCTTGCCACTATGATATTAAATTTTAGAAAGTAAATGCATTAGTCTTGACTGATCCTAGTTCCATGACTTTGCAAAGACAAGTTGTCTCAGTCATGACATTCTATCACTACAACTTTATAATTTAGAGAGGAGTTACTTTTTCCATGATATTTCTTTATCACTATGATTTTTTTACTCTAGAGCAAATTCAATGACAGAAGAAAATCATAATCTCAAGCCAGTATTATGACTTCTAGCTTAAGGAATCAGATAGAACTCCAAAATATAAAAATAATACTTAGATAAAATGTCAAAAAATAGAGGGGGAATTAAATTTTGAGTTAAGAGCACAAAAAACCCTAGGTGGTAAGGAATTAGATAGAACTCCAAAATATGAAAATAATACTTAGAGAAAATGTCAAAAAAAATAGAGGGAAAATTAAATTTTGAGTTAAGAGCACAAAAAACCCTATGTGGTATGACAATAACTTCCAACCCCCCAATTAATGGAATATCCAAGGAAAATGCAATCAATAATTGGTTGGGAATATGTTTTAAGTCTTAGAAACACACTAGAGTTATCATTAAGAACCTTAAATTCCACGATACCACTTCGAATATCTTGGGCAAATTCTTTTCCATTATTAGGCCAAATTAAGATCTATGATTAGTTTAATGTATTTGTGTTATTTGGTGAGAATGTATATATTTATATTTTTGATAATTTTATGGTTTGAATGTTGATGAATATGAATGCTAAGTTGAATTGAAGTTAATGATTTTCACTATATCATAGGTTTATGTGTGTCAGTAGTGATGGATAGTGATCGGTAAATCATTAAACATACTCACAATATACAATAAGATAAACCTATGATATAAAACATAATATTTTAGTATATCTAATTGTATTTATTATGGTGCTTATGAAGCTATAAGCACAAATATATTTATGTCCAATATATTATGTATATTCTAGAAGAATTGACCTTCAAGTGATGTGGGGGTAAAATACAACATATAACCTATGAATGGAATAATGTTGGATTTTAATAGTTGACTTCACCATAGTGTGGAAGTCATATGTAATTGTGATTGATTGTGATAGGTAAGTCATGTGACACATTCAAATAAATGTGTGTCATATGGTGGTGGCAATCCTATAAAAAATTTTCTCTTGTATGATTTCCAAAGTTGAGATTTATGGGAAGACATATATTAATTGATATAAGTATGGTGCCTATAAATATGAAAGTACAAATGCATTTTTATCATATTATTATGTATATTTAAGATATTAAAGATCATAAAATGGTGATGCATAATCAAAGTTATTGTGAAGGGCACTTGACATATTGACTAAAAGGAATAAATGTGTGAATGAACTTTAAATGGAACAATATGTGATTTTGATGGTGAAATACTAAGGGCATAACTATGAGGAGATCATCCTTAGTACTGATAGTCAAAGGATGATAACCACCTTGTATGCTAATAGGATACAAGTATAATTTCATACTAATCTATCATTTGTCTGATTGAAAATATAATACTACCCAAATACTAGAGAAATCTCATAATACAAAAGAAAATGCTCCATAGTCTAAGTATATTTCTGTAAAACTAAGTCTATCTACTCAACTCAAGTAGTAATTAGTTATTTTTTGGGTAGTCAAATTGCCTACACAATTACTATGGGATTCATATCTAGAATTTCATTCAACTTTACTACTTGTACAACCAATATACTTATGAATATTTATTGTATGAATCAATCACCTAATGTACAATTAGGACCATATAATCAATGATAAGTTTTGACACTATAAAAAAGTCACAATAAGTTTTTGATGTTATTTCTAAAGATTATTTTATTTGACTAGTCAACTTAAGTTAGCTTAACTATCCTTGCAAAAGGATAGTTCTATTTCTAGTTGTTTAGAAAACATTATTACTTAGTGTTTTTTTTTGTATTTGTATTTTGTTTTGCTTATTTTATTTATTTGTTTTATAGGCCACTACATAGCATATAAGTCAATATTCTAAGACTTAGTTAGCATCTCTAGACTCAGAAATTGAGCAAACAAAGAAGAAAATCTTGA
The DNA here is from genome assembly GCA_029783825.1 of Sapria himalayana. Lineage (NCBI taxonomy): Eukaryota > Viridiplantae > Streptophyta > Magnoliopsida > Malpighiales > Rafflesiaceae > Sapria > Sapria himalayana. The sequence goes on from JAREIK010000438.1 coordinate 5,958,091, forward strand.
GACATAGAGCTGAGAGAGAGAACATGGAAAAGAATGGAAGTAACCAACATGACCAAGTTGATGATGAACATGTTGTCCAGTAGCTCTTTCCTCACTATACATTGGTAAACTATTGGCAGTCAACTTTGATGGATAGTTATTTTAAGGTTTGGATAAAACCAATACAAAAGAACCACTTTAAATTGAAGTCAAGTTAGATATCTATGGTGCAGCAACATCAATATGATTAATAATTTTTAGAAGATCTAAATAGTCATACAACAACATTCTTGGAGTTAAGCTACATGGTGAAGATGAATGGGGTTAGCCCAAATTCTATAAGATTAAAACTTATTCCATTGTTTTTAAGACACAAGGCTTGGAGCAAGTTCCATTGCTTATTTAGAGGAATGATTGAGAGCTAAGGTAAACATATGCAAGATTTTTTTCACCTAGTTCTTCAACTCAAAACACCTTTAAATTAAGAAAAAAGATAAGTCAATTTCAGTTAGAGAAATGTGAGACTCTTATGACACTTGAGATTGATTCAAATAACTTTTGAGAATGTGTTCATAATATAAATTTCAATTGTGGTTCAAAACTCAAACTTTTAGAATGATTTGATGTAGTCTCATGTGGATCTATCATGAAGAAGACATCCGAAGGGGTGTATTTTCTATTTATAGAGCTAGTAAAGAATAACTATCAAACTTTGAATGATAGAGTATTTGGAAGGAAATAAGTTGGAATATTGTATTTGAATAGAATGCCATCAATGGAGGCAAAATGGCTGTGTTTTTCAAAAAAAATTTGGAATCCAAAATTACAATTGATCTACCGTAAAAGAAAGTTCTATTTTGTAATAGTAAAAAATGACAAATTTAACCCCATGTATCAAGTGGAGGAAGCCAATATTTTGTAGAAAAATTGATATATATTTCAATCAAACTATAATGCCACCATACACTACCATTTTTACATGAGAAACATGAAAGTTTATCTTGTGTAAGTTATGGAAATGTGCAATAGAATATGAGGTAATTCTAGAAAAATATGGAAACTACTCAATGGGATACTAAATACAAAGAGCATCAAGCTCCAATTACAACCACCAGAAGGGAATAGAAAAGTCATCACTTGAAGATAACATTGTTGCCATTATATCAAAGACTAAGAAAAAAGAACAATCAATAGGAAAACTAGAGGTGTCAAACGTGCCGGGCCGGCCCGGCACGTTTTTAAACCGTGCCCGGGCCCGTGCCGTGCCCGGGTTAAGAACAGCCCGTGCCGTGCCGTGCCTTGGCACGGCACGCCGGCACGGGTCCGTCCCGTGCCGGTTCACGCAGGCACACGTGGCGCTGGCGGCGTGTCACGTGTGGCGTGGCGTGGCGTGACCCGTCCGGCCATCCCCTGGCGTCCCCCTCGGTAAAAAGACCGTGGGTTGGGTCTGATTGGACCTGACCCGCGGTCCCGACTGCCGATACCCAACAGCCATAGATCCGACCAATCCCAACGGCCAAAAAAAAAATTTCAAACTTCACCGATTTTCAGCCGTTGGATTCGCCTCCAACGGTTAGGGGGCAGAATCCAACGGTCCTCGTGATTCTGCCCCTTAAAAATATTAAAAAAATTCAAAAAAATAATAAAAAAATATCACTTTTTATAAAAAAAAAACTTTCTTTAGCCTATAAAATCTACCCCCTCCCTATAACATTTATGTTTTTCAAAAACATAAAACCTCTCAATACTTTCTCTCTCTTACATAAACCGTGCATCTCTCTCTCGGGCCTCGTGATTTTGATTTCGGCTTGGATTTTCGTGAAACTCAACTTGAGTTTTGAATATCAGAGCTTCCTGCAGTGCACCTTGCACGTGACTGACCTCATTGCTTTTACCGGGTAATTTATTTTACGTTTTTATTTATTTCTCTCTCTAAAGCTTCTCTCTCTAGAAAAACTTACGAAAAAATAAAAAACATAAAAAATGACAAATACACCTGACACGTATTTAAATTTGGAAAATGAAAATGTTAGTGTTACACAGACGTATATGGCTGCTGAAACTTTGGTTTCTCCTGTCGTCTCAACCCAAAGTTCTAAAAAACAAAAAACTATGAGGACTTCTGTAGTTTGGACACATTTTAAAATCATAACACAAGTAAATGTTAGGGGTGAGGAACTTGAAATGGCACAGTGCAAATATTGTATGAGACTTTTAACATGCAAGAGTACATGTGGGACTGGGCACCTTAAGAGGCATGCCGAAATATGTACCAAAAAACATGGACCCTTAGATCCTAGGCAAACCAACTTGGCACTACATTTTTTGAGACTGGATCGAGTTCAGTCTCAAAGTTTACTCCCTTCGTATACTCCAGCGAGATGGGTAGGGACGGCATGGCCAGGCTCATCACATTGATGGGTCTTCCGATCAGATTTTCGGAAGATCCGAGGGTAGTGCGCATCATGCAGACTTATTTTCAGCCATCCTATCATAGGATTCCTAGGTCCACATCTAGGAGTGACATACTAAAGATATATAAGTTAGAAAAACAAAAAATAATTAAGGAATTTTTGGCATTTAGTGGAGTGGTGTCCGTGACGTCCGATATATGGACATGTCACGATGATTCTTCTTATGCATGTCTCACTAGTCATTATGTAGATTCTAACTAGACAATCAATAAAAAAATATTAGGATTCACTGAGATATTTAATACTCATGATGACCCGGCCATTTTTGAGTGTATGATGAAAATATTTAGGGAATATAAAATTCAAAATAAAATTTTTAGTGTCACTTTCGATAATGCTGCGAATAATGGAGTAGCGATCAATATGTTTGTTAGGAATATTAGAGATGCACCATTAGGAGAGATCTTTCATGTCAGATGCATGTGTCATGTGATTAACCTGATAGTTCAAGCGGGTATGAAGGTGTGTTCCCCCGCGTTGGAAAATATATGCAATGCACTCAAGTATATTCGCACTCCTCGCAGACTACAAGAGTTTGGTAATCTCTGTTTGTCTGCGAATCTTAAGAAGAAGAAATTCCAATCGGATGTGAGACATCGTTGGAATTACACGTACCTGATGTTGGAATCATGTGTTGGATACGAACACGTGATATCCGACTACGTCAATAGTAAGAGTGACGAACTTATTATTGACGACACTGACTCGGCTTCAGGAATTTCATTTATGAAATTCCTGAAGATATTTTATGACACGACGAACATGTGTTCGTCAGTTTATACGCCCACCACTTGCATTGCACTCCGGTGCATATGCAACATTAGTAGCATGTTTAGGAAGTATCGAGCGGACCCGATGCTTAGCCATATGGTTGCAAAGATGGAGACCAAGTACTTGAAGTACTGGTACACCATTCCATCTCTTTATTGCCTCGCAGCATGCATGAACCCTAGGGCTAAGGTGGAAGGGGTTGAAAACACCCTGACTTTCATTTCCTCGTGCATGAACTTGGAAGAGCCACCTGAAGGGTTCATTTACGAGAAGTTGACAGACATGTTCACATACTACGATACTAGGTATGGTGGTGGTGGTGGTGAGACTGTGATTACGGACATTGATATCTTGTTCGGAGATGACGATTATTCTATTAACCTAGCGAGGGGGAAATGTAGGGGTGGACCATCACATAGGAGTGAGCTGTCTCGGTACTTAGATACCGATTACTGCTCAATCCTATCACATTCTGATAATAAGAATCTTGATTTATTACAGTGGTGGAAATCATATGAGTCCATCTATCCCGTGCTATCTAGGATGGCACGGGATCTACTAACTCCTTCGGTGTCGAGCGCAGCATCGGAGTCTGCTTTTTCTGTTGCAGTGAACGTGATTTCGGATATGAGATCGAGATTACGTCAAGATATGGTAAAGGCCTTGGCATGTTTGAAGGATTGGGAGGAATCGAGATTTAACATCAGTGATCGTGGTGAAGCTGGGACTATGACAGACACTGCAGTCGCATCCACATCCACTACGATGGCGGAGGAGCTGATTGGCGATAATGATGATCCATATGATACTGATCTTGATGTTGCGGCTGATGATTCTCATGATATGCCGCTTGACGATTGATGCTCATCTACTCTTTTTTTTCGATGTTTTTTTATTTATTTTATTTATACGCTTTGTTTGTACTTTGTACCATACGTTGTGTTGAAACTTATACTTGTTTTGTTCGGACCATTGGTTTCAAAAGCATGATTGGTAATTTTTCATTTGTGTAGTTTAATTTTTTTTTAATTTTAATTTTTACTAACATAATGTATTTATTTATTTTTTTTACGATTTAAATTTTATTTTAAAAATTAATAACTTTAAATTTTAATATATAATTAATAAATTATAAATATAAAAAAAGCTAAACTAAATTGAATTTGATAAAAAAAAAATTTCTAATATTTGTTTGTTTTATTTAATTTTAATTTTTATAATTTTTTTAAAAAAATTATATTTAATAATTAATACTCTATACGGTTACTTTATCAAAAAATTTACAATAAAAAAAAAATTTAATCTGCCATGAGCCATCTGCCTGTCCGTCAGCAGTCAGCCCGTGCGGCCTCCCGGACCCCGGTGACCCGGTGACCCGGTCCTGCGTCACGGCTCCCGCCTGCCCGGCCATGCCGCCTGGCCTGTATGGCCAAGGTGGGCCCGGCACGGCACGGCACTGCACGGCACGGCCTTGCCGTGCCTACGGGCCGTGCCGTGCCAGGCCGGCCCATTTGACACCTCTAGTTAGGGGTGAGGAAGAAGAAATGACACAGTACAAATATTGTATGAGACTTTTAACATGTAAGAGTTCGTTTGGGACTGGGCACCTTAACAGGCATGCTGAATTATGCACCAAAAAGTATGATCCATTAGATCCTAGGCAACCCCAACTTGGTACTGCAGTTTTTGAGACTGGATCGAGTTTAGTCTCAAAGTTTACTTCCTTCATATACTCTGGCGAGTTGGGTAGGGACGGCATGACCAGACCTATCACATTGATGGGTCTTCCGATCAGATTTTTAGAAGATCCAATGGTTGTGCACATCATGGAGACATATTTTAGCCTACTTATCATAGGATTCCTAGGTCAACATCTAGGAATGACATACTAAAATTGTATAAGTTAGAAAAACAAAAAATAACTAATGAATTTATGGCATATAGTGGAGTGGTGTCCGTGACGTCCGATATCTAGATAAGTTATGATGAATCATCTTATGCATGTCTCACTAGCCACTATGTAGATTTTAACTGGATTATGAATAAAAAAAATTTTAGGATTCTCTGAGATTCTTCATCCTCATGATGGCCCAGCCATTTTTGAGTGTATGATGAAAATCTTTAGGGAATATAAAATTCAAAATAAAATTTTGTGTCACATTAGATAACGCATCTAATAATGGAGTAGCGATTAACATGTTTATTAGGAATATTAGAGACGCACCATTAGGAGAGATCTTTCATGTCAGATATATGTGTCACGTGATTAACCTGATTGTTCAAGTGGGTATGAAGGTTTGTTCCCCCGCGTTGGATAATTATAAGTAATGCACTAAAATATATTCTCACTCCTCGTAGACAACAAGAGTTTGGTAGTCTCTGTTTGTATGCGAATCTTAAGAAGTAGAAATTCTAATCGGATGTGAAACATCGTTGGAATTACACGTACCTTATGTTAGAAACATGTCTTGGATACGAACACATGATATCTGACTACGTCAATAGTAAGAGTGACGAACTTATTATTGACGACACTGACTGGGTATCATAAATTTTATTGATAAAATTCCTGAAGATTTTTTATGACACGATGAACATGTATTTGTCGGTTTATACGCTCATGACTTGCATTGCACTCCGGTGCATATGAAACATTAGTAGCATGTTTAGGAAGTATCGAGCTGACCCGACACTTAGCCATATGGTTGTAGAGATGGAAACCAAGTACTTGAAGTACTGATCCACCATTTCATCTCTTTATTGTCTCGCTGCATGCATGGACCCTATGGTTAAGGTGGAAGGGGTAGTAAATACTCTGACTTACATTTCCTCGTGCATGAACCTAGAAGAGCCACCTGAAGGGTTCATTCACGAGAAGTTGACTGACCTGTTCACATACTACGATACTAGGTATGGTGGTGGTGGTAGTGAGACTGTTATTACGTACATTGATACATTATTCGGAGATGACGATTTTTCCATTCAGCTAGTGAGGGGGGAACGTAGGGGTGGACCATCACATAGGAGCGAGCTTTCTTAGTACTTAGATACCGATTACTGCTCAATCCTATCACATTCTAATACTAAGAATCTTGATATATTACAGTGGTGGAAATCATATAAGTCCACCTTTCCCGTGTTATCTAGGATGGCAGGAGATCTACTGACTCCTCTGGTGTTGAGCGTAGCATCGGAGTCTGCTTTTTCTGTTGTAGTGAATGTGATTTCAGATAGGAGATCGAGATTACGTCCAGATATTGTTTAGCCATTGGCTTGTTTGAAGGATTGGGAGGATTCGAGGTTTAGCATCCATGATCGTGCTGGAGCTGGGCCTAGGATAGGGACTGCAGCCGCATCCACTACGATAGTGCATGAGTTGATTGCTGCTGATGATGATCCATATGATACTGATCTTGATGTTACGGCTGATGATGCTCATGATATGCCGATTGATGATTGATGATGATCTACTATTTTTTGATTTCGATGTTTTGTTTTTTATTGATTGTACGCTTTATTTATACGTTACGTTGAAACTTTAATTTGTTTTGTTCGGACATTCAGTATCTAATGGCTGATTGGTCATTTTTCATTTGGTTTGCTTATGTTTTTTTTACTTTTTAATTTTTTAACATTATTTATTGATTTATTTATTTTTTTGTTTTAATTTTTCATTTAGAAATTAATAACTCTATTATATAATTCTAATAAATTTTAAACTAATTTTATTTTACATTATTAAAAAAAATTACACTTTGTAAATTTAATAAATTTTAAATAATATTCATATTATAAATTTATAATATTATACATTATCAATAATTTTATATATAATTTTATAATTTGTATAATTAAAATAAAAATTAAAACAATAAATTTTTTTTTAAAAAAACTTTTTCCTAATTTTTTGGCCCATACGACTAGGCCAGGCCCGAGCGGGTCGAGCATTTATAAACCGTGTCGGGTCAGGCACGACATGATACAGTAACCATGCCGTGCCTGTCCCGGCACGAAAGCATGGTCGTGCTCTTAAAAAATGGCTTGGCTGGCCTGGCTCGGCCCGTTTGACACATCAAGTTCAAAAAAAAAAAAAGAAACTAAAAAAAATTGAGGCATATAGTCATTATACAATACATTTCATTTTTTATTTGAAAGTAAGGATCTAATAAAATTATTAAATAATCATATATTGCTCCTTTATTTTGGGTGTTAACTAAATTTTGATATGCATACATATTTATGTGCTAGCCATCATATAGTATTTTTGAAGTATAAACATTCTATAAACTAGTAGAGAGTCCCAATGAAGTTTTCCATCTAGTTAGATGTATATCAATTGGTCATTATATAATTTTTATTATGTGATTTATATCCAAATCATGCCAAATACAATACCTTATTAGTTCAGTTGAATGATAGTTACCTACATATTTTTTTTAGTTTTTTGCATACCATAAAACTTAAATATTATTTATTATCTAGTTGATTGCATGTTGTTAGCACATATATAAATTTTATTTTGCTTATTGTGTACCAAAAATCTCAAATATAATAATTTATTTGGTCGATCATATACCAATTAGCCTATGTATAGATTTTATTTGAATGGATTCAAACTAGAAAGCCAATTTATTATATTTTATATGGTCAACTTCTTGATAATGCTAGTTAACCTAGACTTAGTTTCTATTTGTCTGGATAAATGTTAGTAACCGCAAATATCATTTTTTTATTTGGTTAGCTAAACACTTATTAAAATAGATAAAATTTTTGTTTGGTCAATAGCTTTCTAGTAAGTCCAAAAATAATATTTTATATAAATGGTACATTCTAATAATCCTAAATATAATTTTTATTTAATCATCTACATGTAGTAACTAGAAAAATAATGTTTTATCTAGTTGATAACATGCCGATTAATCTGAATATAGTATTTATTTGATTAGCTATATGTAGTAAGCTCAAATATAGAGGTGGAAAACAAACTATGTTGAGTTTGTAAGGTCCATTTTTTTTAGAAAAATAGGTTTTTTGGCATGAACCATTGCCCCACTAATGCAAATCAAAGAGTTACACACAAAGTAAGCTCTAGTTGAGTTTGTAATGTCTATTCAACCAATTACAAGAACAAAAGAAAAAAAAAGTCATATAATAACTTAATAGGACTTATCTAACAAGCATGGATTAAAAAAGTTATATGAAAGAATCACAATCACAAAATCAAAGAGGAGTAGAGGACAAGTAAATATAATTATGGCTTTAGTATTATGAAATAGAAGGACAAGAGAGCAAGAGATATAGGAGAAATAGGGGAGAGATTTCTTATTCCTTCAAGTGTATTGTGAGTCATATAAAGGCTCCCTATTCATAGAATTAAATATATGGATACATATTAAATATACTAATTAATACATATTAATCCATACTAATTCATACACATTAATATATGAATAATAAGAGTCCCAAGAATATTAATAGTCAAGAGATTAATGAAGAGTTTATGGACATTCATAATATTGTACATAATACTCCCCATTGGATGTCCATGAAACTGCTTCATTAAAAACATTACCAGGAAAACTCAGTGGGACAAAACCATGGTAGAGGGAAAAAAAGTATAGTATAAAAATTTACTTCTCCTCTTCTCAATATCACTTTAGATCTTAAGCCTGCTCATTCCAATGCTATGAACTAGCCTTTCAAATGTTGCAATAGGTAGAACCTTGGTGAATAACTCTGCTAGATTATTAGTTGAACGAATTGATTAAACATCTATATCACCCTTCTTTTGTAGATCGATCATGAATGAAAAAGAATTTTGGTGATATATGTTTTGTTCTATCCCCTTTAAGGTACCTATTTTTTAATTGAACAATGTATGTAGCATTATCTTCATACAAGGTCATCGGGACCTCCTTGCTAAAAGACAAACCATGTGGCCCTCGAATATAATGTATTATAGATCTTAACCAAAAATATTCCTGACTTGCTTCATGAATTACTAAGATCTCTGCATGATTAGAAGATGTGGTGATAATTGATTATTTTGTAAAACACCATGAAATTGGTGTATCACCACATGTGAAAAAATAGCCCATTTATTATTGAGCATTATGAGGGTCAAACATATATTACACATCTGCATAACTAATTAATTATGCTTTGGGTACATTGGGATAATATAGACACATATCCATCGTATCTCAAAGAAACCTCACTATACGTTTAACTCCATTCCAATGTCTTCTTGTAGGACAAAAACTATATCTTGCCAACAAATTTATAGAAAATGATATATCAGGTCGTGTATGACTTGCATGATATATTAGTGATCTAATAGTACTAAGATATGGTACTTCAGGACCAAGAAGCTCTTTATCATTAATCGGAGGTCGGAAGGATCTCTATTCACATTTAATGGCCTTACAACCATTGGAGTGCTCAATGGATGGGCATTATCCATATAGAATTATTTCAACACCTTTAATACATAAGCTGATTGATGAACAAAAATTCAATTCTCTAAGTGTTCAATCTGCAAACCAAGGCAAAGTTTTATTTTTCAGAGATTTTTCATCTCAAATTCGTATTTCCAATAATATTCAGGTCATCAACATAAACTACAATTATAACAAACTCGGATCCAAATTTCTTAATAAATACATATGGGTAAAGGGGATCATTCTTATACGTTTTTTATAATAAATATTCATTAAGCTGATTATACCATACACGTCCAGATTGTTTCAACCAATATAAAGATTTGCATAATTTTGTCGAGTAAAGTTCTCTAGGACCTGAATTATGCGTTGCATGTAATTTTAATCCTTCTGAAATTTTATATAAATATCACTGTCAAGTGGTCCATATAAATATGTCATAACTACATCCATTAAACACATACCAAGTTTTTCATATATTGCCAGATAAATTAAATATAAAAAAGTAGTTGCATCCACTACATGAGAATACATCTCTTCATAATCATACCAGGCCTTTGAAAAAATTTTTATGCAACTAATTGTGCCTTATATTTGAAAACTTTATTTGTCACATCTAATTTTCGCACTAATACCCATTTGTATGCTACAGGTTTGACATCATCAGGCATACGTACAATATGATTAAAAACTTCGTGTTTTGAAAGAAAATTCAATTCTGCTTCAATTACATCTTTCTATTTTGGCCAATCAACTCTCTGTCTACATTCCTTGACATACTTTGGCTCAAGGTCATTATTTCCATTAACAATGTTGAGTACCACATTATAGGCAAATATATCATCGATGTTGATTTTATTCTAATTCAACCTTTGGCCAATTGTGCCATAGTTTATCGAGATCTCTTGATTGTCAAAAGTTTTAGGTATTTGAATTTCTTCTGTAACTATAACCGAGGAATCTTCTAGAGCCATAAATTCCTCAACTTGATCCTTAGATCTTTTTTTTTTCAAGAATTTTTATCTTTGGAACCAATTAGTCAACCACATTTCATTGATGCTTTAGGTTCATTAGTAATAGATTATCCCACATGAATATCAATTCTAAATGGAGCATTAGCAGCTGGTATGTAAGATGTGGTTACTCTCTTCGGATTAATAAATCTAGTTCACATTCCTTTGTGGGAGGGTCAAGATAAAACAACAATAATTGATTCCAACTAATAGTATTTTTTCAACAGTTTATTTTATTTCTTTTAAGTTGGAAAATCTGATTTATCAAAATGAAAATCAGCAAAATGAGCCGTAAATAAATCTCTAGTTGATGGCTCTAAATATTTGATTATCAATGGAGATTCAACATGTATTCCCAAACTTCATTGAGGACCTATCTTAGTGCATTGTAATGGAGTAATTGGAACAAATACCATATACCTAAAAATCCTTAAATGGGAAATATTTTGTTCTCAACCAAAAATCAATTATAAAGGAGAGAACTCATGATAATTTGTTGGTCTAATACGAATCAGTGCTGCTGCATGCAAAATAGCATCACCCCAAGCAGAAGTTGGGAGCTTCGTCCTCATCAGTAATGACCTTGTAATCAATTGAATGCATTTAATAAAATGATTCTATAAGATAGTTTTGTGTATGAATATATGTTATAGAATGTTCAACAGTTATTCCAATAGATATACAATAATCATTAAAACCTTGGAAAGTAAATTCTCTAGCATTATCAATACGAATTGAATTAATTAAATAATCTAGAAAATGAGCTCATAGCCAAATTATTTGAGCAAGCAATCTAGCAAATACTTGGTTACGTGTTGATAACAAACAAACATATGACTATCTCATTGATGTATTAATCAGAATCATAAAATATCAAAATGGTTCTCATGGTAAATGAATAAGCCCACATATATTATCTTGTATATGTTGCAAAAATACAAGGGGTTCTATCCTTTTTTTATTGGTAATGGCCTTATAATTAATTTCTCTTGAGAACAAGTAGCACATGAAAATTCATTAGACAGAAAAATCTTTTGATTTTTCAGTGAATGCCCACTTGAACAAGCATCACTATGACATGTGCCTCAATTGTGCTTATGTTTGTGTAGTATAAACCAAAGAAAAAAATAGGTAAATTTTTTCAATATATTTTTCCTACCCAAGACAGCGTTAGTAATATATAAATAAACAATGTTGTCTTTATTCGTAGTCTCAATATGATATCCATTTCTTCGAATATCTTTAAAACTCAATAAATTTTTTTGAGACTTTGTAGAATATAATGCATCATCAACATGAATTTTTGTTCCTCCGTAATAATATATTAACTCTTTCGGAGCCCTCAATCAATTTTGTACTACCCAATATTGTATTTATATCTGATCCTTGCATTATTAAAAAGGAAAATAATTTTTTATCCTTAAGTATTGTATGCATTGATGCACTATCTGTGAGACACATATCATTGTTATAGATTGAGGATCCCACCAGATGAGTTTGCATATTCTTCAATATATCTCTTGAAAATCCAATAGTGCTTCGTGCTGATAACATATTATGAGGTAAAAGGATAAGAGCGCAATAGATATAGGAGAAACATGGGAGAGATTTCTTATTCCTTCAAGTGTATTATGACTCATAGAAAGACTCCCTATTTATATGGTTTAAAACATGAATACATATTAAATGTATTAATGAATACATATTAATCCATACTAATTAATACACATTAATCTAATTATGCTTATAGAGTCACAAGAATATCAATAGTCAATAGATTAATTGAGAGTTTGTGGACAACCATAATATTATTCATAATATTTAGAAGAAATTAGAAGTTATGAAAGTAATACCTAGGAATGCTCTAATTATGTTTTGAGTGCCATTAATATAAGATACATAGTCATTGTATTATCTTTTTCTATTTATTTTATTTTATTATATAATTAAAATTATTAGTGATTATAATTAGTATCTAATTTAAAGGTGTCTCAAAATATTCTATATATATTGTTTTTAGAATGAAATATAGAATCCTTTTGATGAGAGTACATTTTTTTATTCTTTGAGAATTTTTCAAACTTATCAGATTTTTTGTAGTTTCATCTAAAAAGTATCAATCAAGCCTCCATAATTAATTACGACATTCTCATATTATCAAAACTCTTACTTTTTTATAAGATAGATTTCCTTTATGAAATTTCTCATATTTATGGGTTATAAGATTAATTATTTTTTAGTGAGATTTGTATCATTTAGTATCAAAGCTTAGCTTTGATCTCAATTTTTTTTTTGATTTTTTTAAAAAAATGTTGATTACATTAGTTATTATTCTCAAACTCTCATTTGAAATTAGTTCTAATCTAAATAAAATTTCAAGCAAGTAATTTCCTTTATGAAAAAAAAGAAAAAAAAAAGTGAAAAAAGCTCAAGAGACAAAGAAGTAAGAGAAAATAAAAAAAATAAGAAAAACTAAAGATGATTAAATAAATATGTTATATCAGATGTGAATATTGTTTTGAACATTGTTTGTATACACTTTAAATATGTTCCATGTCTATTCTATGTTACATCATGAATTTTAGTTATCAATAAGTTCTTAGAAAATATCACTTGAATCTATACTCTTATTTTTTAAAGTTTCATAAGTGCCAAAAGTGTTTTACTGAAATGATTGAGTGACACACATGGAGAGTACATAACAATCATACTTATTCTTTCTAAAATAATATATAACCCTACCGATAGGAGTGCATTGGAAGCTACTGATCAAAAATTATTTTTGAGAGCTATGATGAACAAAATAATACGTATGATAAGATTGAAACTTAAACATATCCATGAACAATTAGATAATGTAAAAAACAACAATTTAGAGTAGTCAAAAATGATCCAAACATGAGATAGAAATTTTTGCTAAGAAAGTTTAATGATGATTACTATGAGGGTTATGATAAAAAAAATGAGCGAGCTTCCAAAATCAATCATGGAAGCCAATTGCACTTTAGAGAAGTGAGGAAACATGAAGATAACAATGTAGAATTTGAAAAGAAGACAAAGTTAGTTTTTGAAAAAATAAATTATTCTAACTTGAAGAAAGTAAAACTAGTAGCAATCAAAATTACTAATTATGTTATTATTTGGTGGGATCAATTAGTATTTTATAGAAGACAAAATGAAAAACCTTCAATGGAGATGTGGTAGGATATGAAAATGACAATGTGGATGAGGTTTGTTCCAAGCTATTACTACCGAGACTTATATAGTCAATTAAAAAGTCTCATACAATGGAGCATAAGAATAAAAAATTATTATAAATAAATGGTGTTTACTATGATCCAAGCTAATGTAGAAGAAGATTGAAAGTACCATGGCTAGATTTCTAGCTTGGTTGAATTGAGAAATTACAAAATTGGTAGAATTAATTTTATTATGTAGAAATGGAAGATATGGTGCACATGGCAATCAAAATTGAACAACAACTCAAGGCAATAAAAAACTCATGGACAAACCATAACATGGATCAATCATCTAGAAAACTACGTTATATAAGAAAGGAAGATAAACTACTAGTGACTAAATATAAAGAAAGTCTAAACCCCATGTTTTTTGATCATGGTTCTCAAGGGAAGGCTGGAATTTCTCCAACTCAAAATCATGATATTGAATGTTTGAATGTCATGGAAGAAGTGGCATAGCAATTCAATGCACAAATCAAAAGGTTATGATAATAAAAGATAATAAAGATATAGAAACTAAAGATGAAGAAGATACATTGTCATTGCCATCCTTAGAAGATGTGTCTAAGGAAGAACCTATTGAATAAGAATTATAGAAAACAAGAAAAACTCAAGGTATACAATTCAAATAAAAAGATGTTAAAATGCACCAAGAAATCCTATTTCATTTTAGGTATCATGTGAATTATAAGGAATATACCACGATTATTGATTTTGAAAGTTATACAAATATCACTAGCATAATCATAGTATAAAAATTAGGGTTAATAACTAGGAAATAAGCATGACCATTATTGTGACTTTATTATATTACCCAATTTTATTTGTTAGACAATAGCCCAAAATCTCATTGGAGATTATTTTATCAACAAAGATCCATAAATATATGAGTTGTAAAAATAGTAAATAAAATTTTTTTCTAGATATCAATCCAACAAGGATTGTATAAGCAATTTAGTCAAATAACAATGAGAAAACACGATTATAGTATGTGAGATATTTAGGGATGTAGGTATGACTTCTAGATTCTATGATTTGTCCACTTGATTCTTAAGATACATGTTCAAATAGTCTAATTTATGTTGAGTGAGGATATAGAATGAAGGTTAAATTATTATAGAATAATACTTTACCCTAATGACATATAAGGTGGTTATCAGCATTGAACTCATTCTAGTGATTGTCACCTCATAGATGAAACCTTGATAATTCACCATTGAGAAAACAAGTTGTTTCTATACAAGTTTCATTTACAAGTCCATACTTTTTAGGCAACTCCTAGCTACTCTTGATGATTACTTTGTATGTACATATTTATTCTCTAGTCTCATTTAAATAAAGACAAATAACAAAGATGGTTCATTAGTATTTATACTTTCACCTTTATTAGTGTTATATTTACATAATTAATATATGCCTCCCTCAAATCTTACTAGTGGGAACCATATGAGGGGAATTAACTCAAATGATTATTACTACCTTGTGAGTCACCATAAACTCATGCATGTCATATGGATTTCCTATCAACATCCTTTATAGTGATGATATGACTCACATACAAAAGTTGAAACTCTTAGAATAATATTCTATTAAATATCCATATCAATTGAGAATTAGTTCTTCTAAGATATATATAATAGAGTGGAATATAAAATTATTCATGTTTTTGACTTCGTGAGCATCATAATCTTAATGATTAACATACCTCAATTTTGAGTTTTAACATATAGATTTGTCTCACACATTTTGGTTAAAATGACTATCACTTTCTTATTACCATATGAGTGAATGAGTCTCATAGTTTATCTTTCATTATCTATCATGATAACATGCACAAACTCACCAATAGTTAAATCCCTATTATTAGTTCTATTTAATCACCATATTCATCAATTTCTATTTCGTAATATAAATCAAGCACAATAATTAATCAAAAAAATTTTTATATGTCACAAAAATTACAAATACATAATGCCATACCTCAATTTAGCATTACAATGGGGAGAGATTCATGAGTTACAAGAGAAAATATTTCATGAAACTCAAATTCCCAATGACAACCCTCACAAGAATCTAGTATACAAACTCTAATATCATGCTATATTGGTTGATTTCCCCGAATCTACCATAGAGAGGGGGGATTAGAGAGTCATGCCCCCCAAGTCCCAACTCTAGTATTAAGCCTATGTCATTTATCTATTGCTTGGCCATAGATCTTCTAGGGAGTGTAAATATCTACTTATAGGATTATTTTATGCACTTTGCTTTGGCTTGGTGTGTGTAAAATAAAATTTATTTATGATTTTTTCTCTTTCTAATTTTAAGCTCTAATATTTTTGTATTTCTCTCTCTAGAAAATTATAGCCTTGGAAATATACCAAAAGTTGACCTTCATCTCTCTAGTTTTAGGTCATAACTCTTTATAGTGATTGTGGCTTTGGATGCATCATAATCATTCTATTATCACAAAAATCATGGTGTTAGGAAGTATTAACAACGTAGACCTATTGTCTTGGTAACACAAAGTCATATCATTGAAAATGATCATAGCTTTGGAATTGATTTCTCTTCTGCATCAAATAATCATAGTGTTGAGAATGGCCAGGATGTTGAGAATGAACTTTCTTGTATATAATATGGCCACGATGCAAAGAATGATCATAATACTAGGAATGGTCTCTCTTATATATCATATGGTCATGACATTGAAAATTGTCATTACTTTGCCTTAATCTTTTTTCTATGTGAAATGACCATGGTGCTTAGGGATATCCATGGTGTTGAAAATAGTCTCTCTTATATATAACATGGTCGTGACACTATGATTGGTCATGATACTAAGAAAAGGCTCTCTTTTGCAACAAATGGACATAGCATTAAGAATGACCATGACTCTATCATTGACCTTTCTCATATATGAGATGATTATAGTGCTAAGAAAAGTCATGATATTGGTAATTAGCTCATGCATCAAAGTCATAGATTTACCTTATTTTTAAGGAAAAAGTAATATCCATGAAAAATTACTATGCTCGAGTAAATATCCTCTATAATATTCTCTATCCAAAAGACTTAGTATTGGATAATTACTATGGCATTTGCTAGTGTAGTTTTGAATTTGTAACATTCTATAATTCAAATATCACAACTTTTTAAAATATCTATATATTATGACTTTGTTACTTTGCCTAATTTATTTTGTTAGGTGATATTCCAAAAGCTTTTTAATGAGAATATCTCATAAACTAAAATCTACAAGGGTATGAGTCATATAAGTAGTATAGCAAATTTTTACCAAGATATAGATTACATAGGAGTTATAACAATAGTTTGGTTATTCATTAATGAGACAATTCATTTTCAGTAAAATGAATACTCAGATAGTTAAATTAATCTTAGGTCTAAAGTCCATTCATTTAATCTATGTGAAGTCATTAATTCACTCAACATATATTATATTGGACATAAAATAATAGTTTTGGTATTGTGCAAAAACTCCTTTCCCTAATGACATACAAGGTGGTTATCACCATAGAGCATTTCTCAATGATGATCCCCTCATAGTTATCTTCATGATAAATCATTACCAAGATAACAATTCATCTCTACATGAGAGTCTTTCATAATCTCATACATTTTATGCAACTTCATCAACTTCTCCTGACAACTATTTCATATGTCAACTTTATTCTTTGGTCTCTAATATCATAAAGATTATTGATTAGCATGGTGACATGGTTTGTAAACATTTCTACTTTCAGTTTAATAAGCACTAAATTTGTATAATTAAAATATGGTTCACTTGAGATTGACCAATAGGAATCATATAAGTAAAAATACCTCAGAAGATTATCACCACTTTGTGAGTCATAATTTACTCATGCATATTCCGATGATTATTTATCATCATCCTTCTTGATAATGATATGACTCATGTAATAAGGTAAATTCATTAGAAGAACATTCTATATAATATTAATCTCATTGAGAATGGGTCCCTTTAAGATATGTACAATGGATTGACATATAAAAGTATTAATACTTTCAACTTCAAAAGTATTATACTCATAACAATTATCATGCCAAAATTTTGGGGTTCAACATATAAATTATTTCATGCACCACAATTAGAAGGGCTATCATGTATCATTTTTTTCATATCATATGCATGAGTGAGCCTCAAGGTTTACCTATCATTATATACCATGACAATCTCACACATACCCACAAATACTCACAATCCTAATTCAAGTTTTAATTAGTCACAATCTTTCAATATCCAAACTCAAATTAAACCATTAATACATTAATACATTTGAATTACATCACATAATTAAAATTATACAAATACTAATTCTTGCTAATTTAATATAAATTCGTGAATCTATCCCTATAAGAAAATGGTCTGAGAGTCACACCTCCCAACTCTAAAGATTGACTTAATTAAGTCGTGCATTCCTAGCTGGCTTATTTAACCCCTATAAAGTGTAAAATACATCCATGGGGTTTTTAGTTACCATGACTTTGCTTGTTGCATGAGGGTGAAGGAGAAAAAATAAGCCTTTTTTTCAAAAAATCTTTATCTTACATATATTGTATTCGAATGATCTTGCATTACTCTAAGTAGGAAGTCATGACTTTCATAAGAAAGCCACGAAACTAGCATTCATCGCTTTAGCTTGAGATCATGACTCTGAAAAATAATTACGACTCTGTTCAACTACTTGATCTTTCTGTAACACAAAATTATGATATTGGCAATAATCATGACTTCAGTCTAATCTTTCTATAATACATAGTTATGATACTATGAAATGACTATAGAATGAAGATAATTACTCATATTATTATATAGTCATGATGTTGTAGGGTGGCTAAAACATTGGAAATTGATCTTTCTTTTGTTGGCTATGGCCATGATGCTGGGAATTAGTTTTAATATGATGATCTGTAGACATTAAAATAGAGATAGTATAGATTGGTTTCATGACTATGATAATTTAGCAAGTTTTGATGATAAGACATAGAATCAATATGTTTTTAGAGGTGTTCATCAAAGGGTTTAGAACATCAAGTCTCACATAATTTTGTCATCTATTATTGGTTAAAACTCTACCCAATTAGTCGGGGAAATACTTATACACCACAATCTTATTAACTCGTTAGCACAATTCTTACACTATGTGACACATTCTTTAAAGTAACAATATCATCATGGAGTTAAAACCATACTTAGCTTGAAAATTTAAATAACTATGATATTAATTCTTCATCATAGTAACTAAATACCTCACTGGTGCTCAAGATCACATCCAATTCCAAGTGTTATGATTTCATCTTTAATATGACTTGATAGTCTCATATCTAAGTTATAGTCTTTTTACAAAAAAAAATATCTTTTGAGCTACATAAAATTATAGAGCCACAAATACTCATAAATTATGATTATTATTCAAAGCAATAAATTTTAGGATACTAAATATTATAAAAAATATTACTTGAGTATGATAAATTCTAAGATCACAACTCTTGTCCACAAAGGAAATCATAACTATGAGTTGTATGATCGAGCTAATCATGAGTGATGTGGTATCCTCATAGCACCACAACTAAGTGATCTATGAGATAAGAGAATACTAGTGTTTTAGCCATTCACAATGTTGTCGATAGTTGAGAGAGATGAAGAGAAAATTGTGTATCACAACCATTTCCTAGCGTCATGAGCATGACAAACAAACAAAAAACCTTCTTAGCACTATAGATATTTCTGAGCACCATGACCATATAAAATTTAAGAAATACCATTGGTAATGCTATGATTGGTACACAGCACAACACTTATATAATAAAATAAAAATCCATTCACTACTCATTGGTCATATCTAGTGTTATGACCCTTTATTGATGAAAAAGTACAAATGTATGAGACCATAACTATTTCATTGCAATATCACTGTGTTATACAGACACTAGGCCTAGGTCATGGTCATTGCCAGTGCCATGACTATGTATTTCTAAAATAAAAAGATGTAGAGTTATAACCATTTTCTAGAGTTGTGACGTCAAGCTGAAGAGATGAAAACTAAAGTTGCTACCTTCTTCCAAAAGCCATGACTTCTTACGTACTATAATACAAGGTTGCCCAGATATCAAAGTAGAAGATAAATAAATTTCAAGGATCTCTCATTTTCCTTGACTCCTCACTCATGGAATAAGTAAAGCCACAACAAAAACCAAACCATAGGGGCAAATTTAACCCATCCTAGGAGTTGCACAAATAAACAAGGGATGCAATATTAATGTTAATCTTTTAAGTTGGGGGGCATAGCTCTAAAACCCTTTGTCTCTAAGGAGGATATAAGAATTTGTACCAAATAAGTATTAGTATAGAGTATGTGTAAATTGAGACATGTTATGTGAATTAGTTTTTAATTAATGAATGAATATGTTAGATTTATTTAATAATATAGATATTGATGGAAGGTAATTAAATAAAATTTGAACTAGAATTTTGATTATTGGTAAATTTGTGTAAGAATTTCATGGTAGACAATGAAATTTAAACCACGAGTCTCCCTCACACATATAGTAAGAAGGAATTGATAGATTTAATGAATGTAAAGAACAAGTAAACTTATATGTTGAAACTCAAAATTTAGAGATAAGAATAATAATGAGTATGATACTTATGAAGCCAAAAGTATACATCTTTTTACATATCAATCAATTGTATATATTTTAAAAGAATTAGTTTTTAATCGGGGATGGATACTATGCAAGGTTTTCTCTCAAAAGGTTCACCTTTACTATAGAGTCACATCATCATCGAGGAAAAGATAGTGACATGGATTCCTTGAGACATATACAAGTATGTTATAACTCACAAAGTTGTGATAGTTCTTGTCAATTACTTTGTCATGTATGATTCACATAGGTAAAACTTGAGAGAAGCATATGTTAATTATGAGAGTATGATGCTTGTGAATCTCAAAGTATAAATACTTATAAACCATGTCAATCATTATTCTTTATGATATTTAATGTAGAATAATAAGAGTATATATATAAAATAACTATCAAGGAAATTTGATGAAGTTACCTAAAAGGTATGAAATTGTAAATGACTAAAAAGAAATGATGATTTTTTGTCTCGATAGTGACATACCGAGGGAACCACCATTGGGGTGGATCATTTTAGCATATCATTTTCTAATGATATGCTACCATCAAAGGAAAAAAGACTTTAGATATGAATTGAGTCATTATATTCAAAGATACAATATCATATTTATTTTCACAATATTTGTATAACTTATTTAATTATTCATATATCTTACTCTCTAGGTTTGGTGGCCTATTCATAAAATAACTATGAAATATAATATATTTTTTATATCGTCCACACACACTCTAATCCATACAAGTAGAGAAGTCAAAATAGGTCAGGCAGCACAACTCACATTTCGAAGTAGAATGGGTCCACATTATTGGAAAGCACGTGGTGGGTTGTGGGTAGGATGAGTTTTATGTCACTTCAGGAGGTCATGCTATGGTCATGTATGGGTGCTAATCAACCCATCACTTGAGCACACATGGCATGATTAGGGGTAGGTGTAATGAGGAAAATTTGTGGCTTGGTTAGATTGGGTTATTGACACTGTACTGACCCCACCCAATGCAGAGTTTTTTGACTCAATAGCTATTTAGAATCCAATGGTTAAATTTGTTTTAAAAAACATTTTTAAAACTTTTAATTTAAACCTATTATCTATAATTACATCTACCTTAAATTTATTTTGATATAAATCTTTATTATCTTCTCTATTCATCATAATTTCTAGTTAACTTTTAAAATTTAAAGTTTCACTATGCCACTTTGATTAATTTGCACACAACTTGAAAAATATTTTGTGTTGTCATCATTTATGGTGTTAATTTTAAAATAATGGCACCCTGGAACTTATAATTTTCAAAGGTAAACATGTTATATATAAAAATAGAAAATTTTAGATGATACAAAATTTATATTTATTGTGTCAAATCTGGATGATGTTTTACTTATTTGTAATGTCCTAATTTCTATGCAATTTTTTCCTAAATCCTAATTAGAATCTTTGTTATGGAGAACAAGGTGATTTGTTTTTTTAAGTTAAAAGTGGTTCCACTATATTGGATTGGTAGTAGATGGTGGTTTTTTTTTTGAATTGTATAATTTTCTTTGCAATAATTTATCATTATGTAAAATTGATTTATAAGGAGTAGATCCTTAGAAGTTTCTTATAATTCATGTTGAATCATATTAATTGGTTATAATTTGTTTGACTATTGATAACTAGTAATAGATAATTGATACTTTGGACTTCAATGGTCATAAAATAAACACATGTGAATTTGGTTTGGATATTATTCTACAATATAGCACAATGATCTTGATACTTTAAATTTTAAAATGTTGTTACTATTAGATGTGGATTGGAGTTTATATATAACTCTGAGGAGAAGATACTTGATTGTTATGATAGATCTATGTATGCAAATCAGGGGCAAATTTATACTACAACTAATATTAGTTCTAAATTGTGTTAAATTTCTTTTGCATATATGCATCACCATCCTCCTTGGTGATATGTGACTCCCAAACAAAAGGTGAACTTCTTTGGAGAATGTCCTATATAATATTAATCCTATTTAAGAACTAGTTCTTTTAAGACATACAATGAATTGACATGTAAAACTATTAATACTTTTGACTTCGTAAATGTCATACTATTAATGCTTAGCATATCCAAATTTTGGGTTTCAATCTATAGGTTTATCTAATGCTTCCTAGTTAGAAGGGCTAACACTTTCTTCCTATCATATGTATGAATGAGCCTCTTAATTTACCTATCACCGTTCACCATGAAAATCTTTTACAAACCTACCAATAATAGAAACCCTAGTTCAAGTTATATTTAATCATTATCCATCAATATTCATAACAAAATATAACTCAAACACTTTCATTCATATATAAAAACTTATATCACATCATATGTATTCAACTTACATAAACCCTAGACTCATGCTATTTTGGTAAAAATTTTCAAATCTACCCTATAGATGGAAAGTTTTAGAACCATGCCCCTCAACTCTAAGGATTGGATTAAGTCTTGCATCCCTTGCTTGCTTGTAGAACCCCTAGGGTGAGTGAAATTTGTCAAGAGTGTTAGGTAGTTTCCATGAATTTGCTTGTTGTGTGGAGGAAGAAGAAGAAAAATGAGAGAGATTTCTTGAATTTCTATATCTTTTCCTTTTATACCAAGATGATATTATATTACTCCAGATAGGAAGTAATAACTTTCATAAGATAGTTGAAACTTTGGCATTCATCTCTTAAGCACGAGAACACAACTTTAGAAAGTGACGATGACTCTAGACCATATCCTGATATTTCTATAATATAAAGTCACTATATTGGAAATGATGATATTTTGAGCCTAATATCTTTATATTGATATATGACCACAATATTGATATTGGACTTTCTTGATTAATATATGATCATGACGCTATGGTATAGCCAAGGCATTGAAAATATCTTTTATATCCTATGTCCACGGCACTAGGACATGGCTATGGTATAAAATTTACCCTTCATTTATCTTCAAGTGTCCATTGCACTATGGGTGGCTGTAGAACTGACATTCTCTTCTCTCATATATCATGTTGTCACGTTTCCCCAAGAATACCTTGACATTGACAATTAACTCGAGGATAAAAATCCCAACTTTACCTTTCTTTGAGGATGAGAGTCATGATTTTTGGGAATTTTTATACTCGATTAATGTCCTATATAATTTTTAGTGAGCTAAAAGTTATGACTCAGAATAATTGCCATAGCTTTTGCTTGAGTTATTTTGGCTCTTCAACTTTTTCTTGCTCAAAAGTCATGGCTTGTAAAAAAACTATAGCTCTAAGTTGAGAATTAATACCATATTTAAGATAAAGTTATAATACTTAGACTTGCCTATGACCTTGAGCACTAGTGGAGTACTTGATTACTAGGACATAGAATTAATATCATTTAAATTTCATTAGATAGGTATGACTATGACTCAATGATAATATAATATTCATTAAAAATATATCACATTGCGGAAGAATTATACTAACAAGTTGGCAGGGTTATGATGTACAATGATTGTTATGACCAATTAAATAGAGCTTTGACCAAGAAAGAATGTCAAAACTATGCAAGACTCATTATTTTACCTCCTCTACTAAATACCTTAAAAAAGCTTTGCTTTTATAACTATTAATCAACACTCACCAAAATTTAAAAATCATAATGATCCATACATTGATGAGTTAACTAGTTACGACAAAATGAGCCATGCATTGATTATGCAACTATTGATACTAAACTTGATGATTTTTTCCTTTCATGGTTCAAGAATTATGTAAGTTCTTTATTTTTTTAGTTAGTTTATGATAAAATTATAGGGTTTCGGTAAATTTAAGATCAAAATTTTGTAACAAACTAGGAACCCACAAGTGATCCAAGTAAATACAATTAAACGTTGGACAATGATGTTACCTCTTGTAGCATATTTTTTTTTGATTTTGAATAGGTTGGTCGAATCCTAGCATAGTCAAATATCCGTGCCTCTAGCAGTATCCACACAAACATATCTTCGTTGTTCATCCATTTTTTATCTCTCCCATTTTTAAAGCCTTTTGATTTTTCACACACCTTTCTATGAGGATGTGTCATTAACTAAAAGGTGTGTCAATTAACTAAAAGAGAGAAACATGGGCTTTAAGTTTGGGTTTGTTTTAAAGGTCCAAACATATACTAATTGGACCAAACTTTTTAATCCAATTAGCTTAAGACTTGAAATAATTTTCAGACTTAAGATATTAGGCTCAATTTAATTTAGTTTAACTAAAATAAAATGAACTGTGTGTGTGTGTGTGTGTGTGCGTGCGCGCCCCAATAGATTCTCATAATGTTAATAATGGCTTTAAAATCTCATTTTAATGAAACAAGTAATTAGTGAAATTTAGTAATACATCATTGCTACCTAAGTTGAAAAAAATATAATAGATTCGATTTAACCTAATTTCATGACTTATTTTATTGTACAACATAGTCATTTTGTTCATGATATCTAGATTGATTTATGAGGCATGGATCATGTCATCCTCATATCAATTTATATGTTTCTTGATCTTTTAGTAGACTAACTTAAACAAAAAAAAGATCAATATCTCATATTAACTTATTTGAGCATGGTCATGCATTTTAGTAGTCCTACTCAATCAAGGGGCCAATTGATATCACTTCCATTATATAAAAGGAAAGAATTAATTCTATCTACATCAATCACATCCCTCTACACAATTTCTTATATACCTAGTAAATAACTTTATAATCATCCTTGTTACAGGTGACATTTGTTGAATCTAAAGTATACAACTCCTTATGTAGGGCACCATAGTGATTTTAGGTCGAAGGACAATTCATACTAATAGTCACTATGAAAATGTGTATGACACTTATAAAAATCCATGCAACATTCATATAGTGGATTAGTTCAATATATGTTCTCCAATAGATACTCATGTGTTAACTTTATATCTCTTATTAATTAACTTACATAAGAGTCTTAATGTATTAATATTGTCCTTGAATATTATTACTTGACTAGGGAAAATTTAGAGTAGTATTCCATAGAATATATCACTCTAGAATAATTATAATAATCATAAAATAATGTCTTTTTATATATAAGATATGATACAAAAGTCCCAAAATAAGCATACATTCCAATAGGGGTGATACAAAAGATCAAATTTTAGGGCATACTCTAACAAAAATGTCTTTTAACACACTCTTATTAGCAGACACATGACAATGTTTAAACCATATATCTTAAAGCTCTAGCAGATGGATCGTTTTAAATAGTTAAATGTTATAATGGATATGATGTGAACGTTTTTTATTTTGACACACTCCAATAGCATACTTCTAGATTTTAAAACAATAGTGTTGTGTCTGTTAAAGGTAGTAATTACATGATTGATGAAACTGACTACTAAGGTAAATTACAAGAAGTCATAGAATTAGAGTACCCAGGATGTCCCATTAAAAAAATATTTTATTTAAGTGTGAGTGGGTTGATATTACACTAAATGTCAGGATGAGCACCCACAAGTAATACAAATTAGTTGATGTAAATCACTACAAGAAAATATTGATTTTGCTAGGAAATTTTAGCTAGGAATCAATCCCTAGCTAAATTACAAGGGATTGACTAGGGAATAGCATGGGATTTATGATTTTTTTTTTGAAAATTAAATAGCAACGGATTAGCGACGGATCAACGAGAATAAATTTTTCTTAAAAATCGTTAAAGAAAAGTGGGGGATTTAGTGACTGATTTAGCAATGAATTAGCGATGAAAAATTTTTGCAAATTTCGCTCGAGAAAAGCAGAGATTTTAGTAATGGATTTAGCGACGGATTAGCGACAGAAAATTTGCGCAACTTTCACTCAAGAAAACGGGAATTTTAGTGATGGATTTTGTGACGAAATATCCCTCACTAATAAAAGCATGAAATTAGCGACTGATTTAGCGATGAATTTTTCATAGCTAATAAAATCCTAGATTTAGTGACAGATTTAATGATAGATTTTCCCTAGCTAATAAAATCATTGATTTAGCGACAGAATTAGCTACGAATTTTCCCTAGCTATTAAAATCCATAATTTAATTATAGATTTAGCGACAGATTTTCTCTACCTAATAAAATTAGTAATTTAGCTACGGATTTATCGATGGATTTTCTCTTGCGAATAAAATCCTTATTTTAGCTACGGATTTAGTAAGCAAATATCCCTACCTAATAAAATCCATAAATTAGTGACGGATTTAGCGATAAAATTTCCCTAAAAAATAAAATCCTTAATTTTGCGACAAATTTAAAGATAGATTTTTCTTAGCTAATAAAATTTGTAATTTAGCGATAAATTTAGCGACGGATTTTTTCGAGCTAATAAAATCTTTAATTTAGCTATGGATTTAGTGAAGGTATTTCACTAGCCAATATTTAATTATATTATTTTTTTATTTATTATTTGTTTTAATATTTTATTTAATTTTGTTTATTAAATGTATGTTATTAGTCTATAGATAAGCAATCCTTGAAACATACATTATCCTCATAAAATCATAAAAAATTATATTATAAATAAATAATTTAAAAAATATCAAAATACAAACAATAAATATATATATTAATAAGGACTAAATTAAATATTTTTATGATATATTAATTTTTTATAAAATTATACAAAAAATTTTTCTAAAATTTAAAATAAGAAACTTAAAAATTTGTATTAAAGTAACATTAAATAATAAATTCAATAAGTATAATAATTTTTTTCTATATTTTAAAAATTAAATTAACATAATTAAAATTTCCACTAATATAAATATAAATTAATTCATTGTATAATAAAATAAAAAATATTTTCAAAATTATCTGAATTGACGAATAAACTAGTAAAAATTAATATTATTATGAGTAAAAAAAATTTATTATTATAGAAAACTTTTAAATACATAAATAATACTAAATTAGAAAATCTTAGAATATAATAAAAATATAATTTTTTTTATAAAGTTAAAATAAAATAAATTAATATTTATAAATAAATACATAGATGTTTGCTCTTACAAAAATATATACAAATTAAACAATTGAGTAATATTTTGACTATTAGCTTTTAACATTAAGTTTTTATTAAAATAATAAATATAACTTATTTTAATTATTTTCTCACTTTAAGTAATTTATTGATTTTAAAAAATCATTAATGATATCAAATAATATGAAATTTTATGCCTTTAAAATTATTTCATATTATCTTCGTAAAAATTAATATGAATTCTTAAAAATTTATAACCATAAAATATAAAATTTTATTTATTTTTTAACATTAATAGTATTTTATACCTTTTAGGCAAGTGACTAAAAAATAAATCATCTTATCATTTATCTCTTATTATATAGAGTTTGTTAATTTTGTACCTATTTGATATTTTTTTTATAAGGCTAAACATATTTTCATTATTGTTTATATACTTATTGTTTAATTAATATTATAATAAATAATTTTAAGGTGTTTGTTTTTCATTTGTACATTGATACATGCACATTAATCTTGTTGTAAAAATTTTGATAGTAAATAAAATTAATTAGTCTTTTTGATTAAATATATATATATTTTTTATTTATTTATTTAATAATTAAAAATTTTAAAAATTTGCTAATATTTACATTCACGTCAAGACATGATTATCTTCAACAACAAGTTACGCGAACCTATGCATTCAGCCATCCATTCTTTGACACTGATGCTTCAACATATATTCGAGGTTTAAGTTTTAATTTTTATTTGATTTGAGGTACATTTTATACATTATTTATTCATCAATTATCTTGATTAAGCTTATGTGTATTGATTCGGTTATTTATTATTTCCAAAGTTCTTCTCCTTTATTCACCGTGGTGTTCTTGGATTGTGTATATATACTTAATCGTATATATACTTCATTCATTTATGATATAATACGTTGTCATTGTATGGATTTTGATGGTGCACACTAGGTATGCCGAATTAATAACTTCTTCAATATACATAACTATATACTATATACAAAAATTGTATACATAAATATAAGTGTGCTTTAAATAAGTGTGTTTAAACATAACTATATATATATAACTATAAAAATAGTATACATAAACTATTTAAACATAACTATATATATCATTTTTGTTTACCATAGATGTGAAAGTAAAAAATTATTATGCATTGTTTGGGCATGTAGATTTTAAGTGGGTGAACTTCTTTATCATTGTTTGGGTGATTTTGATGTTATAGTTTGCTGGTATCTTTTTTCTGTTATGGTTATAAATATTTATATTTAAATTTAGTTTGTTTTGGGTGTGCTCAACTTCAATTTTTCATGGCCCATTGCTTATGTTTTTGTTCACGGGCGTTCTTGAGTGAGGAGCACGAACAAAAATGCATATGTTCTTGATTTATTATCTATATTGCACGAAGAGCACAAAAAGATGATTCTATTGAATCTAAAAAAATAAATTTTCTAGAAAAATTATTCAAAAACAAATAGCTTTAATCTGTATATTGCTATTTTATGGATGCTAAAATGAGAGTTTGTGTTTTATCATAGTTTGTGTTATTTATGGTTAGTTTTTTAGGAGTGTATTTTTTGATAGTGTAAGTTTTTTGTTGTGTTCATTTATTTTATGGTAGTGTGTATATGTGTTTAATATTTTTTGCATAATAAAAATTACTGTGTGTTATGCATTTAACGTCATTTGTGAAAATTCCAAAAAAACCATTTTGGTTAATCTGTTCATAATTTTTGTAGTGTGTGTGTGTGTGTGTGTGTGTGTGATAAAAATCATGTGAATATATATATATATATTATATTTATTAATTCAACTTTAATAAGTATAGTTTGAGAAAATGAAAAATAATTTTGTGATTTAATTCAAAATTATTATATTTAATTAACTGATTTGGTATTTGAGTTATACTATTTTTCAAATAGGTTTGAAACCCATTGATGGTTATTTTTTGATAATCTTTTGAGATTGGAAGTCATATCAATTGAATATTCATGTCTTTGCTTGCTTTATTGATTTGTTGTTGTTAGGTAACCAAACTTTTTGATTGATTAATCTTGTCATAGAGAAAATATTATCATCAAAGGAAACCATAGTTAGTGTTTCAAAACCTTAGTTTCTCCAATGGATATGAATTGTAGAACATATATTATCCACCTCAAGACCATTTACCTTATAAAAAAAATATATATTGATGTATCATGGTTAATGTGTGAGATACATATATCATTATGCTCTATCAAATCAAGGAAGTTGTCAACAATGACAAATCAACCACTCAAACATTAGCTCTAACAAATGGATTCCTATATGCTGCAAGTTGATACTCATCTATTATTAATCTTGCATAATTGGTAATTAATATACCCTTTATACTCTAATTGCAATTAGGTACTCATCTATTTGTAAGCTTTCTCAATTGAACTATAATCTATACTTTTATCTTTGATTAATGAGAAAGTATAATGGAATATACTATATACCATGTTAATGATAAAGCATAAAGAAATATAATCTCATCTATAAATGAGCATTCTCATTTGAAATTATATTTTCATTTGTGGTAGTAGAAGTACAAGAAGAAGAAGTAGAAGAAGATAAAGAAGAAGCGACAAGAGAAGAAGAAGCGACAAGAGGAGAAGAAGAAGTAGAAGAAGATAAAGAAGAAGTAGTAAGAGAAGGAGAAAAAGTTTAAGATGATGAAGAAATTAGAGTAGCGCCATAGCTTTTAAGTAGCAATTACATGCATAATAAGAAATCCAAATCATTCTAATCTTCAAATAGTAAAAAAGATTAGGCATGCATCTCTTAAATTACAAAACAAAATAAAAAAAATAATTTAATATTATGCATTGATACCACTAAAAGGTAGGATTAATGCTCTAAGAAGTATTTTCTTAAATTAGATTAATTTCAAAATTTTATTAAATAGATTTTCTTGACAATGAAAGTATTATTCTTTATATTTTGTTGCTTCCAAAAACAACACTAACTTTTATCTAACTTTATAAAAAAAAACTAAATTCCTCCACAACACTAATAATAATAACAATACTTAATATTTTCATCCTTGATCTATATATATATATAATGGATAATTATGTTATAGGATCCAAAAAAAATATCTATGATTTGGGTTATATTTTAGTACCTAAATTCGGATACCCATAATTATCCCAATATAATTAAAAAAAACATTATGCATAAACTCGTTTCAGCTTACTCAGTATGCAAAAATGAGTTTATGCATATTGCATGCGAAGTATTTATGAACTCCATATGCATATGTTTTTTTATGAAAAAATGAGTTTCTACATAAACTCATAATCATACTTGAGTATATGCATTCCGTATGAATAAAGGAAGGTAATTATCAGTATGAGAATTTGGAAGACCCAAATCATATATATTTTGGATTTGGGTCCCCAAATGTTATATTAAAATTAAAAATTATAATAAAACATAATTATTTTCATTTTGGTTCCCCTTAACATTTTTTCCTATAACATTATAACTTTTATCCGCTTTTGATGCACTGAAATACATCAACTTTGTTTATTTCACGGATGTTTATAAAAAATTTAAATCAAAATAATAGTTTCAGAAATCAAAAATTAATTTTTGATTCTCATAGGGTTTACCAAAATATACTTCTTCAAAGAAAAATGATAGGTTCAAACCTAGCACTTACACCCATTTACTGATGCCACGAACCATCCAACTAGTAACTTTTTAGAAATCTTGTATTCAAAAATCTTTATCATGATAATGCAAGTAGGATTTGATTATTTTAAGTATTTAGAATTATGATTAAATGTGTAACTATATGTACACCCACATGTAACTATATTTATAATTATATGTATAATAACATACAACATTATATTTAACTATATGTGTATATCTATGTATAAATATTTGTATAACTATAGATAAATATTTGTATAACCATATAACACTCTACAACATTAAATATAACTATATTTATAACTATGTTTACATATATGTAAATCTATATATATATTTAATAACTTTATATATTTATGTATAACTATTTGTATGAATATATTTATATATAACTATAAATATTAATATATCGATAATAACATATAACTATTTGTATAACTATTTATAAATGTAAATCTATATTTATGTATAACTATTTGTATGAATATATTTACATATATTTATATGTAAATCTATATTTATATATGTTTAAATATATAAAAATATTAATAGCTATATATACTATATGGATAATAACATATAATTATAAATAATTGTATCTTATTATATATACAACTATAAAAGCTTTTTTCCATGACTTCTTTTTCTTCTTCTGTTGGCAAGGAATAATCTTTGCTATGATTTTCCAATTCCATTTTATTTATTTCTTGATGCATATGTGTATACTTATCATAATTTATCTAATGTTGTCTACTTTAAGAGTGCTTCTAGGATCCAAAGGGTGCGTAGTATTTGTGATTCTTTATATACTACATGTCTAACCATGTTGATTTAATGATACATAAAATGTTCCTTTTTGTCTTACATCAAATTTAACTTGTATCATAGTTATATCTGAATCTGACCATACTATTTCAGTCACACTAGTAGCCGCCACTGTTGTTTCTTATCATTACTGCCTCCATTGAAATAGGATTTTAAAGGCACTTAATTTTCCATTTCATCCAAACATTCATATGAATGTTTGTACTATCATCACCAAAGATTGATTTCATTCAAATTGGATATTTTTGTGATTAATTTCTTCAATTTTCTATATCTCTAGTGTGATTTTCATTAATTATTGTTGTGAAAGAGTTATTTTTGGAAGAAATTAGTCTTTTGGTGTGTTCTCTTGAATGATAAATCAGCTAAATTTTTTAAGGTCCTTTTTTCTATTATCCGCAAATGATAAAATGGAAAAAATTATTTTAGTGAGCATTTCTTGATAGAAAGCTGATACACATCTCCTTTCTTATCTTTGTCATTTGATTGACCTAAGCTTGCTAGTATGTTTTCTCTTGTCACAATCAGCAATTAGTTGCGAGATCCCATTGATTCTTGCCATACAGCTAGTATGATGGTGATGTATAATCAATGTCTTATTCTCTCTACTTATGAACTTGAGATTGACATGTCAGAGTGAAACCAAAGCAACACAATTTTAAACCATTTTGCTTAAAATTGTTAATCAATGCTTTTACAATTATTCGAGCATTCATATTTAAGTTGAGATTTTATATATCTGAAAAATAATAAATAAATAATTATTTTGAGATTTGATATAGATACATAATTAAATCTGATGATAATGATCATAAGTGATATATTTTAGATTGATTATTTATTTGAAGAGATTAAATATTATTTTGTTTCTCTTTTTTATTTTTTATTATAATAATTAGATAATGATATATAATATTAATTTTGATGTTTCAAGAGCAAATAAAGTATATAAAATGATTTTTTTTTTTCAAAAAAAATAAGATTTTAGATTATATTATGTGTATAATTTTATTTATCTAATAAATTAACTAGTAAATATTTTCATGAAGGTATTGAATAACTCTCAACAATTTTTTAAAAATTTGATATCATGAGTATTTGTTCATCAATTTGAGTGTATATTATATTTTGTTATTTATTTTGATAAATAATTTTATTAATAATTTCTCAGGTGATTAATCTCAGGTGTATAATGATAAATAATATTATTAAGAAATTTTCATGATAATGATATATAATATTTATTTTGATATTTCACTAACAAATAAAATATATAGAAAATGAATTATTTTTTTCCAAAAAAAAGATCTAAAATGATATTATGCTTATATTTTATGTTTATATAATAAATTAACAAGTGAATATCTTCATGAAAGTCTTGAATAAATTTCAATTTATTTTTTTTATTAAATTGATATCATAAATATTTGTTCATCAATTTGAGGATGTTGCATTTTATTTGTGTTTATGTTTTTTTATACTTTATATATGAGCTGTAAACATGTGAGTAGACACAATCCAAGTTGAGATTTTATATACGCATTGTACATATTTTATTATTTTTTGAGTTATTTTTTTGCTAATTCATATAATTTTTAGTATGCCATCTTTTCCTCAAAGAGGTTGTCTCATAAGTATTGATCATGAGACCTTTTAAAAACTAATATTGGTTTTCATAATAACTTTGAAGTTAAATTTGTTTATGAGAGAATAATATATTATGAGGATTGATCACTTGAAAATTTTGTGTATTACATAGTCTCTTCAAACATAGTCTCTACAAAATTATTGGGTAAATTTATTAAGATATTTATCTCTTTTTGTATATCATGTTAAAGCAAGAGTCTTATGTACTTGGGTGTGAATGTGATCTCCATATCTATCTTGTCATATCCTAATATTTGGAAGCATTTAAAATATGAAGGCTAGATAAGAAAATAAATTGTGCTAGTATATTATCTTGATAGTCTTACCTCAAAAGATTGAAGAGATCGTACATGATAAATCTTGAATTTGAGACTTACTATTCTTAGAATTTGGATAAATTTTTGTCATCGCATAAAGATATGATATCTTATTTGATAGAAAATCATATCTAATTTAACATTTGAATAAGTCATGAAGTTGAAGACCAAATGGAAGAACATAGTCATCCATTATTTGAATTCCACAATAATTTGAAAATTGGATATTAAAATATACCAATTTTAATTGGTAGTTACTTATAAATTACTATAAACTCTTAATAAATCTCTCATTTATATAGATTTTCTGATAAATGTGTAAAATAAGTGTTTTGAATCTTTATGTCTAAGTATATTCCATGCTAATTCATATGATTTTTAAATCTGAAATAAGATTATTAATCCTACTTTGTTTTAATAGCATCTAATCATATCTCCCTTCAATTATTAATCGCCTCATTCAACAACATATTTCAAATGATATCAATTCTCACATGCTTTATACACTACAAACTCTTCACAAGGAAGCATCTTGGATAATTTGAATCCTAAAGTGGATCAATTGATACAGGTGAAACTATTTTTTTGGTTTTTTATTGCATCCCTTCCTAGTGTTTTGCTGCAAAATGAACCCCTTACTATGCAAGAACTTGTTGCTAAATTCAAATCGAGACTACAAATGTAGGAGGACAAGAATGCTTTTGATAATATTTCGCTTAAAATTTCATGAATTCAGAAGACCAACGGATCAAACTATGTTGTTCTTGGGACCATGTAATGGTAACCAACAAGTATGAACTATGAACCATTTTTTAAAAAAAAATTACTTGTTTCTGAATTGCTACATTTTTTATCATTTAAAAGAAACATAATCAATTGCCTATGTAATACTTGTGTATCGTCAAGTTAATAAGAATTTTAATGATTTTTAAGTTGATAATGGTTTGTGTATCGTTTGTTGTATCTATTCAACTGTTGGCAGCATCTCATTTTGCTAGGTTTGAGTTTTTGAATTCTTCTAGTTACAGGGCACGTTGATCAAATATTTAGAGTCACTCAAAGGCCAATGTGCAGTTTAAGAAATCATCTCTTAAATGTGACATAGATTTTAGTCTGAATTCGTTAAATGGTATTTTTCTATTCTATGATTGTTGCTTTATTTGCAAATCAGCATTGTCTCGGCAAGAAAGACATTAACTCTCATGAGTTGGCAATTGCAAATTCACTCTCTAAAACTCATTACAAGTTCCGATCATAAGCGATGAAAGGTTATATTTTCAAATCCCTTGTGCATTTGTGAATCCACTTTTTATTATAATTAAAATGTTTGAATTGCTTTATACTTGCATTAAACATGTGACAGGTTGATATTTTAACATAGTGATACATGTCCATCTGTGCAAATAAGCTTTGTTAATGATCATAGAAAGTAGAGAAAAAATGCACAAGGAATTGATGTGGGCTGGTGTGATTTTATGATTGATTGTATTGTATGACTGTATTTTTGCTTGATTATATTAGAAATGTGTTTTAATGAGAGTGATGTGATATAATTATAACATAACAAGCTTGATGAGATTTTTTTACTCAGTGTGATAGTGATTTTCATCTCTCTAGCCCAATCATGCAATTCATTATTATAGGAGGCCCAAGCTGCTGGTTGTAGGATACTCTTTCAAAATGTAACATTGGTGATTATTTGACATGTGATTATTTGATTATAATTTATTAGTGTAATTATCCTAGTTAATTTTGATCATAACATACTTGAATTATTTTTTTGTTATTGAAATATTTTTTTAATATTTAATGTTGTGTATGTTGTTGATCTCTCCATTTTTTTTCTTTTTTTCAGCTTTTGGATAATTTAGCTAGTGAAAATTTAAAAGTGGATTGGAGGAACTCATTTTGCTTGAATTTGATTGCTTATACTTCATTCCCCATTATTGTTGCAATATGCAGACTTGTTTTTTTATTCCCTCATTACTCATATTGCTCGTATGTGTCCCTTCCATATTTTGTTGTCGAATTTGTGTACGTAACAGGAGGTGGAGAAAGAATGTGAATCAGCCAATATGGTGGAAAGATGGGCGAATTTGATTCTTACGAGATTGTAGGAGGAGAAACCATGGGCAAAATCTTCAAAATCTGACCAAGTTTTAGTTCTCTTGTGTAAGCAACCTTGCTCTCCCAAATAGAGCAATTGTACCATAATATTATTCTCCCACAAAAAACAATTATTATTATGTTTTTTTTTTCATTCCATGTCTTGTTCAACCATCAACGTAGTACTTGAGAATGCTTGCAGTGAACAGGGAGCCAGGATGGTAGCCATGGATAGTTCTAGCAAAAATGCTAGCAAATTACTCGGCTGCCTCACTCTCATTTATACAGGTCTCTCTCTCTCTCTCTCACTCGCTCTCTTAGTTCATTTCTTCCGAACCAGTATTGACCAACTAGGTTTTTGGCCATAGGACTCATCAAGCTTCAATCATGACAGAACCGATTGAGATTATCTTCGGAGCTTCTGCACCAAATGATTAAATGCTTCTTCACAAATAAATGATTTTTTTACAGTGTTTCCTTTATCAAAATTATATCAAAATGATATCAAAAAAATAATTCTGACTTTTAGAGCAATGCATTGCGGGACTAAAGTGGGAATCGAGAATCAAGTTGGTGAGTTCATGCAAGCTTCTTGCGGGCTTCACCTTCATCAATGAATTATATTCTCTACAAAATTGAATGTAGACAGCACATGCATTACATTTACATTCATTTTATAGCAATCACAAAAACTCACACAATGGAAGTTGGCTTGCCAAAGTAGCAGCAGCAAAACCTCCAGCAAATTGCTGCCACGGAGAAGCTCAACCAGGAAATACTGCTGCAACTCAACTTGGAGGGAGTAAAGTCTAGAACTATCAGCCTTTGCAAAGCAATCAGTCGCATTCTAGAAGACTTTGATGCTTACTTCTGAACAAAACCATTTTTTTCTCAAGCTAATAGTCCCTCTTTAATGCATATTCAGATGCAAAAACACCATCTCCAAGAAAGAAAATACTGGACGATTGGAGTGGGTGTTGTATGTTTAAAGATACAATTGAAATACATACTGCAATCATGAATAACCAAAATTTTGAAAAAAAAAAATGTTAATATTTGACTATTACTAATTGTAGTAAATGTTCTAGGACTAAAGACAATAGATATAACTAAAAGATGAATCTATTTTAGTTGTTTTCTATATTTGTACACAAAGCTGGCTCAACGCAGATGTCTGGTTCCATATGGAAATGGCTTCTGCACAAACAAAATTATCCAGATCAAAAACTATCCTAAGGCCATAGGAATAGCTGGAGGTTTTGTTCTTCCACACATTAAATAACTTGAAAAGTATATGTATATGTTCATTGATTCAATCTTAAGCTTCAGTGTTACTTTTTTTTTTCTTGTAGGATAAAACTATTGAGAGCAATTGATGTGCACCTTGCTGATGTGAAACA
Source organism: Sapria himalayana (assembly GCA_029783825.1). Classification (NCBI taxonomy): domain Eukaryota; kingdom Viridiplantae; phylum Streptophyta; class Magnoliopsida; order Malpighiales; family Rafflesiaceae; genus Sapria; species Sapria himalayana. The sequence goes on from JAREIK010000438.1 coordinate 5,995,696, forward strand.
AGATCAGTTGTTTGATTGTGAAAATGCATCATCTGCTAGTCTCAACTTGAAAACTAAATTAGAGCTACAGCTCTTCTCTGATCAAGTTGGTGCTCCTCGATTGCAATAAGCTCCCTTGGTAATTAACTAAAATGTGCATGTCAGACATTCTTTTTCTTGTGACTTATGGGGTAAAATGTTATTATTATGTCATTTTATATTGCATGTAACTTTATTTAATCAAAATTGGGTCAGTTATCCATTTGCAGCACGTAAACTAAAAAATGGCTTCATAGCCATCTAACTATTTTTCCCATTATAGGAAAAATATTCTAGTAGCGGTAGCAGCGACATGCAACGGCAGCATCGGCAGTGGGGGCATCAGGGGCAGCGGTGGTGACCGGCGGCAGTGGCGGTAGCAGAAGCAGCGGCTGCAGCATCGGTAGTGGTGGCTGCAACAGTGGCATTAGCAGTGGCAGTAACGGCAGTGGCGGCGGTGGCAGCAGTAGCGACAGCAGCGGTAACGCCGACAATGAAGGTAGCGGCAACGGCTGCAGTAGTGTTTGCACAGAAAGCAACGGCGACAATGGCGGCAGCAACGGATGCACCGGAAGTAGCTACAGCACCGGAAGTAATGGCAGCAACAATGGCGATGGTAGTAGCGGCAACATGTAGCGGTAGCATTGGCAGCTTGGGCAGCAGAGGCAGTGGCAGCAGCCAATGCAGATACCAGCGGCGACAGCGGGCAGTGGCGGTAGTGGCCAGTGGTGACAACAGCCAGTGGTGGTTGTGGCCAGCAGAGCAGCAACCAACGGTGGCATCGGCAGCATCGGTGGCAGCAGAGGCAGTGGCGGCAGTAGCAGATACCAGTGACAACAGTAGGCAGTGGCGGTAGTGGCCAGTGATGACAACAGCCAGTGGTAGTTGTGGCCAGCGGAGCAGCAACCAATGGTGGCATCAGCAGCATCGGTGGCAGCAGAGGCAGTGGCGGCAGTAGCAGATACCAGTGGCGACAGCGGGCAGTGGTGACAACAGCCTGTGGTGGTTGTGGCCAGCGGGGCAGCAGCCAACGGTGGCATTGGCAGCATCGGTGGCAGCAGAGGCAATGACGGCAGTAGCAGTGGTATTGGCACCGATAGCAGCAATGGTAGCAGTCGCAGGAGCGACACCAAATGAGATATATACGTACGAATAAAATCAGTATATACGTACATCTAATACTATAGTATTTATGTACATATATACGGAGTATATTTGTACTCAATTTATATGTACACATAATACTGCTATTTTTATGTACATATACTGTAGTAATATATGTACGAGTGAAATGATAGTATATATTTACATATATACTGTAGAATTATATATGTATCAAAACATAACTTTTTTTTAAATTTGACTGAGTTGTTTAAATTTATTACAGATATGATACTGCATTGTTCCTCATACAAAACTTTTATAAGTAATGAGATTTTTCACTAGATATTAAGTGTCGTGACTCGGACAGCTTTGCCGTAGTAGAGAAATGATGATCGGAGGAGCAGAGGGAGAGAAAGTAACGTTAGTGAATGTATATATTATACTTTATTCACTATCGGTAGATACATTAATGAATAAGATGTAATAACATTATGTTATTTTTTTTGTTTCAATTATGTAAAATATTGTATTAGGATAAGATATTAAATAATTTTATTTTTTGTTTATTATAAATTATTTATAGTTTCAATTTTTATTTAATTTGCTATAAAAATATTAATTTATTTAATTAAAAATTTTAAAATAAATTAAATTCTAAAATTATTTTTGAAATTACAATAGCTAGAGAAAAATCCCTTGCTAAATTAGCAAGGGAAAAAAATCCCTTCCTAATTTAGCTAGGGAAATCTTAAAATTAGCGACATAATTTCCTTCGCTATATTTATTTAGCTAGGAAATATTTTTCACTAAAATTTATCGACCAACACTTTAACTTGGGAATCTTCTGTCGTTATTTCGTTTAGCTACGGAAAATCTCATTTATCTTGCTAATTTAAATATGGAAATTGTCTTTTTTAGCAAGAGGTTTTTTCGTCGCTTAATTTTAGCAATAAACACTTTAGATAGAGAACCTATCTTGCTAATTTTTAACTTGGTAATCCATCGCTATATACCCTTTAGCGATGGAAAATGCCCATTTAGCTAGGGAATTTTCCCTAGCTAAATGTGATTTTTCTTGTTGTGAATCAAATAAGAAAAGATGCTCAAGATGAACCATTTGTTTTATCAATGCAAGCACGACAAATGTATTATTGCACATATCTAAGCTTAAAACCTGATACTATATCTTGGTAGACTATTTGTGAAATCAATGCTAGAGAAATGATTGAGATGCTTGCAGAGCCATAAATTACTCCCACACGATCCATTTCAAAAAAAAATAAGCAACATGGACAAATTTAGTTTACCAATAGAAAATGATACCATCTTGCTTAATGATCTAATAGATAAAATGTTTGATATCGATGTAATTGAAACACTTCTTTATGATGATGATTATGATGAAGAATATGATGAAGATGAAGAATGGAATGATTTAAATAGTAATAAAATTTAGGTTGGTAATTTTATTTTTGTATAACCATTTCACCACCAGTTAATATGTATATATATATATTGTATTATTTTCTTATTCTCATACAGATATGGGTCAATGAGTAGGATGAGGATCTAGTATCGGGGGTAGAAGATGTGGTAGAAATGTGGTTACACCTTTTCTAGTGCCCTAGTAGATTCTCAATTTTAGAGGGATCACTAGCCACACCTACATCTACACTAGGTGCCACCATCCATGATGCTACTAGCCCAACCTTGCAAACACCAAGTGATTGTGCATCATCATCTGCACCACCACTTGTGCAAGATTCAACACCACAAGTAGCACCATAGTATACTTCATTATCACTAGTAGTCATTAGTTTTGTCTCTCATCATATCATTATACTTACTAATGGATAGTATGTTTTTTTAACTATATCATTTTATTTTTTTTATGTTGACAACAAGAAGTCAAATGATTGTATTTATTAACTTCGTATGTTTACTTATAGGATACACATCATTGAGAATATGTCGAAGATTATCACTAACGTCTTCAAGGAGGATTTGCATGTGATGGGTTATAATTGGGAAATGGTGCCTCATGATATCAAAGATTTTTATTGGCAAGAGTTTCAAGTATGAATTTGGCCCAATATATATTTTATTTTATTTTATTTTTCTATATATTGATCAATAACAAATGTTGCGGAATGTTGGTCTTGTTTTTTTAAATAATGGAATAAAGTGGCTTGATTATAAATAAATTTTAATAATGGAAAACTGACAACATTAAAAGTTGTACAAATCATATACAATAAAGTTATTTGTTTTGTTTCATGGATTTCATTTTTGGCAATATTTTAATTGCAGAAATAGTATCATTGGGATCCTTCACTAGATGATCTAGTTAAGGTTGCATGACATAAGAAGACTCCACGACATTACAACAATGATGTAAGTCGCTGGAAGGATCATAGCCAACAACCAAGTCTCATCTCAGTGAGTATTTGGGATGCTTGGCAATGTTATTGAAAGTCACCAGAAATTCAGAAAACTTATGCCTAAAGATCAATGAATAAGATGAGTTAGACTGGAGGTGAGGAAGTAGGACCTTTGCTTCATACTAGTGGTTCCTTATCTCATAGAAAGCATGCTAACTGCATGGTATGTATATTTATAAAAATTTGGATTTTATTTTATTTTATTTTTATTTAACTACTTATTTTAATATATGATAATTATGAATTTTAGGCAACCAAGTTAAAGTGTCCATGTCTTCCAACAAAAGCTTAAACCTTAACATATAGTGAAGATAAGATTTCATATTAGAAGATCTAGAGAAGGAAAAATACCATATTTAAATATAAATAAGCATGTTATGATATCTAACCCAAGAAGAAAATATAGAAATAATCTTAACTATTTTTTGTGTGGAAAATCTAAACATTTTTCCATTACATGTAATGAAAGAATAAAAAATAGTTCTAGGAATGTTCTAGCATTAGAATGCCTAAATATGGATATATTAGATACAAAAAAAGATATTATACAAAATAGTAGAGCTTATGAGAACAAGGAGACTCTTGTTCTTAGAATTAAAATGAACTTTTTGGATAATCTTTGTGCATAGACTTTAGTTTTTTGGTTCCAGGGTCTTTTTCATATCTTTCATTTTGTGGATTGGCCAAGTCCACAATGAGTGTTTTTTATTAATTATTCATAAAGGCTCTATGTTTTGCTTAGTGTTTGGTTGTATACATCATGTATACCTTTTGGCCTTATTTTCCATTTAATAAATTTATGTCTTATTGGTGCAGTCCATTCCATCATCCGAGATCTATAAAATTTTCTAGGCTTCCTTGAACCATTAAGGAAATTTCTTATTATTATCATTCTTTTGAAATTTAATAAAATTAGTATTTTTACCCATCCACTTTCCTTAATTGCAAAAGTGTCACAATTCTTTGAAAACTTTACAATTCGCCTTTTAAAACAATTTTCATAAATTCTATTATGGCACTAAAATAATTAAGGAAGCCCTGGGTGCACAATGCGACCCTACGGCTACACATATCATACACTCTCTCGACATGGGGTGTTACACTCTTAATCATTGGATAGAGTCTAGGGTGATGAACATGTGCACTCCTCCACATTTGACCATGTTTGGGAGAAGAGAAAAATTGAATAAGTAGTAGGTGAAGAGCAAGAACAAGTCTATGATATAAGGGCATCAAGTTTATTTGGTCAAACTTCAAACCATGCTAAGAAATGCTATTTGAATATATGCAATTTAGGACTAGAAAATTAAATTAGACATAAATATTCTCATTTTCAGTAGCTAAAGATTTAATCAATGGAAAACTTGAAGATCAAATGCTTTGTTTGATCATTGAATCAACCCTTTATCCCAAGAAAATGAAAATAGAACATTCTTGGGTGTGACTTGAAGATAGGAATTTGTATCAAATAGGTTATGACTAAAATAAATATAACCCAATTAAGCAGAGTGAGTGACATTTGTGGAATACCACTACTCTGCATAGTTAGTATGTTTTGAACCTCATTATTTGTTGTTCCATTGTCTCCAAATTAATTATGAAAATTTGGATTTTATTTTATCTTTCTTTAACTGCTTGTTTTAATATATGATACTTTCCATTTTTAGGTGACCAAGTTAAAACGTCTACCTCTTCCACATTAGCTCCTATAACATACTCATAAGAGGTAGGTAGATAATTTATTTGTTGATCGGAAGTCTCAAGAGATTTATGTAAGTGCAAACTTTTTAGTCAATTTTCTTGTACATTATGTCTATAGAAAAATATGTTACTAATTTTTATATATTTTAGCATGATGTAGTTGCAATTATGAGACTTAGACTACAATTGTAAGAGATGTTTCATATTTATCTCAATCAGTTGGTGCAACTCAAATCTATCTAGATGAGGTTGGGGGAGCCAAGAAGAATTAAATATATGGCCTTGGATCTATTAGATTGTTATGCCTATGATCTCAGGCAGCATCTAGTTCTATCAATATGTCTTCAACTTGTCAGCCAGTTCAAGAATCTCAAACAATGGTGCAAGAACATAGTCTATTGAGGACTTGGAAAAAAGATGAGTGTGATGCATGAGCAAATGGTGCAGTAGCAGAGAGAGTATTTGTAGACTACACACAATCTCAATATAGTTTTTCATGCAGAGATTTTAGAGCTTATTAGGGGTCTACCTTTTCCACCTACCAGTGCACCACAATTAGATGTACCTTGTACTAATCATAGTCATGATTGGTAAACATTTTAATTTTTAAACTATTGCACAAGGAAACTATAAACTTAAATTATAGTTGAATATGACTTATGAAACTATAAACTATTAGTTATCAAAAATATTTATGGTGTTGTATTTTTTTATTATGATATAAGAAATTGTGAATGATATAGAGGTATCAAACGGAACGTGTCGGACCGGCCCGACCGTGATTCCGTGCCAGGCCGGGCATGGTACTATACAGTGTCGTGTCTGGCCCGGCATGGTTATGTGGAGGTCAGCCCAGCATGGGCCCGCTGCAAGAATCTACCGGCTTCAGCCCAGTTGGGCTGAATCCGAATTTAATAAAAAATTATGGTTTGGTAGCGTGCCGCCGCCCACTCTCCCACCGCAATTCTTCTTCACTATCCAGGGTCGGCGATTTTTGCCCATCAGACTCAGCTTCTGCCGCTGATGAGGTTTCTTGGCTCATGCCGAGATACCGTGCTAACGGGCCACGATACCATGTCGGGTCAGGCACGGCACGAGACCTGGTTTGCCTCGGCACGGCACAGCACTGTCGGTGTCATGTACAGGCATGACACGGGCATGGTAAATTCCTATGTCGGGCCGTCCCATGCACAACCGAATCATGCCGTATCTCGTGCCGGCCGGGCCAGCCCGGCCCGGTTGACACCTCTAAAATGATACAAGAAAATTTGAAGTTGGTATAGAGAATTTTGGAAATTTACAAATTTAACAAAAATTATTATAAGTTAAAAAAATAATTGGATAGAATTTTGCAACCAAAATTCTGATGCAACTAAGTAAGATTTAGAAAAAATGAATGTTGCAAATTTACAATGGAAATACAATGGCATATTTTGTAACAAGTCATAGTGGTTGCAAATTCATTGCAACAATGCAATGGATTTTGTAACGGAATTGCAACAACATATTTTACAACAATTCATAGTGGTTGCAAATCCATTTTAATATTACAACGACATTTGCAACGAAATTGCAAAGACTTATTTTGCAACAAGTCATAGTGGTTGCAAAGTTGTTGCAATGTTTCAACAGAATTGCAATAACATATTTTGTAACAATTCATAATGGTAGCAACTTTGTTGCACTGGTGCAACGGAATTACAATGAAAAATTCTTTAATTGGTTGCTAATATGTTGCAACTTTGCAACAGAATGACAACAACTTTAGCTTATTTTGATTGTTGTGAATTGGCAAATGCCTTGCAATGGATGTGAAATCCGTTGCAACCTAGCAACAAAAATATTTCATTGCGACCTAACAAAAAAAATATTTCGTTGTAAATTCGTTGGTCTTTTGCAACCGAATGCCAAATGGTCCAAAATTGCAACAAGGCTTTTTGCAACAGAATTGTTTTGTTGCAAATACATTGCTAAATTAGACTTGTAATAGATTTTTATGGATTTGCAAAGGAAAATCCATTGCAAAGCTATAATTTTCTTGTAATGATGACTACACAATATCATAAAGTACCAAAATACCTAAGAATATCAAATAATTTAAACATCAAATAATGATCTTATATATTCATACTATAAAAAATAATATATTATTTTCATGTGTTATAGTCAATAATAATATATAATTTATAGACACTCAATATATTTATAATGTATACTAATATATACATGTAAACAATAAATACTATAGACATGTAAACTATAAATAATATATATAATGTATATATATATATATATGGTATATATAGACACACAAATATATATATTCTATATCAGTACAAGACATATACTCTATACATAAACTATGGGTACATAATATACAAGACAAGCCACTGCCTTTTCTTTTATATTTATATCTATATGTATAATTTATTTATATGTATAATATAAAAATAATAAAATAAAAAAAATCAATTTTAAGAAACACATGTCGAATTAGCCCCCAGGACAAGCCACAGCCTTTTTCTTTTATTTTTTTAAAATGTAGGTCATACTTGACCTAATCCGACCCTTGATCTTTTTGCTTGATCTTAAAAAAATTCAAGTTGGATCTCTACTATAAATGAATAGAGGTATTAAATAGACCATGTCAGGCTAGCATGACCAGCATTATTGTGGCTTGATCTATCGATCATGCCATCGTACCATTATGGACACAACATGGTTCCTCCAACATGGGTCACGTTGTGCCAGCATGAGACTAAGAAAGGCAGGCCCAACATGACATGAAGACTCGATTGGGGTATTCAATCATGCTATGTCAAGCTGGACCAGGTAGGCATGCTGTCTAGCCCCCAAAGCTACTACCATGCTTTTGTTGTTCTAGGTTTATGAAATATAGATGCAATGAAGCATGTAGATGCAATGCAGCTTGTAGATGCTATGCAGCTACAACAACAACAAAGAGCAAAGCAAGTTAGGTGCAACTATAGTTGTGATGTAATGTAAACTATACTAAATAGATATAAATTTTAATTTTATATGCTATTAATTATTATATTATAGTAATGATGTATAATAAAAACATAAAAAAAAATTTAAAAATTAAATTTAATTTACATTAATATTAAAAAAATATATATTATGAATTACATAACATAAATCTCTAAAAATATAAATAAAATAAAAACCATAAATTTTGATTAACAAAATCAGTCTATAGGTATTAGATCATCAAAACTCTAAGTCTTGACAATGACATTATTATTTTTGTGTGAATCTACATTATCATCCAAACTCAACTCTTTCATTTTAACTTAAAGACATATCATTGAATATTCTTAGTCTTTTAAGTATGCACTTATTTCGATAATATTTGGTAATAACATCCTACTCCTATTTGAAAACATATTAATAACCATAAAAATAGTATACTTTAATGTTTTGTTATACACTAGAGAGGTTAGTAGATCTCGTGCCATTTTAAAATAGAATAAAAAATATGGATTCATATGATTTCCACCAACTCAATATATTAAAATCTTTAATGTCATAATGAGACAAGATGAAGTAGGAATTAATATCTAACTACATCGATAGCTCGCTCCTATCTGATGGACCTCCCCATTATTTGCTTCTAGTTAACTAAATCAAAAGTTATCATATCCAAATACATTGTTTATATTCACACCCGAAAGCTCACTAAAAATATCATACTTACTATCATAATATTTAAATAAATTATTTAATTGTTCATAAATCCAACCCTTAGATTCTTGTGGTTGGTTCATGGAGTTGGATATATATTTTATAGTATTTTTAACCTCTTCTACCTTAATCCTAGGATACATATAGGTATTTAATCTATAAAGAGATGGAATGAATGACTAGTATTTAAAATATTTCATTTCTATCTCAATAGTCATATCTTTAAATCTAAGTAATCTTTATATTTGCTAAATATACTACTAATATTATATATGTATCTAAGTGCGATGCATATGGTGGGAATATACATAGATGAACACATGTCCATCATATCATAAAAGATATTAAAAAATTTCATAAATAAAATTAATATCTCTCTGTCTGATTGGCCAATCAATAATTTCCTATTTTTACTATTAACATAGTTGGATATCATATGTTGATACCAAATTAAGAAATTTAACATGATGTATGTACAATTACAATGGTGGTCGACATCTATTTGGAATTTTTTATTTTTGAAGAATGTTGGTTGATATAGAGTGTTAAAACCTTATAGTTTACAAGATGTCTTAAGGTATTTTATTTTATTTCTGATATGGTCTCATGCAGGGGAAACAATTTTTATTTTTGTCTGCACTATGAGGTTAATTATGTGATGCATACATCTAATATGAAAAATCTCACATAAGGGTTAATCTCTAATGGTTTTCATATACATTAATTGCAACACTATTATTTGAAGTATTATCTAATATTATGCTAAAAATTTTATTTTGAATCTCGTATTTCCTAAAAATTCTCGATAGACACTCAAAAATGATGAGGAAATCATAAGGATGGAGGATCTCATGGAACTCTAATATTTTTTTAGTTTCTGCTTAAAAATAATAAAGTGGATAATCATACATATGATTGCATTGGTTTTGTGTTTAGTCCAAATGATGGACTTCATTGAGACTATTCCTCTTTGTATCCTTTGTCTGTAAATTTATAATTAGTTTTTGATTTTATAAATTTTTATTATCATTTGTATTGGTCGACCTAAGGATCCTATGATAAGTGAGATATTATTTATAAGATGAAGTAGTGTAAGGTCTTCTAAAAATCTAATTGAAAGACCCATGCTAGTTGATCCAACTTAAAAGAGCTCACAACTAAGTTTGGTTTGCATAAGATCTAATGCACCATATTTTTTGGTGCATTGATCAGCTTATCTTTTAAAGTGTCTAGTATCACCATTACTCTTACACACACACTTTTTTTTAATATATATATATTTTGCCAATTTTTCTTTGATACTTCTAATATTTTTATGTTTAATTATCTTAAAGTGTGTCCATAATACCAATGTTCACATATTCTTAGATTTTTTAGAAACATGGCTGAAACCCTAAAGGACAACTAATCTTGGACATTTCAATAAGTCATTATTCATGTCTAGGATTATTTCATTTTCATAATACTTACTATTTTATATTTTTTTTTATATAGTTCAAATCTTTAGATATTTTTGAAGAGTAGGAAAGAAATGTCTTTACTTGATTTTATTAAAATTTAAAAAAATTAATGAAAAAAATAACTTGAACTAAATAAATATACAATTTGTATCTCTATGTGGGTTGTAGACAATAATTAAACAAGCTTTCGCTTTATCACGTTGCCAACTAAAATTGCCCTACCAAATCAAAAATGTTATATTATTATAAATTTAATTCAAAATAAAAAAATATATATATTAAACAAATTATACATTGGGCAAATGTTATGATTTTATAAATTGAGAAATAGAGAGGATATGTGAGATTATAGGTAAACTATGAAAAATAAAATATGTTATTTTTTTTTCTATTAAAAATATATTTGTTTATTTTTTTTATTTTTGTTAGAAATCTAACAACCTTCAAATTTTTGCCAAGTAGCCAATATGATTTAATCCAGTGGCTTAAAATTAATATGTGTGTGTGTGTGTGTTTATATGTATGTATGTGTATGCATATAATATTTATGTATACATGAGTATTTACACAAAAAATGAATAATGGTGCACATTTGATAACTCTTTAAGAATAAAAAATTAATAGATTTAACCATAATTATCATAATTAATTAACTAGGTTTTTATAGGAATAGAAAAATGTTTTTTATACCAAATTTCTTGCTATTTGGGCTATAAGTGTCTTTGATAAAAGGTATCAGAGTGGTTAAATACTTTTTTTATGATTAAATTTTGTTTGGTGAGAGTAATTATTATATATTCATGTTGGAAGAAAATAACTCTGTCAAAATTATTAAGATGGAAATGTCCAACTATTTAATCTAGAAAATAAAACTATTGGAACTTTTAATTTTTAAAAATTTGTTTGACTTGATTGTTTGTGAAGTAAATTCAAACTCAATGATTAATAAAAAATGACTGAATGTGTATTAGAAGCTCTCTGCCATGATTTGTCAGTGACAAGGTTAGGAACTTTCCATCATATTTTTGAAACAATAAAGGTGAATATCATGTGACAATCAAATGAGATAATGTATGGGAAAATACATCTAGGAATAGAACCATGCTAATTCAATACCTAGTTAACCTAAAATATTAAGATGTTGTTGATATGGATGTAGTTACACATATGAGTAGTTTCCAAGTACTCATTAACTAGATAGCATCTAAGAAGATGATCTTGGATGACGAGCTCGAGCCATCTTTGTTCATCAACTCATTTTCCAAATATAGTTAGGAAACATTATCATCACCATGATTATCACTACTTATAATTTGGTAAGTTAGGTTGTGAGACGGATGGAAATACATACTTCTCCAAGTTCTCATTTTGGTGGAAAATAAGTAGAGAAGTAAGATCACTTAGACTTACATATGAAGAGGAGAGGGAATATCCTACCAGGAAGAAGTCTAAGGAAAAATCTCTACGAAGAAATATAACTACTATGATCAAATATGATACTTTAAAATTTATTGTACTAAGTGTATGAACACTAAGAGGAGCATAGGAGAAAAGATGATGTCGAGAGGGAAATAAACTTTTTAAATAATTGGTGACATTGCCCTATTTAGTGTTGTTTGTATGTTCAAGAAGGTCAGTTAGGAGAATGACTGAGTCATTGATTTGGAAGCCACTTTTCATGTCACTTCAAATCCTAACTACTTTGCATCATATATGCCAAATGACTAAGTGTGTTAGTCATCAGGGATATCTATCTAAAGACAAACATTCTGATAGTGTGAGTCATGTGGGGTGATTCGAAAAATATTAATGAAAATTAGTAAGATGACTATTGATAATTATTCAAGATGTTTAAAAGGTATATTCTATGTATATTGGGCAAGTATCTTGTAGAAAAAACATTAATACTAGATAACATAGATACAAACATATATGCATGGATAATTATCTTTTCACATGACAATTGCCCTCATATACGACCCCAATGTTGTCTGGTGGTGAGTGGACAACTTGTATGACTTTGAAATAGCATACAACTATCACTTTAATCCCCACATTCAAAGAGATTGAGAATGGTCAATCAAGTTGCCAAAGATATATGCTTTGAGACAAGCAAAATTTTTAGTGGTGGATTTTATTCTTTGGTTACTTTTCCCACGGATGCCCTAAGGAGGGTTCATTCATATCAAGTGGGAGCTCATGTGTTACAATAAAAAATGAATACATTTTCTGTAGTTACTCTCAAGTATCATACATTTCAAGGGGAACTCATGTTTTGCAACAAAAAGCAAATACTTTTTCTTCAATTACTCCTAGGGATCATTTAGATCAAGGGAGAGATTATGACTTGAATGGAAAAAAGAATATCTCAGAAAGAAAAAAATATATTCTTTAGTGAATTTTTAAGAAAATTAATTTTTTTTTGGAAACCATTTATAAAGTGAGGAATAAGAATTAGTTTGGATCTATAGGTGGAGATGAATTCCATATGAAAAGTATTTATTAAATTTAAACCATATATCATGCTGTATATGTAATTTGTTTTTATTTAATAATCTGTTTGTATAACCAAATGTCTTTTCTGTTTTAATATTTTCATGTAAGTGCAAGAAAGGAAATATTAAGAGGCCGGGGATGCAGCAGTAGCACAATAACGGAGGTCCCGCTGTCCAGTCAGAGGGCCGAAATTTTTGGAGCAGAGCCTGACCCGTTCCATGATCCGACCCGCTTCGGTTAAATGAACTGGATGTTTATTTTTCATATAAAAACGATTTGTAATTTATTTTTCGGGTGGCTGTTTTGACCTGTTGAACTGTTCATCATCCCTCTCTTCACTCTGCGCAAATTTTTTCGCGACTGCTGTGTGCTGCATACTATAAGATGTTCTGTTTCTTGGTTTTAATCTGTAACGCATAAGCATTTTCTGGTGGAGGTAGCTAGTCGTACTGAGCGACTAGAGAACCACGTTATTTCCTGTGTTGTATTTCTCGTTTTTGATTCTGTCGTGGATGCTTACTGGTTTGGATATATATTGCTTGTTTTTCTGTATTTTCTGTGTTTTCTGTTGTTTCTGTTTTTAAACTCACTACCGTGGAAGCGCAATTACCCAACATACCAATCTAATAAGGTCTAGAAAACCTTTTACCTATCTTAAATATTTCACCTGAATTGATTAGTTTGACCAAGTTGACTAATTAAGAGGGGATTAAATTTGTAATAATTTTTTTTTTGTTCAAAAATAAATCCTGGATGAAAAATGTGAAAGAATAATACTAAATTTATTAAATTTTTAAGTTTTGGAAAAAAAAATTACGCTAGTTTAGAACTAAAGTGTAATTTAATATTTTTTCTCTTAAATGAAAGATAAATTTTCATTTCTTTCATTTATCTCTTCCTTTTATAATTCTCTTTTTTGATTCTCTTAATTTCTATCATTTTTTTCTCTCTTCTCAATCATTTCTTTACCAGCATTCTTTAAATCAAACCTTGATTCATTCTTTTTGGGAAAATCTCTTAAAAAATTATCAAGCTTAAGAATTCATTTTTTTAACCAAAAATGTATGATGATTGGATTTAAACTCAACAAGGAAGGTTATGATTCAAACTAGTTGATTTATTTTTATTTGCTTGCTTGATTTATTAAATTTGGCTTGAATTTACTTAAACTACCATCTCTATTTACATGCCAAACAACTCTCACTATGAAACTCACTCTCATGATCTAAAGATCCATGAAAATTACTAAATTTTGGCACAATGACCATCATCTCCACATAATAGAATCAACCACACGCATACAAACGAGTTTGGGGTCATTTTCTCTTGTGGTGATATTTGACGATGTATAAGTAGAGGTGTCAAATGGACAGGTCATCCTGGCCCGGCACGGCATGCTCTAGTGTCGTGCCTGGGCCCATGCCAGGCACATCTACTGCACGAGGCATGCAATGCTGGGCCAAATTTTTGGTCCATGTGCCATGCCAGGCATGACACGGCATGCCTGGCACGTCGCCACAGCACACGTGATCACACATCGAGCATAGTCACAACGAGCCAATGCCCGATATGCGAGACTCTCCGAGCCCTGAAAGTGCGAAGATGCATGGCGGTGTGGTGGCACGCCACTGAAACCCTAATTTTTTTTAAAATTAGGGTTTTGCCCTGACCCGAACTGGACCAAACCTAGCAGATTTCATGCTGCAAGCTCGTGCCGGGCATGACCTCCACAGAACTATGCCGGGCCAGGCACGACATGGTACAGTAACCATGTCGTGCCTGGCCCGGCATAGTAGCCTGGTTAGGCATCCTAAAACCATGCTGGGCTAGCCCGACACAACCAGTTTAACACCTCTAGGTATAAGTATGGAGATATATCATAATTGGATCAATTTCTTGACATTGTAGTTTTGGTAAATTTAGATGAATAGTCATGAAATTGGTATATTTTTGAAAGTAATTGATAACTTAGTGATGTGTGGTTCATCGAGTATGTTGGGTATCCATTCTTGGCTAAAACTCTATTTATTTAATTATAATAATCTTTGTATGTCATGACTCTACAACCACCTCATTAGCAATGCATTTTTTTTGGCTAAGATATTGCATGGAGTCACTACTATATTTATCTCTTAATAATTAAATGACTATGATATTAATTTTATATGAGAGTAACCAAGTATTCCATCGGTGCTAAAAGTCAAGTCTACTTCCGAGTGTCACAACTTTATCTTTACCATGACTTGTATTCTTAAGTCATCGCGACAACTTTTTCTTAAACCATGACTTTTAGGATATAATAAGTTATAGAGCATGACTTTAGACACATAATATTACATATGTCATTAATAGAGCACAACTACTTCCCAAGTTCATTACTATTGTCCTCATAAGAAGGCAAAACCATGAATTGGATATATAGGCTAATTGCCAAAGTCATGATCATTCCAAGTGCTATACCCATTTTATACAAAGAAAACCAAAGCCTAAGTTATGCCCATTCCTAGTGCTATATCCATTTTATACAAAGAAAACAAAAGCCAAAGCTATGACCAACTGAGTGTTGTGGCCATTTCATGCAAAAGAAATACCAAAACCAAAATTATGGCTATTCCTAATACCATAACTTTGTATTACAACGACAAAATATACAAGATCCAGACACTTCCTAGCACCTTGACTTTGCATTAAAGCAAGCCATGTCCACTTTTTAAAGTCATGACCTCTAGCTCAAGAGGCCATCCAAATTCATGGTATCTTTTGAAAGCCATGACTTTCTACCTCGACAAATACCTAAATTATAGAGCATAAAAGAAGAGAGAAGAAAAACCAAATAAATATTTCTTCTTCATGCCACAACACAAAAATCAAAATGCACCAATAACCCTAAGAGGTATTTTCACACTCCCTAGAGGATACAAAAGTAAGCAGGTGTTACAAGACATAAGCTAATTTAGGTAATAGTTGATTTAGGAAATCAACCAAAATAGTATGTGATTAGGGTTTGTATCCCAGATTCTCATGAGAGCAATCAATGGGAACCTAAAGTTCATTATACTTCTACTCTTGTACCTTGTTTGAATCTCTCCCGAATGTCATGTTAAATTGAGGTCTAGGTTTTGTGTAATTATGATTTATATGATATATGAAAGATTTTAAGAGTAATTGATCTATTTGATTTATGTTGTGGAATAAAAATTGATTGAAATGATGATTAAATAAAACTTGAATTAAAGATTTGACTATTAATGAGTTTGTTCATGTTTTCAAAGTAGATGGTGACAGGTAAACTATAAGCCTCACTCATGCATACATTAGGAAAAAGATATATCGCTTATGGTAATGATATGTGAGACAAACCTTAATGTTAAAACCTAAAATTGAGGTATATTAATCATTGTGAGTATGATACTCACAAAGCCAAAAGCATGAAAAATTTATACACTACTCCATTGTATGTTTCTTAGAAGAACTTATCCTCGATTATTGTGGAAGTTTTATAGACCATTCTTCTAAGAGTTTCACCTTTAGTGTGGTAGTCACTATGAAGGATAGTGACAAGTAATTCATAGGACTATGTATGAGTGATTGTAAATCATAAAGTAATAATAGCCTTTTGAGTTACTTTCACTCATATGATTCCTATCAATGAGATTTGAGAGAAAAATTTATTAATTATAGAGTATGGTGCTTACCAAGTCGAAAGTATAAATACTTATAAACCATATCAATTCTTAGACTTTATGACATCTAAGCCTAGAGAACAAGAATTTAGATATGAAATAACCATTAAGGGGTAGTTGATAAGTATCCTAAAATATATGAACTTATGAATAACTCTCGAGTAGAAATAATTAATTATCTCAGTGGCAATGTACTTAGTTGACATCTATGTGAGGATCTTCATTGGGATGGCCTCAATGGTGATATCTACCTTGTATGCCATAAGGATAAATAGACATTCTAATAATAATCTAACATTCATTCGGTAGAAAAACCAAAAATAAATTAAGTGGATGAAAACTATGATTTAAAAGTCATACCAAAAAAATTCTGAAATATATTTCTTATACAAAAATTATATTGTCTCAGAATTGGTTGACTTAACTATTATTATAATTTATTTGGGATTGATATTTAAATAAAGGTCTTCTTTAATATATGTACAACCTACATACTTGCGAATCTTTATTGATGAGATACCCTCACCAATAAGTATTTAGGATACTCTCTAACTAATAAAATTGAATAACATAGTAAATTTGTAATAAGTTTTTGGTACTACTATCAGAAATTATTTAGTTTAGTTAATAAATATGAGTTAATATAATTATCCTTGAGAAAGAATAATTATTTTTTAATAGTTTACATAGTGGTATTTTAATAATTTTTCTTGATCCAATAATTTGTCATGTTATCATATTTGAATTGTATAAATATTGAGATTTGTACTTCATTTGTCCATTTTTTTTCTTTTTCAACCCATATTTTATGAGCATAAGTTCTAAGACTAGGCTAATCCCTCTAGACCTAGAAATAGAGAGAACTAGGAGAGCTATTTCAAAATAGATAGTTAAAAAAGAGCTCATGGAAGGAACTGAGAACAACGAAGAGCCATAAGTTAATGTAGGGTAAGCTATCCAACAACTCATCCACTATCACACATTGGAAGATTATTAGTATCTACTAATGATGGATAATTATTCAAGTATTCATATATAACTAGTATAATTAAATTATTTTGAGTTGAAGCCGAGTCTAATAGTGATTGTTTAGTAGCACTAGTACAACAAAAGAATATTAGAGAATCAAATTTGACATGTAATATTTTTGGAGCTATGTGACATGATAAAGATGAATAGAGTTTCCCTCAATCCAATCAAGTTATGTCAATTCTCATTCTCATTAAAAGATAAGGCGATGAGTTAGTTCTGATACTTATCTCATGGCTCCATAAAGAATTAGGATAAACTTGTGAGAGATTTCCTCAATAAGTTTTTCCCACCTCAAATCACTTCTCAATTATGAAGACTAGAATGAGATAAGCTAGTTCTAACAACATGAGTATGATACTTTATACAATGCTTGAGACTATTTTTAGGAGTCATTGAAGAGGTGACCTCAACATGTATTTGAGTTTTGGTTCCAAGCTCAAACTTTATACAATGTATTTGAGATATATAATCGATGTGACTACAAGTTATTCAATAATGAATAAATCATTGAAAATGCATATTACTAATTTGAGGAGTTAGAAAAGAACATCAATCAAATTCTAATTTGAGAGAAGACAAGCTGGAGTATTTGAGTTGGATAAGTTCATTGTAATTGAAGAAAAAAATTAGAGGTTTTCTTAAGGAAGCTTGAAATTTAAGAGGTAAAGAGAAGATGATCAAAAGATAATGCCATTTTGCAGCAACACCAAATGACAAATTTATATTTTATTATTAAAACAGAGGCCAATAAATTACAAATCTAATGGTATATATTTTGACACATTAGCATCCAAATATGAGAAATTATAAAAATATTTTATATGAAGGCTATGAGAGTAAGCTGTAGAATGTTAGGCAAACTCCAAGGAACTTTGAGAATAATTCAGTGAGCTACAATAACCAAGGATGATCATGCTTGAATTGACAAACTTCAAGAATATAAAAATATTTGATAATAGATGATAACACAAATGCTATATTAACATAACTGAAAAGGAAAAACAATCATCAAGATAATTGAATGGAAATGCTTGAACTAAGATTGGATCACACAAGTTTGGTAATATAGAATATAGAGAACCAAATTGGATAATTGACATTATCAATGAAAGGGAAAGAAGTAATGACCTTCCAAGTGAAATTGAGGCAAACCCAAAGAAGTGTATATCGATATAACTTTGAAGTGAAAAAAGGGCTAGAGGAACAATGAATGAAGCAAGATGATTTTAGAAATTCTAGAAGTAATAGTTACTTGACTTTCCTAAATTTTATGACTCCCACTAAGAATTTCTCTAAATTTGTAGCTACCACCCTGAATTTTTCCATAGATGAAGATTATAGTGTAATAACATTTCTAAAACTATGTCTCTAGTGGAAGTACAAGACTTACTCTCACCCCTAATTATGAATTAAGGAAGTGAATAAATAGAGGAGCAAATTGATATTATCCAAAGCTATGTAGAGAAAGAGAAAAATTAGAATGAAGCTAAATTAAAGATAAGCTTTCAATGATTAATTCCATATTCTATTAAATTTTGGGGCATGAATTCCATATTAGAATGGTGATAGCATCTAAAATAAAAGATCTACTCTTATTTATATTAGAATGATGATAACATTAACCAGATCCACCAAAGTTAACTAAAAATGGCTTCTCATTTTAGCATTAACTCAATCACCATTGTAATCTTCGTCATGAGCCTTTTGACAAACTTTAGACAACTCACTTAACTAACTCAGTATTTTTCCAAACAATCGGTTGTCACTGAGGAGTCAAAATTGACTCAGCCATTATTTCACAAACATTGTAAGGTGCTACTTTTCACAAATCCAAATATACCTATGACCCTATTAACCTTACACCTTTAAATCCCCCCTCCACATCAACTAGAAAAATAAGATACAATCTTCTTTCTATTCTATAGCTATCAATACCCTCTCAAGCTTGATCCCAAGGCAAATATTTGCACCCATATCCCCAACAAAATAAGAAATGGATGAATTCACAATGGCAAGGCATTTGACTCACACTCCTGTCAAAACATCCAAGTCTAAATGTGAAACCTCAGTCAAAACTAAAGGATCTTGAACATCAGCGCTCACTGCATGAGCTCATAGGACAATATGAAGATCTTAACAAACTAAAGTGACCCAAAGCTAGTTAATGAACATCCACAGTAAGAAAATCTATTTTCTATCTTTAAATGGGAGCTAAATCTTAATCTTTCTCATCTTAACCCTTGGATTTGCAGCTAGGTTGGCCCTTTAGTAGTTACTTTTCATCTTGATGAATTGAAAACCTCTTTTTTCCATTTTTATTAACTCAGTTTATATCTTTGTTTAATGTGCTCACAAGAGAATTTCTTTTTGATCTATTGAAATATCTTGGAGCGACATTGATAGGCCCCCAACCTCCTTACCTCCTTTTAGTTATCCTTCTCTTTGAAAAAGTAAGTTCATCCATTCAACAAAACAAATAGGAGACATCTAACTTTACCATAGTCTCTCTTGAGGCACGGTCTCCCTAGTAGTCTAGTTTCTATACACGGTTTGGCTAGGACCATTATTGCAATAAGTTGGGTAGTGGGATAGTCTGACTTGACCTTAGACTCTTTCTTCTTGGCCTATTTGATTGTTCTGTATATGTAATTTGTTTTTATATAATAATCTGTTTGTATAAAAAAATGTTTTTTTTCTATTTTAATATTTTCATGTAAATGCAGGAAAGGAAATATTAAGAGGTCGGGGATGCAGCAGTAGCACAATAACGGAGGTCCCGCTGTCTGGTCAGTGGGCCGAAATTTTTGGAGCAGAGCCTGACCCGTTCCATGATCCAACCCGCTCCAGTTAAATGAACCGATAGAATTTATAATATAAAATATTTTGTAATTTTATTTTCGGGTGGCTGTTTTTGGACCCGTGGAATTGTTCATCATCTCTCTATCTTCTCTCTACGTGATTTATCGCGATTGTTCTGTGTGCTACATATTGTAAGACATTTCTATTGATTTAATCTATAACACATAAGCGTTTTCTGGTGGGTGTAGCTAGTCGTACTGAGTGACTAGCGAACCACATTATTTTTGGTGTTTGTTTCTCTTTTTTTTTGATTCTGTCGTGAATATTTGCTGGATTGGGATATATATATTGTTTGTTTTCTATGTTCCTATTGTTTCTGTATCTTAGTCTCACTACCGTGGAAATGTAATTGCCCAACAATTGGTATCAGAGCAAGGTTTGGGAAATTTTTCGAGAAATTGTGCTATTAGGGTTTGAGAATTTTTTGTACATGCAATATTCTATTGAAATGGCTGGAACCCTAAACACCACGATTGAGAAATTCAATGGTAGAAATGAGTTTAGTATGTGGCAGATTAAAATACGAGCGTATTTGAAAAACTTCGATATTTGGAGTCGTCTGTTTAAGGCTTCGGTCCACACACTGCTGCTGCTCTTGGAATAACCGAGGTTGAGGCTTGGAGACGTGAAGAGAAAGCACACTCCACCATTCTGTTGAACTTGTCGGATGAAGTCATTGCTGAGGTAGTAGATGAGGAATCTACTACAGGACTGTGGATCAAGCTTGAGTCTCTGTACATGACTAAATCATTGACGAACAAGCTTCTGTTGAAGAGAAGGCTGTTCACACTAAGGATGCAAGAGGGAACCTCTTTGAAGAAGCATCTGGATGACTTGAACAACATCCTCATTGACCTTAAACGTGTGGATTCTAAGGTGGATGATGAGGATGCTGCACTTCTACGCTTAGTTTCTCTTCTTCCTTCCTATGAAAATTTTGTTGAATCTCTCATTGTGGGAAAGGAGGAGATTACACTAAAGGATGTTCGGGCTGCCCTACACTCTAGAGAGATGAGGCAGAAGGCAGCATTTGAAAGACTTGAACAACATCCTGCTGGATTGGTGGTGACAACCAGGAGGCCACAACCTATTCCATTCAATAAGAAGGGAAATAAGCTTCAGAAGAGGTCAAAGGAGGGTGACATTTGTCACTACTGTAAGCAAAAAAAGCATTGGAAAATGGAGTGCCCAAAGAAGAGAGCAAGGCTGGAACAGCAAGGTCAACCTAACCCCCAACATGCTGCTGCTATGACTTTTGATGATCTGGATGATGGGGAAGACCTTGTGTTGGTAACCTCTACAACGATCGCAAGATCAGATTCTTGGATCCTGGATATAGGTGGTTCCTTCCATATAAGCACTCACTTGGAGTGGTTCAGCAAATATAACATGAAGGAAGCTGGTCATGCTATGGTGGGGAACAACCAACCATGTAAAGTGGTTGGAATCGGCACAGTCAGACTGAGAACTTAGGATGGCCGAATAGTCTCACTTTCAAATGTGAGATATGTCCCTGAGATGATAATGAATCTCATTTTTCTTGGTGTTTTGGATGATCAAGGATATTCATTCAGTGGTAGAGAGGGAACAATGGATGTTCACCGAGGAGATGACATTGTACTGAATGGGACAGAAGAATGGAACACTATACACACTGATAGGTTCCACAGTGACAAGGGCTATAGCTGTCACATCCGAAGAGCCAGCATCTAAAGACAAAGCTGAACTTACCAGACTGTGGCATATGCGTCTCACACATATGGGAGAGAAAGGTATGAAAATTCTCTCTGATCTTAATCTTCTTATTGATCATAGAGGTAGTATATTAAATTTATGTGATCATTGTATTTTTGGTAAGAAACATAGAACTAAGTTTAGTAAAGCCATACACTGTACAAACAATATTTTGGATTATATCCATGTAGAAACATAGAACTAAGAAACAATATTTATGTTTAGTTGATGATTACTCAAGGATGTCCTAGGTATTCATGATGAAACATAAATCTGAGACTTTTATAAAGTTTAAGCTGTGGGTTAGCTTAGTGGAAAATCAAACACAAAAGAAGGTTAAACTGTTACGAACCGATAATGGTCTAAAATTTTGTTCATTTGAATTTGAGGAATTCTGTAAGGACAAAGGTATAGTGAGACACAAAACTGTTAGGGACACTCCTCATCAAAATGGCATTGCTGAAAGAATAAACCAAACTCTTCTAGAGAGAACTAGATGTATGTTCTCTCTCAATCAGGCTTAGGCAAGGAATTTTGGGCTGAAGTTGTTAATAGAACATGCCATCTGATAAATAGATTGCCACATAGTAGAATTAATTTTAAAATTCCATTTGAGGTGTGGACTGGTAAACCTGTAGATTATTCTAATCTTAAAGTGTTCTGGTGTGCTGCCTACTATCATGTAAATGATGGTAAGCTTGAACCACGAGTAAGAAAATGAATATTTGTAGGATATGGTGATGGAGTCAAGAAATTCCATATCTGGTCACCATCTGAAAAGAGAGTGATTCTCTCTAGGAGTGTCACCTTTGATGAAAGTGTCATCTTAAGACAAGTACCTTGTCCTATCCAGTTACCTGATGTTCCTCAAGTTGAACTTGAGGTGGAGCTAAAATCTGAATCTGTAGCTCCATGAAGGATGTCTGTTGTCTCTAGACAAACAATAGCTAATCATGAAAATAATGTTAAGTCTTTAACTGAACCTGATTCTGAACCTGCACCTGAATAGTCTATTCCCTACTGTATTGCAAGGGATAGACAAAGTAGGGTGAATGTACGTCCTCCTCTAAGATTTGGCTTTGATGAACTTGTAAGGTTTTCCCTACAAGTTTCCGAAGAGATTGATATTCCTGAACCATCCTCTTTCAGGAATGCTGTTAGATGTCCTAAATTTGAGTCATGGTTAGTTATCATGAATGAAGAGATTGAATCTCTTCATAAGAATGGTACTTGGCTTTTGTACCTAAACCAAAAGAGAGAAAGATAGTTTCTTGCAAATTGATTTTCAAAAAGAAAAATGATGCCTCTTTAGCTGGTGGTGTAAAATTTAAGGCACGTTTAGTTGCAAGAGGGTTCAGTCAGAAAGAGGGTGTCGATTATAATGAGATATTTTCTTTAGTAGTAAGACATACCTCAATCAAGGTTCTTCTAGCATTAGTAGCACATCAGAACCTTGAACTTGAGCAACTAGATGTTAAAATTGCATTTCTTCATGGAGAACTGGAGGAAGAAATTTACATGAGCTAGCCTGAGGGTTTTGAGGTATTAGATAAGGAAACCCATGTGTGCAAGCTTCTGAAGTCCCTTTATGGACTTAAGCAGTCTCCCTGTTAGTGGTACAAGAGATTTGACTATTTCATGACTAGTCTTGAATACAGTCGGTATGACCATGACTACTGTATTTATGTCAAAAGGCACAAGGATGAGTCATATATCTACTTGCTATTGTATGTAATTGATATGCTTATTGCTGCCAGAAATAAATCTGATATTTTAGGAACTGAAAGATCTCTTCAGTTCTGAATTTGATATGAAAGATCTTGGAGGAGCAAATCAAATTTTAGGTTTGGAAATATTCGGAGATAGAATTAAAAGAAAGTTGTTTCTTTCAGAAAAATAATATATTCAGAAACTTCTATCTAGATTTGGAATGGCTTCTTGTAAGCCTCTGTCCACACCATTTGCTTCTAACATTTATTTGACATTAGAATGTCATCCTCAATATGAATCTGACAAGGAATAAATGTCTAAGGTTCCTTATTCTAGTGTTGTCGGAAGCCTCATGTATTTTATGGTGTGCACCCAACCTGATATTGCTCATGCAGTAAGTGCAGTGAGTAGGTTTATGATAAACCCTGGTCAAGAGAACTGGAAAGCTGTTAAAAGGATACTTAGGTACTTTAAGGGGACTTTTGATGTTGGTCTGATATTTGGTAATGAATCTGAACTCTTGCTGGCAGGATATCCTAATTCTGACTATGCAGGAGATGTTGACAGTAGATGGTCTATGACTAGTTATGTCTTCACTGTATGTGGTTCTGTAGTTAGCTAGAAAGCCACACTACAATCTTCTATTACTCTATCTTCTACTGAAGCAGAGTATATGGCTATGACTGAAGCTGCAAAGGAAGGGATATGGCTTAAAGGTTTTCTCAAGGACCTTGGTCTTTTTGAAGAGGTTGCAACAGTTTTCTATGACAACCTCAGTGCTATCTGTTTAGCAAAAGACCAAGTATACCATGAGAGAACAAATGACATTGGTGTGCGATATCATTTCCTTCGATCTGAGAAAAGGGTACAAGTAAAGAAGATTGCAACTTCTGATAATCCAGCTGACATGTTTACCAAACATGTTACTCTAAATAAGTTAAGACACTGTCTTGACTTACTGAACATATCAAATCAGATGTAGTCTTTTTGGACTAACTATTTATAGCAAGTATCTCTCTATCTGTATGCAAAACAAATTAAGGTGGAGATTGCTGTATATGTAATTTGTTTTTATGTAATAATCTGTTTGTATAGCAAAATATTTTTTTTCTGTTTTAATATTTTCATATAAGTGCAGGAAATGAAATATTAAGAGGCCGGGGATGTAGCAGTAGCACAATAATGGAGGTCCCGTTGTCTGGTCAGCACGGCAAAATTTTTGGAGCAGAGCCTGACCCATTCTATGATCGGACCCGCTCCGGTTAAATGACCCGAAAGAATTTTTAATATAAAATATTTTGTAATTTTATTTTCGGGTGGCTGTTTTTGGACCCTTGGAACTATTCATCATCTCCCTCTCTTCTCCCTGCATGATTTATCACGATTGTATTGTGTGTTGCATACTGTAAGACATTTCTGTTGATTTAATCTGTAACGCATCAGTATTTTCTAGTGGATGTAGCTAGTCGTACTGAGCGACTAGCGAACCACATTATCTTTGGTGTTTGTTTCTCATTTTTTTTGATTCTGTCGTGGATGCTTGCTGGATTGGGATATATATATTGCTTGGTTTCTATGTTTCAGTTGTTTCAGTTGTTTCTGTATCTTAATCTCACTACCGTGGAAGCACAATTGCCCAACGGATTGGATGGATGCAAACAAGAAAATCAAGCTCCTACCACACAAGATGATATGATTATTAGTGGGTCAAGGGAAGTGTGTGTTTGTTATTTGTCAATAATGGGCAGAAAACATGCCTTTCCATAGCTCATGGAGAAGCTTCCATTCCAGATGTCGATAAACATAGGGCTCTTACATATGATGATACACCTTTCCTTTTACCTAGACCTTTAACCTTTTGTTGATCTTGGTAGTCTATAGAAATAAAAAAAACTTCCATGTAAGGGTAAGTAAGAATCCCTAGTTTTTTTTTATATCCATAGGTAGGGAAAATATGTGGTAGGAGGTTAGTTGCCAAGAAAGAAGCAAGAACCCGAGAAAAAAGATCCTCCCTTTTTTTGTTAGTTTTCAAATCCTCAGGTACTCACTCACTTAAAAAATTTCTTTTAAGAGAAACATGGAATGATGCTAGCAGTAAATTATTGAGCACTTATGATGGATGAACTAGCATGAACACGGGCTTCAATAGCCTATCTAGTACCTCCATCCTATCGAAATTTGTGTGCTCATTAACTAAGAACAAATGCATATTGTCG
This sequence comes from Sapria himalayana, assembly GCA_029783825.1. NCBI lineage: Eukaryota > Viridiplantae > Streptophyta > Magnoliopsida > Malpighiales > Rafflesiaceae > Sapria > Sapria himalayana. Next base: position 6,021,855 of record JAREIK010000438.1, read on the forward strand.
GCACAAAAAGTTCTTACTATCAAATTTTGATTCTTTAAGTGATGTAAAGCCATCAAGCAGTAGACTTGAAAGGCTTGGTGTATCAGAAAAAAAGTAGATAATTCATGTAGGAGTGGAAGAGGCAGTCACATTTTATGAAGTATGGGCTTTCAAGATCGAATTATAGCCTATGTCTTTTTCCAGGTTTAGAAAGATTGGTTCGAAAGGACCAGAAAAGATTAGCTATTCGATGCTTTTCTAATTTTTTAATCTAATAGAAGAATATAATGCCTTAATACATATACTTGACTCGCTTGCTAGCACTTTAGTTTTTAATTCAAGTATATCAAGCTAGTCAACACAAGAAGGATGCTCATAAATTCTATAAAGGAAGGCATTTTTTGAGATATTCCATGTTTATTTCTTCCGATGTGTATGTGTTGTTGAGAGAGCCCTCATCAGTAAAAAAATAGCTCTCCATCACCTTCTCTAGATCAGGATGGAACATCTTATAAGATTAATATTCTTCCAAACCTATTGGGATAAAATCCTGAAAAAAAGAAAGATAAGCTTTAGATGCAAAAATAGCTTCATCCTGATTGATCTGCCTTTAGTATTGGTAAATTCTCTGGGTAGTCTCTTCATTGTAAGGTTTTTTCTTTATAGTGAAAATAACACTTCAAAAAAAAATACTATAACAGAAGCCCACTAGAAAGAAGATAAAACAAAAGAAAGAAAGACCAATCAAGGAAAGAAAGGAAGTTGAGAGTCAAGAAAGAAAACCATCAGGTTTGCATCCAAGCCAGCTCTACCTTAGTAGATTCCAAACTTAAATAAAAAAAGTGGCTTTTGGCAGACCCTATTGATATGCTTGAACTAAAAAAAAAGGGGCATATATTCACTTATAAGCTGATATCTTGCTCTCTGCTTTTTTGCCAATGCTTCATCATCATGCCCAACTGAAATGGACAAATTATCTCTTGGGAAAGGTGACCAATTTGATATGGATGGGATCTCCATTTTGAATGGAAAGTTCTATCCATCTATGCACCCACCTTTTGGATGAGAATTATACATCATTTCATGAAGCATGGATGATATTCATGAATTGGTTGGGGCTCTGACCACTCACAGATAGATGGTCAAATAGTAGATGTGAATAGGGTTTCTTCAATTTTCGACTAATTCCTAGAGTTGACTGATAATTATGTCAATCCATCTATTATAGAATTATTCATACTCATGTTGTCCATAACCTATCATAGTAGAGTAGGACCGATGTTTTATAATGAATAATTACAAGCAATCAAAAGACTCAGCACTCACCTGATACCTTACAAATGAATTAACTTCCAGCAAGATGTCTCAATTTCACAATAGGATCTATGAATGAATGCTCATTTAAGTATATAGTGGCAGTTCCTCTTTATCCACTTCCACTAAAGACAAATTGCCTTCACTAAAGAGCTCATTTGACCTCTTGATCTTTGAGGTATGGCTTATCCACTAAAGACAAACTTAGATTAAAACATGGTTGCTTCATAGAGATGGGGCCACTTCCACTTCCTATGATGGGTAGGGGATGGTTCTTCATTTGTTCAGCATTGACAAATTGCCTTTTTCAAGTAGCTTCTATGCTGATTTAATTGTAAAATGATCAATAGAGATCTAATTACTTTTTTTAATTGTTATAATAAAAAGGATCAATGGTATTTTCATTATTCCACATTGATTTTTATCTCTTTTAAAAAGCTAAATCAGTGGCATGCCTTTTTCAAGCATATAAAAAATTAATTAAGATAATAAAAAAAATAAGCATATGAACATTTAGATGTCAATTCCTTTTATTTTGAGAAGAAAATAAGAAGAAAGATAGGTCCTACTCTTTCATTTAGAACAAAAATATCTTTAGATAGCTTTTTCTTATCTAATTCAACTATCAACTTTGTACATACTTTAGTAGACCCTTCGCTGACTGTGCCGAGGATGTCTATGCATGCTTTCCAATCTTAAGTCTTTCTTAGCATCAACAACAACTAAGTGAAAACTTTCCCCACTCCCCCAAAAAATTAAAAATAAGAGAGTAATTCTTTTTATCCCAATGCATTCAATGTTGTCAAAGATACATGAGTAGGCTTCTTTTATTCTTTCTACATCATATGATAGGGAAATTAGTGCTACTTAATATTATGTAGGGCTATGTAGGGTTGAATTTGTTTTCTTGAAGATAGTCATGTTAGTTACGTGGAAGCTATCCATACTTCAATCTTCTTTGAGGATGTTTTCATCACTATCAAAGGAGAAAAAATGTGCTCGCAACCTTTGTTCCAGTGATATGTAGGGAATGCTTTTCAAAATGGAAAACTACATGAAGAGGTTTACATGTCACCTTCGTTAGGGTGACAAATTTCTTCACATTTCCCAAGCCAAGTTGAAGTCAAAAGATACTTTCATGCATTTCGAGTAATAAGGGCATCCAAAATTGAATCCTAATATTAGGATCAATAAGGGGTTTGTGCTAATACATTTGTAGTTCCTTTCGATGGGGATTGTCTTGGAAATTTGATAACTTCTTTCATATACCCACAAGTGAATAATTTGTCCATTTCGTCTTCAATGATAAGGATAATTAGTGACAACCTTATATCTCACTTACCCTAAATGGATGGAGTGCTCTTTTTCTATGTAAATTGACATTCAAGAAGTGAAGAGAGGGGGTCACACAAGAAAGATAATCTTCTCAGTGTATCCATAAATTTTCTATAGCATACCTTGTAACTAGTGTTTTACCTCACAAGAAAAGAAAGAACATTCATCAATCACACCAAGCCACTAGTTATTTAAGAAATAGGGCTAATCAAAACCATGGTAGTATTAGCCGACTTGGTATATCAATACATGTCCTATGTCCATTCCAATCTTGTTTAACTTTGCTAACTCCCCCTTCTCAACTATATCTTATTTGATTTAAAAATAGATTAATAGTTGACTAGCACCTTCCTTTCGTGTCCACATCGACATGTTTGCTTTTCTAAGGAATGGAGTGGCTGAAAGGATTGTTAGAGAATGATCCACTAGATGTGGTATATTGATAACTAGACTGAATGTCTCATCATAGTTGCTTCTTGAGAGTTCTAGCATTTTCATTTTTTTTTTGAAGATTCAATTTCTTTATTACAACATCTTCTTGTAAAAATAAAGGAAATCTATTAGCTGCAAGAAAAATCTTTGTTGTAGATGAAGTAGTGGGAAAACCCCTAAGTCTGCTCATCATTGAGAGACTCCTGGTCAAAACTTATTTATGATATTTTAAGGAAGGTAAATGAACATTGTTAAGATATCTCTATCAAATCAAAGCAAGGCGAATATTAGATCGAGTAGAAGCTAGTGCATGATCTAAAGCAGAATTAGGCTTTACTCTTTTTTCTTGATATTATTTTCAATCATAGGAAGATTGGCTAGTAGCTTAACCATATCATGAGGTGTGAAGTGAGCTTGCACCAAGTGAAATACTTTCACTTTTCATAACTAGGACCCTAAAGGCACTAATATCAGTGGAATTAGAGCTTTCAAATGAGAGTGGAAGAATAAAATTAAGAATACTACATATTGATAGAATATAATTAAGTTGGAGCCCTTCATAAGTTGGCCAAGAGTCTCATTCCACTTATTGAGTCGATGACACAAGCCCTTTCTACCAATAAAAAAACTCATTAGTTTCTTTACGATAAATTTTAACCCTTGTTGCCAAGGTTTTGAAAGAGTGTCATTATTCATTCCCACTAACTAATTTGCACAAATCGATCCAACTATCTGTAGTAAAAAAAAACTAACTGTGGTACCTAGGTGAGCCAATTCTCTCAGTGCTTGAGGCTAAGGTTCGGCAAGAGTTTAGTGAAGAATACAACCCTACAAAAAAAATAATAACAAACTTGAGTATAAGCTTGGAATGACTAACCAAATAATGGATGCCTTGAGTAGGAAGGCAGAGCTGACAAAATTGAAGTGTGTGGAATAAAAACTACCAATAGCTACTTGTAGACCACCCTTTCTTTAATAATAAGGTAAGCTCCTAGTCACAAAGTAGTGTTATTCTATCCTCAGGGGACTCCATCAAGAGGTTCTTTCTCTCATGTAATTTTACAAAGAACAAAGAAATAATAATAGTTGGAGCACACCACAAAAAAGAGGCAGAAAGAGCAAGAACAAACCACCAAAAAGTGATTGAGAACATCCTCTGGAGAACCGATTCACAAACTCATCACTATCTCACTAAGTCTCAATGGCTTTGAATTAATTAATAGGAGCTCTACTTTCTTTCTTTATATCTCTTTACACAATAGGTATACTAGAGTATATCAAATCTCAACTTTTTGATTTCTTGATGGTTTAAAGAGTATTACAACCACCTAGCAAGGAATCACCAGCCTATAAGAAAAGGAGATTGGACAAATGGGGTCAAAAGAAATGTATACATTAGTTACACCATTTATCTGTGCATAGTAGGAAATGAAAACATACTTGGGCTAGAAGATCTTTTCACCATGATCCCAAACCACTAAAGGATGAAAACTAATCATGCTTACCTAAGGATTGTGTATAAAGTGTGATAATTATATACTTGACTAATGTGCAGGGAACAAGCAAGTACTCTTTTTGTGAGTTCAAAAGTCCATGTTTAAGAGTTTTATCATTTATTGGTAAGTTCGATTGAATATCAATTGCCTTCAAAAGTACATATGCCATTTACCAAAGCTTTAGCTGATATGCTGAATTTTATTAATTTTTAGAAGGATATAAAGAGTAGTAACAAAAATTTAGACACATAAAATTATGAATATGACTAAAAAGTATAGTATAATTATTCAATTAATACAATAAAATAGAAGGATCTCAAAAGGTTTACTATAACTTTTATAATATAGGATCACACATTTCACAAGACATTATCGAATATATTTTGGTTAAGGTTGACATCTTTATTTTTTTTAGTAGATTTTATTGTATTTGATATGAAAAAAGTTCATTATGCACCATTGATCTTGGGATGATCATTTTTGGTTATTGGACAAACCCTTATTGATGTCAAGAAGGAGTTCATTCTTCATGTTGGTGAGGAGTAAGTAAAGTTAATCTTTACAAAGGCTTATGAAGTCTAGATAATGAAGAGATGGGAAGTGGAAGAGTAGATAATCTTTTATGTATGGCAATGCAAAAAAAATTAAAGTTCCATGCAAGGATTTTGTTGAGGATTGTTGGACAAATAAATATGAGAAAGATGACATAGAAGAATAAATTTTGAGCTATAAAAGTGATAAAGATAAGGAAGAAGATGTGAAAAAACCATTTTCGTATTGTGAAAGTGATAAAGATGAGAAAGATAACTACTATGAGGTTGAACATTATTCAAAGAATATTGAAAAAGATAATACCCTGACATTGTAAGAATATAACACTGACAACTTCAAAGAAGTTAAGGAAACAAATGAGGAAAACATAACTAAAACAAAATGTTTTGAAGGATCTAAAAAATGATATAAGTTGTGACTATGTAGAGTATTATGACATTGGTGTTATAAAAAGAAATTACCCATCAGAAGAATATTGACAAAGGCATGACCATGAATAGTATCATGACTGTGGTGTTACAGAAAGAAATTGTCATCAGAAGTTTAATGAGAAAGATGTGGGCATACATATTACCATGAATTTAATGTTACAAAATGAAATGGGCCTAGAGAAGCTTAATAACAAAGATGTGACTATGCTCATCACAAAATCTTTGAGAATACAAGAAGAGAAGGACCGGGTTAGAACTAAAAAAGAAGCCACAAACTTTTCAAAGCCATGACATCCAAGGAAGGAAGGGCCAAATAAGGAATTAAGTGTAACTGAAGTAAAACATAAGGAAGCTAGTATAGATGGTAGTAATAATTGATAAAAGTGAGAAAGTATTTATGGTATACCGACTAATATTAAATGTAGCATTGCTTATGAGACAACCCAAAATGTTTGTTTACATGTGTGATGAAATAAATACCATATAACTATCACATGAATTATTGTATACACCTAACTTGCTAATAGGTATAGACATTGGACTCAAAACCAACCATAACTATCAATGTGCCCACATAAAAAAAATAGAATTTTCTTTAATATCCTGAGTTACTACAATACTCAAACCTATTCATAGAAAAAATTATCTTGTTTGAGATGATATAAAAAATATTTTATTGAGGGATAAGTTATTACTCATGGACAAGTAATAGTTTAGTGTGCAAGTTTGTTTAGTATATAAAATATCAAATATTTTTGTATATTTGTCGTGATATTAGATGATATGTCAATATGAAATTATACCATAATTGGATTAATTTTATGACTTTGAGGTTTTGATAAATTTATATAAAAAGTTAAATTAGTATGTTTTTGGAGGTAATTGGAAACTTGTGATATGTGGTTTATCTAGGAGTTTCAATATCCATTCTTGAGTGAAACTTTAATTATTAGTCATGATAATCTTTGTACATCATGACTTTGCTATCTTATTAGCTTCAACTATATAATATATATATATATATATATATATATATATATATATATATATATATATATATATATATATATATATATTTGGCAACAATATTATCTTAGAGTCACAACCACTTTTATCTCGCAACAATTGAATAACCATAATATTAATTTCACATTAAAGTTACCAAGTATCCTACTGATGCTAAATGTCATAGTCACTTTCTAGTGTTGTGACTTTATTTTTGCTAAGACTCTATATACTCAAGTTAGAACCATGACCTTTTTATCAAAGCCATGACCTTTTTCTCAAAGTCATGACCTTTTTCTCAAAGCCATGACTTTTAGGCCATAAAAATTATAGAGCTACAACTATTCAGGTCAAAGCCATGAAAATTATCTATTGTCATGAATTTTAAACACATAATATTACAGAGGGTATTACTCAATCACGACCCATTTCCACAACGTTGACTCTTGCTCTTATAAGAAGGCAAAATCACAACTTGGATGTATGAGCTAATTGCCAAAGCAATAGCCATTCCCAATACCATGAAAATTTTATACAAAAGAAAGACTAAAGATAAGGTCATTCTTAGCATCATGACCATTTGATACAAAAAAAAGATCAAAGCCAAATAAGCGACCATTCCCAACACTACAACTTTATATTATAGAGACAAATTGCAAAAGTCACAAATTCTTTATGGCACCAAGACTTTGCATTATAGACATATTATGAGGCATTCCCAAGCCAAGACCTTTCCATACTCACAACCTCAAGCTCAAGAGATCAAGGCCGAAGTTATATAATCTTCTCAAAGTCACAACTTTCTACCTAGATAAATACTAGAATTATAAATCATAAAAAAAGATAGAAAAAAAACAAAAGAACTTCTTCACGCCACAAGAAAAAAATCAAACTATAACAACCCAAAAGATGATTTTAATATTTTCTAGAAAATCTATGAGCAAGAAAGTGATGAAAGATATAAGCTAAAACCTAAAGTTGGGGGCATGAATCTAAAAACCTCTTTCTCTTGGGTGAATTTAGAAAATCAACTAAAATAGTTTGGGATTTAGATTTGTATCCTAGATTCCCATGAGTGTTATCATTGGGAACCCGAGATTCATGATACTACTTCTCTTGTACCTCATTTGAATATCTTACCAATATCAAACTAAATTGAGTACTATTATTTATTTAATATTGATTTATGTAATTTACAAATAATTTTATGAGTAATTGATATATTTGATTTATCTTGTAGAATATAAATTAATGTAAATATTGATTAAATAGAACTTGAATTAGGGACTTGATTATTGGTGGATTTGTGTATATTGTCATGATGGATGATGATAGGTAACTCATGAAGCTTGCCTATGCATATGATAAGAAGGAATTGACAGCCAAATCAAGTCATGATTCATGAAATAAAATTATTTGTCGAAACCCAAAATTGATATATTTTAATCATTATGAGTATGGTCTTCATAAAGCTAAAAACATGAATTATTTTAAAGAGGTGTCTAGTGGGTCGAGCAGCCTAATCTCAGCCTGAGGCACATCCTACCTGAGCCATGTCTGGTCCATCATGGCACAGTCTTGAACCGTACCTAGGCCGTGCCATGTCGGGTTCGAGGCACAGCTCATGCTATGCTGGGCAAGGGGGTGTTGGGCCTTGTGCTAGGCCATGCATAACCAGGATGCCCAGCCCAAAGGCATGATCTAGTAGCATGACCCGGCACCAAGCCCCAGAACTTGGGTTAGGTTTCAAGTGTTATCCAATTGGACAGAGCTTTACTGCCCAAGCTCTAGTGACCAGTCAGGCTCACGCCTTGCCTCACCTTCTCATCCCTCACCCAATTCCCAAACCTTTTGGAACCATCAAAGTTGAACCGACCTAATGGTCCAAAAATAAATAAAATTAAGATGCATCTAGCTGTTTGATGTACACCCAATGACTAGAGTAAAAAATCTGATGGCTATCAAAGTTTCTACACTAAAAATAGTGAATTTAATGACAAGAGTGAGATTACGTAAATATAAATAATTTTAATATTAATAATAAAAACCATATGGAAAGATCCAAGGCTACCGAAACCTCGTTTTTTTCATGGTCTCGACCCAAACATCTAAAAAAATAGAAAATTAGAAGAAAGTTTATAGTTTGGACTCACTTTAACATTATATAAAATAAAAATATTAGGGGAATCGATGAAGACACAAAGTAAATATTATAAAAAAATATTAACCTATGAAAATATATGTGTGATTGGGCACCTGAAGAGAGATGCAAAATAATGCTCCAAAAAAATGGTGCATTATATCCTAAGCAAACCCAACTAAGTGATTGGGTCTTTGATGTTGAATCTAGTTAAGTTTCTATATTGACCTCTATCATATACCGTAATGAATTAGAGAGGGAATGCATGACCAAACTGATTACAATGATGGGTCTTCTCGTTAAATTTTTAGAGGATCCAAAGATAGATAGTATCATACATGCCTATTTGCAGCCTGCATATCATAGAATTCCTATGTCCATATCTAAGAATGACATACTAAAATACTATAAGTTAGAAAAATAAATAATAACTAATGAATTTAGAAAATATAGTGGTATGGTATCCATGATGTCTGATATCTAGACATTATGTATGCCTCACTACCTATTATGTAGATTATAAATAGACACTAAATAAAAAGATATTATGATTTCAGAAATTTTTCATCCTCATGATGTCTCGACCATATATGAATGCTTGATAAGAATCTTTAGAAAATATAATATTCAAAATAAAATATATAGTATCATATTCAATAACGTATCTAATAATAGAGTAGCCATTAATATATTTGTTAGGACCATTAGAGACATGTTATTAGATATGTTTTTTCATGTTAGATGTATGATTATGTCATTATACTCATAGTACAAGCGAGGATAAAAGTTGTTTTTCATATTTTAGAAAAAAATATATAACTCACTAAAATATCTTCGGGTGCCTAGTAGACAACAAAATTTGGTAGTTTGTATTTGTTTATGGGGTCTAAAGAAAAAGAAATTCTAAATGGATGTGAGATACCATTGAAATTACACATACATGATGTCAGAGTCATGTGTTGGATATGAACATGTGATATTTGATTATATCAATAGTAAGAGTGACAAACTTATTAATAATAAGAGAGACTGAGATACACAAATTTCATTTATGAAATTATTGAAGATTTTATATGACATGACAAGCATGTATTCATTAGTTTATATTTTCACGACTTGTATTACACTCGGGTGCATATGCAATATTAGTAGCAGGTTTAGGAAGTTTAGAGATGACTCGACATTTATTAACATGGCTCTTGAGATGGAAACCATGTACTTAAAGTACTGGTCCACCATTCCAACTCATTATTGTTTGGTTGCCTACATGGACCATAAGGTTAAGGTGGAAGGGATAGAGAACACTTTGTTATACGTATCCTTATGCATGAACTAGGAACACCAACATGAAGAGTTCATCCATGAAAAGTTGACTGAGTTATTTACATATTATGATACTAGGTATGGTGGTAGTAGTGGTTGGACTCTTAGTATGGACATGGAAACCTTATTATGAGATAATTACTTCTCTATTCAGGTAGTGAGGGGAAAATAATGGGGTGGACCATTGAATAAAAGTGAGCATCTCAATACTTAGATAATAATTACTGCTCAATCCTATCACATACCGATAACAATGACCTTGATATTTTACAATGGTAAAAATCATATCAGTCCATATCCTCTATTGTCTAAGTTGGCATGGAATCTACTAACTTCTCTAGTGTTAAGCATATCATCAAAGTTTACTTTTTCTATTTTAGTCAATGTAATTTCAAATAGGAGATCAAGACAATGGCCAAATAGAACTAGCATGCATAAAGGATTGAAAGGATTCGAGGTTAGACATCCATAATCGAGATCATGCTGGAACAAGAGCGAAGGAGTTGCTGGTAGATGATGACTCATGGTACTTTGAGTAGGTTAAGTCCATTACTAGTGATACCATATGATGTATATGCAATGATGATCAATTGTATACTCATACAGGTTGACATTGAGATTGAGCCATTGAGGTAGTTGTGCTTGATGTATTATTATTATTATGATTATGATTGATGATGTTTATTTTATGTTGTTGTTATGATTTTTGAGTTGTAACTTTGTGTTATTTTATTTATTTTTGGATTGAATGATGAATGAATAATTGATGTGTATTTTGATATTTTTTGTGATTTATATGAACTTAATAAATAATGTAATGTAATGTTGCACTCACAACTCATAAATGTTAACTTAAAATATAAAATTTGTAAAAAAAAGTTAAATAATTAATCAAGTATTATGAGACCAAGATAGTGAGTTGAGTGTGACTTTGTGAGTCAGTCTCGAACTCAAACTCGAGGTCCTAGAACCTAGCTATGCTAGGGCTAGGCTAAACTAGAAAATAGTCTTGAACCGGCCCAACTCAGCATTCCCTAGCATTACTCGGAATGAATTCAGCCATACATGAGCCAATGGGCAATTATGGGCTAGCCAATATTTAGTGATGCCATGAGATGCACATCATAATTCCCGTACCATGCCAGGCATGGCATAACTTTCATATCGTGCCAAGCACGACATGACTCCCATACTGATTCTCGATTAAGGTGAATATCTTATAGAATATTTTTTTAAGTATTTCACTTTTAGTGTGAAAGTCGCATCATCATTATGAAGAATGATGATAGGTAATTCATATGACATGCATGAGAGGTTGTGACTCTCAAGGTGGTGATATTTATTTGAGTTACTTTCACTTGTATAATTCCCATTTGTGAGATTTGATGAAAGAACATTTTAATTATGCTAGAGGCCCAGTTCTTGTTCTTTATGATACCTGAGGAAAGAAAATAAAATGTACATATGAAGTAATCAATATGTGTAGTTGATGAATTTCTTAAAAGGTATAGACTTATGAATGACCCTCTAGCAGAGATGATTTGTTGTCTCAATGATAAAGATTCAAGGAAAAAATTATGAAAGGACTTTCATTGGGAATAACTCAAAAGTAATAACCACCTTTTATTTTTTATGAAAAAATGGGCATCATAACAACAATCTAACTTACAATCGATATCAAAAATGGAAATAAATTGAATTATATGGATAAGCATCATATAAATCATGTATACAAACACTAGGATCCATGAGTCATACCAAAATCTCAATACATCACTTCTACTAGAATTGTGTTATCTCACTACTAGTTAACTGAATAGTTGATACAATCATATGGGATCAATATATAGATAATACTCTTTTTTATTACTTGTATAACTTATATACTTATAGATCTTTGTTGATGAGATACTCTCTCCAAGGAGTTTTTGGAACATTGTCTAACTAATAAAATTAATAGTATAACAAGTCACATCATATGACAAATATCAAATAATACTGATTATTTGATATGATTTTCATGATGTTTTTTGCCTAAAAGAAGTATTTATTTGTAATAATTTCATTAAAACTTATTTTTATAATTTTGATGAATAATTTTGAAATCAAAAAATTTTAGTGTGAAATATACAGCTTGGTAGGGTTGGTGACTATAAGAGGAGTGGGGGTTATGCAAGTCATAATATCTAATAAGTTATGACTTGATTACACTTTGAGTACTTATAAAGATTGGCTTTGACATTCATTATTAGCTAAAACTCTACACACATGGTCATTACAATCTTAGTATATCATGAATCTACTACTTTGTTGACACAATATTTTTATTATGCAATTTTTTTGGCGATACATATTTCTTGGAGTAGAAATCGAATTAGTGGGAAACAACTTGAAAATATGACTTTAATTTCACATCACAGCAACTAAGTACCCCACTAGTGCTAAAAGCCAAGGAAGTCTCTAGATGCCATAACGTTTTCTTTACCAAACCATATAATACTCAAGCTAGAGACACAATGATAATCAAACATTATGACTTTTGACTATGGAATATAATAGAGAACCAAACCCTAGCAACAACCAATACAACCACTATGACTCTTAGCTCAATAGATAAACCAAAACTATACCCATTCTTCAACATCATGGCTTTGGGTTATAAAGACTAAATAGACTAGCCACGACTACATTCTAGATCAGTGACTTTATGTTATAGAGGTTAAATGAGTCATCATGACTTTTCCCAGCATCATGACCATCAAGTAGAGGAAAGAGACCAAAGTCATATCTCATAGCTAAAGCCACAACTTTGTATTATAGAATCAAAAGACTAAAGCCATGTATTTTATTTAGTTGCATGACTTCCAATTAAAGAAATATGTACCATATGTTGAGGTATATAAAAAAATTTGAAAATTCAAGAGTGGTCCATGAAAGGCCTAAGAAAGATGACTACAACCCAATTTTTAGGACAATTCAAAGCAACAAGGGTGATACAAGACACATGCATAAACTCTTAGAGTGAGCATATATTATGATCCACTCCAAGGGGCAAATCAAATTAGAAATTGAGTGAGTTTTAAAGGATTTAGGTTTAGAAGTCTAGATTTTCCCGAGGTCTATATTTGAGAAACCAATTTCATTCTAGATGAATTTCTACTTGTCTCATTTGTTATTCTCTCTAATTTGAAGCTAAAAAGAGAATCTAGTGATAATATAATAAATTTATTATGAAGGATACTATATTTAATTCTTAAATATGATATTTTATTGACATTATTTGGTTATGGATGATTCGGTAATTAAATAGAGCTGATTGGAGTGGGTTCATGCATGATTGGAGTAATGGATGGTGGTAAATAATGCATGAAACATACTAACTCATATGATAGAAAAGAAGTAATAACCCTTCTAATCATGATATATGAGATAAACCCATACATCAAATCATAAAATCAATGTATGTTTAATCATTATGAATATGATGCTTATGAAGTCAAAAGTATTAATGTTTTTATAGGCCACTCCATTATGTATATCTATGAGAAACTAACTTTCAATTAATATTGGATAGTAAATAAAATATTTTCATAAGGGTTTCATATTTAGTGTGTAAGTCACCAATTTTTATGAGAGATAATGATAGGTATGCCACATAATAGATACAAATGGATATGTATGGTAGTGATAGTCCTAAGAGTTACATATGCTCATTGGCTACCACTAGTGAAACTCAAAAGAAAGTTAATATTAATTGTGTAAGTATGATACAAACAAGATCAATAGTACAAATACTTTTATTATGATATTAATTCTCATCAAGAAAGATTTGAGGTTAGAGAATCAAAATACATATATGAAATATTTGTGAAAGGTAGTCAATGAGTTGCATAAAAGGTGAGTACTTATGAATGAACTCCAAGTAGATGTGCATTTTCTTAGTGGTAAAGTACCAAAAAGATAACTACGAGGGAACCATCATTAGAAAAGACTTAATAATTAATAATCATCTTGTATACTAGTAGGCAAGAGATCATTCTACAATTACCAAACCTTTATTATATGATTGAGCATAATCACATTAAGGCTATTTATGAATTTCATCACAAGAAAAAATATGAATCATCTCTAAAATCTCGAATTTGTAACTTAAATACTATATATCATGCCCACTAGAGTGGTTGTTAGTTATCATTGACTAATCTTACATGAGTGTGTAATACCTATGAAATTGATATCTATAATAAAGGTATTTTTTATTATTTATATAAATCATATACTTTTGGAATGATGTTTTACAATAGACCCACCCTCAACAAGTTTTTGGTATGTGCCAAACTATAAAAATAGGTGTGTAACAAAGTAGCAACAAGGTTAATAGCTAGGAAGAAGCTAGAATGTTAGTTTTCCCCTCTATATATGTCATAATGGCCTGGTAAAACCTTGGTTTTTATAAACCATGCATGTTTGTAAAAAGGAGATAGGAGAATGAATATTTTCATAACTTGCACAAATACATGCCATGGTTTCTTGAATTTATATAGCCACACACACACACACACACTTATGTATGATTTTTTGAAACCTATTATAAAACTCTTAAATTATATATCGGAAAAGGATGTGACTATGACATTAAAATATGAATCTTCACATGCTTTCTTGAGTTTTTCATATTGAGTACTTGTGCTCACCCTTATTTTTTTACCAGGTATAGCTAATGGTAGAAAATCCTTATGAAGTGGGGTCGTTGGTTGATTTAGAGAGTTTAACCACTTAATTATTATTATTTGGGTTTAAAAAGATACATGTTCTAAAAATATTTGAAAAGCTTATATGAGCCTATGAAGACATATTTTAATACATTTATAACTTGTTGGAGTTGCACTTAGTGATAGCTTTATGAAATTATATGGATTTTGTAAGCTTGATTATGACCGCATTAATTTTACATGTACTATTACTTTCATAAAAATATGATCCAATTTAATTATTTGATGTGAGTATATATTATACCCCTCTTATCGGTCCATAAAATTATTATAAATCATTTTAATGCTTAGTAATATTTAAATTATAAATTCCTAGTATTTCCCTTCCTCATCCTCCTTTATCTCAACTCCTAGGCAGGATGTGTCTAGTATTCAAAAAAGTGAGTCCTCGGAGATTAGGACAAATTTTGGTATGGAGGATTGTTCTATAAAGTTATAATATATGTATACTATTGGGTGTTATTAATATGATAAAACATAATATATGTATGATTTTGGTTTTGGAGTATGGTACTTTATTGCTTTATTGCAATACTCTCGAGAGTGTAAGTGCTTGTTTTCTTTGTGAAGTTTTTAGGAAAATAAGATTCTAGTTTTGAGTTGCTAACACTAAGTCTTAGTTATTCCTTATTTTGTAGTGAAAGATGGGCTTTGGATGAGATCAAGATAAAGGATCTCCACCATTAGCTTGTATTGCTACATAAGAACCAAAAGAGTCATAGGGCTATTGGTGTCATAACATTAGATTGAGTAATAGGCATAGAAAAATGGATAACTATGTTTCAAACATTTCAAAGAGTGGTAAATCTATTTGGATAGGCTGCACAAAAGATTTTCAGACCTTTCAAAGTCATAGCTAATCCCAGTACCATGACTTTATGTTATAGAAATTAAAAGTATCAGTCATAGTTATTCTTACTATCATGACATCAATGAGCAAGAGATCCGAAGAAATAATAAAGTCATGATCTCAAGTATGTGCTACATCTTCCAAATTAATAATACTAAATGAGTCCCCAAAATTTAAAAGTGACACTTAGAAAAAATAGAGGGGGGGGGGGGGGAGGGGGGGGGGGGGGGGGGGGGGGGGGGGGGGGGGGGAATATGAATGATTCATGCCAAGAACCTAAGGTGACATGATTCTGAGTCCCATTTAGTGAAAATCCAAGGGTGAAACTAAGTAATCATCTATTAGAATTAAAATTATTTTGGGTTTTACTTGATTGTTTATTATAAACCCTCAAACCCATGAGATGTCTCTCAACACATCTCACATGATTTCCTCTCTAATATCTACTATGAAAGATGGTGATAAGTAAGTCATAGGATATATTGATGTGGTACAATAAGAAGAAAGTGACAACCCTTCTAATCTAAACATGTCAGATAAACAAATATCTGAAAATCCAAAGTTAAGCTAAATTTAATTATTACAAGCATGATACTTACGAAGCTAAAAGGATGAATATGTTTAAGCCCAATCCATTATGTACTATCTAGAATAACTAACCTTTAAGTAATATAGGGGTTAAATAGAATATCTAGCCTATAAGATTCACTATAGTGTGAGAGTCATATATTAAATATGAGAGATAGTAATAGGTATTTAATAGGGCACACACAAGTGGAGGAGACTAGTATAGTGGTGATAACTCTACAAATTATTCCCTCTTATATTAATTTTATATGTGAGATTCGTGGGAGGATCTTTGTAAATTTTTGTGAGTATAGTACCTACATAGCTGATCGAACAAACACATTTAGCACCATATCTTCTTGCATCTTTAAAAAATTAGAGATTAGAGATTAGAAGTATATATTTTAATGTAATCATCTTAGGTAGTTGGTGTATTATCCAAAATAAGTAGATATGCGAATGACTATTCTACAAAATGATGTTTGGCTTTGGTGTTGAAATACTTATGGAGAAACAATGAAAGAATCATCCTTGGTAATGATAGTCCAAGGATGATGGCTACCATGTATTCCAATAGGACACATAAGCATTTTAACACTAATATATTATTTATCCAACAACCGAATATGACATTGACCAAACACAAGAGAAACCTCATTATGTAAATGGACATGAGCTAATCCTAGAGTCTAAGTATCTTTTTTAAGACCAAGCTCATCTATTCAACTCAAGTAGTGTTTAGTTCACTGTTTGTTGATTGAACTACCTACACAATCAATATGATATCAATATCTAGACTTATGTCTACTTTATTACTTCTATGACTCTTATACTTATGAAGCTTATTTGGATTAGAAATCCTCACCCAACAAGGTTTTTGGATTGTATCAATTAATGATAGTTTTGAAACTCTCACATAGTCATAGCAAATATCTAAATTTAGAAATGTTATCATAGTGTTGGAGTCAAGTATCGAACATGACGGATGGTGATAGGTAAGTCATAGGGTACATAGAAGAGGAGGTGACTTGTATAGTTGTGACAGCCCTACAAGTCATATTTATTACCATATTATTTTGTATCTTTAAGATACTAAAAGTATAAAATTAGGAGTGCATATTTAAAGTAATCATCAAGGTTGTTGATGATTTGCCTAAAAGGAGTAGATGTGTGGATGACCCTCAAATGAAATGAAATATTACTTCGGTGGTGAAATATCAAGGGGACAACTATGAGGGGACATAGAAGGTAAGGTCTATGTATATTTCACACTAATCTATCATTTTTTAAATAATCAAAAATAATATTGACCAAATACTAAAGAAATATCCTCACACACAAAGAAGTGAGGCAACCCTAAAGTCTATGTATTTTTTTGAAAGCTCAAGTTTATTGACTCAACTTTGAGTTATACTTGATTTACTATTGATTGTTCGAACTATCAACTCAATCCTTATGAAATTGATATATGAATTTACATATATTTTTATTCTTGTATGACCCATATACTTATGGTAACTCAACAAGTTTTTAGTGTCATTGTTAGGTATATATTATATGATTATATTTTATTAGTTAACTTGAGTTGACATAACTATCTTTACAAAAGAATAATTTTATTTGTAGTTAATTGGATATATTTATTGCTTAGCATTTTTTTGCATTTGATTTTTTTGTTGTGTTTTGGTTTTTTTATTTTGTACCCACCACACTTACATGGGTGAGGGGTTTTGGGGCTTCATTAACATTTCTGGACCAAGAAATAGAAACAAAGTTATCAGATAACTATTGAGATAGAGAGTTTAGAGAGACTAGAGAGATAATTTATTCCATCCAAATCTATCAAGTAGAAGAAATAAACTCACTGCAAAATAGCCAACATTTTTAAGCTAGAAATTATAAAAATTTATTTCGTGGGATTCTAAAGCAACCACCATAACACTATTATCTATATCCAACAATTAAGCCATTACTTGAAGAAATAATTCTTACTTTACTCTTGGAGACAAAGAAGGCTAATGAAGTAGAAGAACCTTAGATGAGAATAAGTGAAGTGAGATTTGAAAACTTTGGTGTGCCTAGTTATACAAAAAGAAATCATGATTTCTACAATGATTGTAAAAACCATGACCTGATTTACAAAAAATAAAATTATGATAGAAGCTAAAGGAGGTATGACAATTGTTGCAAAAAAGGAAGAATAAAGCAAGGTATTTCTCAATGTCATGATCCACGATTCCACATAGAGAAAGAAATGCAAGAGAAAATTATGGTATCCTTCAAAGTTTTGAGAAAAGAAGAAGAAATCACAATAATTTTTAATGTTACAATCCTATTGGAGGGTAAACAAACAAAATAAAATCATGGAATTGAATAAAGGTGCAATTTTAGAAGACATTGAGATTAAAGGAAAAAAGACAATAGCTTGCCAATTTTTGAAGGACATATTTTGGAAAGATTTTTGCTAGGAATGGAAGAAATAGTGACTATCTCTTATTCAACATCATTGTGCGACAAAAAGAATACTAGGGAAAAAAAGATCAAATATCATATAGAAATTATCACATGAACTTTTGAGATCACAAATTGAATTTGAGATTCAATGAAGATCTAGCTAATATATATTAAATATTGCACTACTTAGGAGGTAATTGTATAGTGTTCAAATTACTAAATATTCTTATATATTTTAGTAGTTAATGCTGATGTATAGATATTGAAATGGAGCTAAAATGAATTAATTTCATGATTTTTGGTATATTAGCAGGTTTTGATGATTAGCTATGATATCAAAGTTTGTAGAGATTTTTAGCAGATGGAGGTAGATCCATAAATCTTAAGTAGTTTAGGCATTTATTCGTGGCTAAAACTCTTTGTAATTGGTTTGGGTGAATTCTTGTATACTATGAATATATCAACTCATTAGCACAATCATTCTACTTTATGACACATTCTCAATGACTATAATAGAGTTATAGTCATGCTTAGCTCAAAAAAGTTAAATGACTACTATATTAATTCTTCAGCATTGCAACCTAGTACCCCACTAGTGCTCAAGGTCATGGTTAATTTTATAATGTCATAATTTTATCTTTTTATGGATTGGTAGTCTCAGGTTAGAGCTATAACATTTTTACAAAACCATAACTTCTGAACAATAGAAAATTATAGAGTTATAACTATTCATGGAAAATTCACAGTAATTATTCAAAGCCTTGATTTTTTGGACATTAAATATTATTTATGATATTAGGCGAGTATAGCCATTTCTAAGGTGGTGACTCTTCTCATTGAAGAAAGGCATTACAGTAACTTGCATGCACAAGCTAAGAGCTAATGCCGCTACATCCTATTAGTATTGTGGCAATATGTTACACTAGAGAATAAAAGGCTAGTATTGTTACCACTCATAGTGTCACAATCACTTAAAATATATGATGAGTTACTTTTGCATAGTGGCTAGTTCCTAGCACCATTAACATAGTCAATACATGAAAGACTTTCTCAGCAGCATGATTATTTCTTAGCATTGCATCCACGTACATATCAAGAAAGAATATTTTCTAAAGCCTCCATACAATGTTGTAGCTATATAATAATATGAGAAACTATCTCCACTCTATAGCCACATCACAATACTACAACCTTCTATGGACTATTGTCAATTAAAGGCATTAAGCTACAACCTTTTCATAATGGCATAACTTTATGTTACAAAAATATTAGGCCCAAGCCATGGTCATTTTTAGTACAATGATTTTGTGTTATAGAAAGATCAATATGTTGGACATAATCACATCAATTTTTTAGAGTCAGCCTCAAGTCAAAGAGATTAAAGTTGGAGTTTTTACTTTATTTTGAAATTATTGATTTTCTACTTAGAGTCACAACCTCATGCAACAAGAAAAGTCATAGTAACTACAAACCATAGAAAAAATTTTTATACTATCTAGGGGTTCTAAATGCAAGTAAGAGACTCATGAGTTATGTCAATCCCTAGGGTTGGGGGTCATTGTCTCAAACTCGTCTCCTTTAGGGATATATTCAAAATTTTATACCAAAATAGTGTGGGTTAGGATTTGTGTAATTTGAATTATGGTATGTGATTAGTTTTAATTACGAATAGAAGAATGATGTAATTTATTTTATTAATAGATATTAATGGATTTTGGCTAAATAGAACACGAGTTAGAAATTTTACTATTGATCAGTTTATGCTAGATTGTCATGGTAGACAGTGATAATTAAACCATTAACTCACTTATGGATATAATAGGAAGAAGTGCCCACCCTTTTGAATATGATATATGAGATAAATATTTTTATATGTCAATCCATTATATTTTATATTATATCCATACTGGCTAAAAGTCGGATGGATATTATATAAGATATTCTCTAAAATAGTTTACCTTTAGTATGTGAGTCACATCATTATTGATAAGGATGATGACATGTAATTTTTGGGAAATGCATGAATATGTTGTGACCTGCAAGATGGTGATAGTCCTTATGAGCTACTTTTACTAGTATGGATCCCACGGGCGAAACTCAAGGAAAGTATATGTTAATTATGTAGGTATGACACTTATGAAGCTAGAAGTATAAATACTTAAAAATCATATCAATCATTGGTATTTATGACAATAAAATTTAAAAAAATAAAAATTTACATACAAAGTAAACATCAATGGTAGTTGACAAATTTTCCTAAAAGGTATGAGACTATGAATATCTCTCACTTAGAGATGAATTATTATCTGGGTGGTGACATGCCGAGAAGTTGATAACTATCTTGTATGTTATTAGGAAAAAGAATCATTCCACAATACCCAAACCTTAATTCTATATCCAATATAATATATATTGAGTGACTTAACAACAACATATAAATTAAATGAATGAATCATGGACCTAAGATTATTTAATAATTTGGGTATCTACTTACCAAATATGAGTTGTCTAATTATTGAATAATTGAATTGCTGATATACTTCCAAGGGGGTCAAAAGCTTGACAAAAATTTATTATACTACTTATACGACTCATGTACTTGTTGATCTCAATTAATAAGAAACTCTCATTAATGTGTTTTTTAGATGTTGCCTAACCAATTAAATTAGATGGATTAACAAAGTAGTAATACATAGCAACCCAACAATTTTTTTTGCATTATGTGATGTAATAATAACTTCATATTTTTTTCTATATCTATATTTGTACACACTTAGATACTTGTACACATTCACAATCAAAAGAAGTTGTAGAACTCAAATTTAAAAGTAGCTTTTTTGTAAGTCAAGTAAAGTTATGACACTCAAACCCAAAGTACAACATTTCTTCTAAAAAGGAAAGTCACAACCATACAAATTGTCACAATACTTTTATTATTAGCCACATCAAACTTTTATTTTTTATAAAACTCTGAGCCCTAATTTTGTGATATTTCTAAAATTTATTTTCCCCTTTTCTGGTGTAAAATTTTCCAACCCTAATTATCGATGATTTGAACAAACATGGATGATGAGATATTTATTTCAATGTTAAGGGTTAGAAAAAGCTTTTGAATTGATTTATAAAATTAAAAGAAAGTGATAAGATAATCCACCATTGAGGCTCCTTCAAAAGTTGAGGTGTAGAGACAACAATTTTTATAGAAATAAGAAAAGATGAATGACCATTATGTTGGCAAAGAAAGGATTTATAGTAGAGTAGGGATTATGAATGACCATTATTGAGAAAAGGAATTGAGGTCAACTATCCACACATATGAAAAGGGTTAATGTAACTATTGTTAGGGATTTTCACCATAATTTTGAATACATACAAGATAAGAGTTGCTATGTATGAGAAGTTTGAATAAATTTTGATATGAAGTTCATCAATGAGATACTTGGATTGCAATGAGTAATGTATGGTATGACCTTCAAATCCCTAAGATGAACATGAAGCTAAATTATAAAGTCATTGCCAAAATGTTGATGGTTGAAAAAGACAAATGTAGAGTTTTATCTAAGAGTGCATATCAGCACTTAGTGTGGAGAGAACTCATTGAGAAGATTATGGTATAGTTGTATTTCCTATGCAATTTTTTATATCCAACTCTCCACCTCTCAGCCATCTTTCAAGATAATAGAGTAATCTAGTTCTTTTCTCTAGTCAAAGGCTACAAATTATATGTGGAAGAGATTTTTATGAAGTTCATTCTAAAATCTCAAGTGAAAAAATTTATGCAATGTTTTACAAGGTCGAGTTGAAAGAGTTGTGATTAATGAAGAGTGAGATGAACTATGCTTGTGGATATCCCCCTAAACATCAGAAGGTATGAAGAAAGGGTGATAAGGAGACAAGAAAAAGGAGATTCTTGAAAAGGAAGAGTCCACTAGGGTTGGCCATGAAGAACCACCCTTTTTCTAAGTTTTCATAGAAGCAATGGATCAATGAGATGAAGAGAAGCATGAGGAAGAATCATCATTAATATTCCTGCCATATTTGACTAGGTAAGTAGGTGACATGGAAAAAAATCATCAACATTTAGCAAACAAATAAATTGGAAGTCGAATATAGAAAAATTCTCTAGATGGAGGAACAAAAATTCATGCATATTTTCGTTTTCCTAATGATGGATGTGGAGAGAAGATTCACCTAGTTGGAAGAGTACATGAAAAGAAAAGAAGTGAAATACAAAGTTACCATGATAAAAAAGAGATGCAAAGTTTGAGATGCATCTCGACAAGAAAGAAATGATAAAATGTATGAAGACTAGAGTGATAGGAAGTACCAAAATTATTTGGAAAGCTCTATGAGTCTATCACTAATGGATGGTAGAAAACTACGAATGAAAAAAATTAGATAATAAAGAAAAGACTATATTAAAGAGAGAAACAATTGGAACAAAGATTTGACAAGTTATAGTAAGAACAAGATGAAAATATACTTTTTTCCTGGTTCAATCGAAGTTACACTAAACTTCATTGGAAAGTGGAAAGATTTCAAGTGCAATGTATTCATGCTGATGATGGAATGAATGAAAAGCATTAAAAGAGATTCCAAGAAATTTTCTACATCCATACACTAACCTTCATTTTGTCCACATTGAGATGTGTACTATTCATGCAGATGATAATTTTGTTTGTTTGTGTATTAATGGTATTT
Organism: Sapria himalayana; assembly: GCA_029783825.1. Taxonomy (NCBI): domain Eukaryota; kingdom Viridiplantae; phylum Streptophyta; class Magnoliopsida; order Malpighiales; family Rafflesiaceae; genus Sapria; species Sapria himalayana. Next base: position 6,045,206 of record JAREIK010000438.1, read on the forward strand.
ACATTGTATTGAAAAAATGAAAAAAGATTTATTGTTTGGGTTGATCAGTAATTTTAGTGTGAGAGATTCTTCAACACTTTGTATCAATTTTTTAGATGGTTTGGTGTATATTAGTGTGTTTGTGCATATTTGTGCTTGTATCAAAATGATTTTACCGACTTAATGTTTTGAGGTATATTTGATGAAGTTTATTAAAATTAAAGCTATTTGGATGAAAATTAATAGACTTGATAGAATGAAAGCTAATAGATGAGAGATAGAAAAAAATAAACTCATGACATTTCTCATTTCATGACTTAACTATCATTTTACTAGGAAGTAGTTATTATGTCTTTTTTTAGCTATAATTCTATAAAACTACTCATGTCAATATTTGTATGCTACAACTTTACCATCAGGTTGACACTTTATCTCTACTATGCAATATAGTTTTTATGGTTGTGATATTATCCTGGAGTCATATCCATATATCTCTAAAATAATTTAGTGGTCAAGACTTTATTCCTATATTATGACATCTAATTAAGTGTCTCACTAGTATAATTAATCATGACAAATTCTAGCATTACTAATTATTCATTATAGAGTCAAAAAACTAAGTATTTCGAGTCACAACATTATCTTTTGCCACAATATATTATTCTAGAGAACATTTACTTTGGTCATTTAATTTATTAGCATCATATCCATGTGCTCTAGAGAGAAAACACAAAATCCATCGCTATTTCCAATGCCATGACTTTGGGTTAAGAGTGTAAATGTATCAATCACAACATTCCCTATGCATCGATATTTTGTGCTAGAAAGTAATTGTCTCAGTGGTGGCTAATCCTAATACGTCATTGTGTTCTAGAAGAGAGTAATTTTAGTTATGATATTCATTATCACAATGACTTTAGTAGTCTAGAAAAGATCAAATGAGACATGAAATTGTGACATCAAGCTATCATTGTGACTTCTAACTAAAAGTGTCACACCGATTTCTTGAAGTATTTAAGTAATAATTAGAAGAAACCCAAAAAAAAAGAATGGGAAAAATTGGATTTCGAGCCAAAACCATGACAAATCCTATCTATGTGATTCCAACCCCTAGGTAGGGGCAAATTCAAGTGAACGTGACAATAATTGATTGAGTTTTAGGTTTTGATGTTTGATTCATGCCTAGGCTTGCATTGAGAATCCTTGATTTTCATAAGATGCCTTTTAATACATCTCTCATGAAATCTTCTCAATGCTAGGCTACTTTGATATCTAGGGCTAGATTATATATTTGTGTGTAATGAAAATATAATTTTTTTATTATTGAATATTTGTGTTGATATTGTGTTGTAAATTACTGGTGGATATGGATATATTATAAAACTGAGATTTAGGGTTTTAGCTATATCATAGTTTTATAAATGTCAACCATGATGGATGGTGAAAGTTATGCCATGAGATACACTAATATGATATAATAAGATATAAGTGATGACCCTTCTAACCTTAATACTTGGGATAAATCTATGTGTAGAAACATGAGATTGATGTAAGTTTAATCATTGCAAGAATAATACTTATGAAGATGAAAGATCGAAAATAGTTATGACCAATCCAATGTGCATACTCTAGAAGAACTAAAATCGAATGTGTGAGTTAAGCATAACTTTAAAACTATATGTTTCCTTATAGTTGGGAGTTATATGTTGGTCATGATGGATTTTGATAGATAAGTCATGGGGCGCACACAAGAATAGGTGACCCATATGGTGGTGACAATCCTATGAGTCAAATTTTCTTATATGCTTTTTATATATGAGATTTATTGGAAGACATGTTTATTCTCAAGAGTATATTTCTTACGAAGCTTAAAGCACAAATATATTTATTATCATATTATCTCACATATTTAAGATATTAGAGATCAAATATTAAGAGTGTATATCTGAAGAAATTTTCAAGAGCAATTGACAATTTGATTAAAATAAGTTTATGTTCGGATGACCCACAAATGGAATGACTTATTGCTTCAAAGGTAATATACTGAAAAGGATAATTACGAAAGGGTCATTCTTGGTAATGATGGTCTAAGAATGATAGCCACCTTGCATTCAAAAAGGAAACTTGCATATTTTTCACACTAATTTACAAACCATTCAATAATCAAAAATAATATTGACCAAACACTAGAGAAATATCCTCATACATACGAAATTGAACCAACCCTAGCATTTAAGTATTTTTTTCGAAAGCACAAGTTTATCAACTCAACTCAAACAGTAGTTGATTCACAATTGATTGTTCGAACTACCAACTCAATTCCTATGAGATTAAAATTTAGATATATGCCGATGTTACGACTTGTATGGCTCATATACTTGCAAGGACTCAACAAATAGTTGTATCTTTTATTGTCTATCTTTTCATCAACCTTTAGTTTCCTTATGTAAACCCACGTGCAACATGCTTTTTTACAATTAGAGAAAAACTATATATGATTCAACATCTCATTCTTCTTCAAGGATTGTAATTCTAACTTCATGGCTTGCTCCCACTTCATTGTAGACTTTAGCCTCAAGTATAGTAGTGAACTCATATCTCATAGTATATTCAATAGTGTATGCACTACCAAAAAATGTCATGGGTGAATTCTAATCCATGTACATCTTCTCAATACATGTGATGCCCCTACTAAGTCTTCTTCATGATTATTAATGCTTGATTATGAAAAATTTCTTTCAACTTGTTCACTGAGTCAAAATCTTTTGCTATATTGAGTCATGACACTATAGATCGACATCATAACTTTAGACAAATTTGTGACTACATGCATCCATGTCACTACATTGAACCTAATCCCGACATCATATTTTTATGCTACAACTTGAGTCGGTTGATCTTTATAGACTTTTTGTTCTCCATGGTGACATCTACCACTTTTGTATAAGGATCTTCAAACAATGTCTTCTCAGTTGATTCACACTTATACTTCTTGAACAAAACATATCTATTATAGAAGGCTATTCTTGTCCCTAGATTTCAAAGCTTGTAACTCTTTACTTGTAATGCTATGAACTTGTACTTTTCTAATTTGATGTCTTGCTTGTTCCTTATTTCTTTCAGTACATGGACATAATCATTACAACCAAATATTCTCAGATGGGCTACATTTGGTTTCCTTCCATATAATACCTCAATTGATATCTTATCCTTCATTGTATATGTAGAAGTATGGTTCTTCAGATAGCACATTATAGAAACTACTTCAGCCCAGAACATCAACTCTTTATTCAACCTCCAAACTCACCAAACTTATCATGTATCATTTCTTCTTCATCAACTCTTTATTCAACCCCCAGCCACTCTATTCTATTGTGGTATTATTCTGATCATGTTCTTCCATGTGATTCCTTATTCAACATAGAATTGATCAATTGAAAAATATTCTATTTATTTTTCATGTGTAGAACCTTTATCTTCTTGTTCAATTATTTTTTTTATTTGCACTTTGAAATCATTTAACTTCTCTAAATACTTCCGATATTTTCTGAATGAAGTAGTTCCACACATACATATAGAAATCATCAATAAATGATAAGTAATATCTTGATATCTCAAATAATGCCTCCATTGTTTCTATGAACTTATCATTGTGAATTAGAACCAATGCTTATGTTGATGTGGTGGTAGTAGATTTGAACTTAATCAGCTTTTATTTTACATATAGACAATCCTCACAAAACTAAATAATCCTTGTACAATTTGGTAGTCCTACTACCATTTTATTTGAGAATAGATATCACATACTCTTCTCATTAATATGACCAAGTCTCTATTATCATGATATTTTTTTAGGTCAGAACACCATGTGACCATGTCATGACAATTAGAGGTGACAAGTGGACCAGATGGCCCGGGCATAGCATGAGGCATGACTTGATTGAGTCATGCTTGGCCCAGCATGACATTGTCCATAACTATGCCCAGACGTAGGTCTTACCAACCTGAGGCACATCTCATGCCATGTTAGCCCAAGGGGTAGTATGACTCATGTCAGGGTAGATATGACCCAGGTACTTAGCCCATTGGAACGATCCACCAGCATGGATACCATGACTTGGGACCTCATACTGAAATGTGGGCACGGTCCAATTGGTTGGTTTCGTCCCTACTTGGTTGGTTTAAAAAATATTAACGAAATAAAAAACCTCACCCTACCCCACCTGGTACACATGGCACATTTTTTTAATTAGCCCACCACAAGGTTGGCTAAGAGCATTTGCATGGCATGACCCAGGCACATTGCAGATGCCCCCCCCCCCCCCCCCCCCTCTCTCTCTAAAGCTAAGGTTTTTAGTTTTAGAATTAGAATTTTTTTTAAATCATAAAGAACATAGATGTGGAGTGGAGATTTGGTTGCTATTTGTATTTCAATTTCATTACCTAATGTACTGAGTATGAACTATAGTTTCTCTCTCTCTCTCTCATCTCTATAAATTGAGTATTGTTTTTTATTTAGTTTTTTAATATTAATTGTTAACTTATAACATAAACTAGAATAAAAAATAAAAATGGCTAATAATGAATTTAATGATAATAAAATTAATATTAATGTACACGTAGATAATATTAGTAATGATAACCCTACAAAAAGATATGAGGCCGTATCAAATATTTGGACTAGTCATGATGATGCATTTTTCACATGCCTCATCACCCACTATGTAAATTGTAAATGGATACTTAATAAAAAGATTTTAGAATATTTAGAGATTCTCCATCCACATGATAGCCTTGTCATATATGAGTGCATGATGAGAATCTTTAGAGATTATCATATTCAAAATAAAATATTTAGTATTACATTTGATAAATTATTAACAATAGAATACTCATTAACATATTTATTAAGACCATTAGAGATGGGCCATTAAAGATATTTTTCACGTTACATGCATGTGTCACATTATTAACCTGATAGTACAAGAGGGGATGAAGATTGTTTCTCTTGCTTTACAAAAAAATTTGAAACTCACCAAAATATATTTGAATGCCTAATAGATAACATGAATTTGGTAATCTCTGTTTGTCTTCAGGTCTAATGAAGAAGAAATTCTAAATGGATGTGACACACTGTTAGAATTATACTTACTTGATATTAGAGGCATATGTTGGATATGAACATGTGATATCTGACTATGTCAATAGAAAGAGTGACAAACTTATTATTGATGACAGAAACTATGATACCGAAATTTTATTTATGAAATTTCTGAAAATTTTTAATAACACATCGAATATGTGATTATCTATTGTTGTATATATAATTTATTTTTATTTAATAATCTGTTTGTATAACAAAATGGTTTTTCTGTTTTAATATTTTCATGTAAGTGCAGGAAAGGAAATATTAAAAGGCCGTGGATGCAGTAGTAGCACAATAATGGTGGTCCCGCTGTTTGGTCAGCGGGCCGAAATTTTTGGAGCAGAGCCTGACCCGTTCCATGATCCGACCTGCTGCAGTTAAATGAACTGAGATGTTTTTTAATATAAAATTATTTGTAATTTTATTTTCGGGTGGATGTTTTTGGACCAGTGGAATTGTTCATTGTCTCTCTCTTCTCTCTGCGTGATTTTTCGCGACTGCTCTATGTGCTGCATACTGTAAGACGTTTCCGTTTTGGTTTTAATCTATAACGCATAAGCATTTTCTGGTGGATGTAGCTAGTCGTACTGAGCAACTAGCGAACCATGTTATTTTCAGTGTTGATTTCTCATTTTTTGATTCTGTCGTGGATGCTTGCTGGATTGGAATATATATTGCTTGTTTTATGTGTTTATGTTGTTTCTGTTTCTTAATCTCACTACCGTGGAAGCGCAATTGCCCAATATCTATTCACTCTCACAACTTGCATTGCACTCAGGTGCATATACAATATTAGTGACAAGTTTAGGAAGTTTAGAGATGATCCTATATTTATTGACATGACTATTAAGATGAAAACCAAATACTTAAAGTACTAGTCTACCATTCCATCTATATATTATTAGGCTACCTACATGGATCCTAAGGTTAAGATGGAAGGGGTAGAAAATATTTTAACATGCATATCCGCATGCATGAACCAGGAACACCAACCTGAATGGTTCATTCACAAAAAATTAATTGAGTTATTTATATATTACGAAACTTGGTATGGTAGTGGTTGTAGCTAGGCTCTGAGTACTAACATGGACAAGGTATTCGAAGATGATGACTTCTCCATTCAGTTAGCAAAGGGTAAATGATGAGGTGGGTCATCGAATAGGAGTGAGATGTCTTAGTACTCAGATACTAATTACTACTCAATCCTATCATATAACGATAATAAGAACCTTGAAATTTTATAATAGCAGAAATCATATGAGGCCACCTATCTTGTGATGTCTAAGATGGCATGAAATCTTATGACTCCTCTAGCATCAAGCATAGTATTAAAGTGTGCTTTTTGTTGTTGTAGTCAATATCATTTCGGATATGAGATAGAGATTGTGGCTAGATATCATTAAAGCACTAGCATGCATGAAGAATTATGAGGATTTGAGGTTGGGCATCCGGATTGGGCTAGAACAAGAGTATAAGAGTTGCTAGCAGATGATGACTCATGAAACTTTGATGATGACTTTGTGCTTAGATATATGATGATAATCATTTGCATACTAATATCGATTGATATTGGGATTGAGCTTGATTATGATTGATGATTTTTATGTTGTATTATTTTATTTTTGGTTGGATTTAATGATAATTCGTTTTTATTATTTTTCATTATTAAAATTTATTATTTTATTTTATTGTGATTTATATAGAATAATATTATAACTCATTATGGATAATTTAAAATATTAAATTTGAAAAAATAAATATTTATAATCATAACCTTCCAACTAGTGATAGGTCAACTAGGCCAACATCCTCTGGGCATGACCTAGCATGCCCCGGCACAACCCAATTCTGCCTAGACTTGAGTATGTCGGGCCATTCTGGGCCGACAATAATCAAGTTGTGACATGGTCGGAATGGCATGGTTGCCTTACTAGGTTGTGCCAAGCACGGCATGACTGCCTACTGTGCCATGCCCAACACGACATGGTTTTTAGACTAGACCACCAAAAATAAACTATGCCAGCATGACACAACTCATTTTACACCTCTAGTGACAATGAAATCAATTGCGATAACATATTTCTACTTAGTGACTCGATGATGTTGTCCATGGATTTCTTCTTATAAACAAAGGACAATAATTCAGATATGATAGTACTTGCTAAAAGTTTGTACAAGCTTCCACACCTTGTGAAACTAGTAATTATTATTACTCCACATGTTGTCTTGCAAAACTTTTCATCATAGTTGAACTTCACACTAGTATCCATCATCACACTTATAGAAATTAAATTTCTACTTAAATTTGGAATATGTGTGACTCTTGAAATTAATTTGAAAGTCTCATAATGTATCTTTATCTTTACCTTCACATGAGCAACAATCATAATTATAAAGACATTTCTCATAGTTACATCTTCTCTAACATATGGCTCAAAATGATTGAACAAACTCTAATGAAGATTTTGTGATATGACATAGAGATGTCAATGGCCCGGCCTGAGGCACGACATGATTCAGCCATGCCTAGCCCGACACTGCATGGGAATGACCCGTGTTCATTCCTGTGAAGGGTCTGTTCACTACATAGCTTATGTCTTGTCGTGCTTAGGCCAACTAGGCCATGTGCTGGGCTATGCATGGCCAGGTATGAAGGCCCGGTGGCATGGTATCTGGGCATGAGCCAATATATGCTCCGTCACACCCAGCTCGATGCCCTCGATCCAAACCTAACTACCTGAGTCTCGACAAATCCAGATTTTCCATTGGGTTGAACCCAACCCATGGTCTTTTTTGACTCAGGACTGAGACCATTGACATCTCTGCCTCCATTGACCACTCCATTGTAGAAGCCAAAGCTTTGGAATGAGAACTGTTCGGGTCGATTTGATGGCCGAACAGACCAATGGTAATAAAAAAAATCAATCCAAGCCATTGGATTTCACCTCTAATGACTATAGGGCATAATCTGATGGCCCTAAGAATTTTGCCCATTTTTTAATTATTAAAAATTCAAAAAAATCAAAAAAATATATATATATATTTTAAAATTATTTTATTAATCTATAAAATCCCCCCCCCCCCATTCATTCTAAGATTTATGTTAAAAAATATAATTCTTTTGCTCTTCTCTCTTTCTGTCTCTCTATTTTTCTCTCTCTCGAGATTTTGGCATTTCATATTTTGGGACTCAGCTTTATTGTGGATTGTGGTGCGCATGTGGCACGGACATAAAAAAACTAAATTTTAATCATTACAGTTTATGAATATTTTTTTTATTAATTAGATTTTTAAATTTTAAATATTTTATCTCTAGTCTAGTCTCTCTTTCTAGTCAAAAAAATAAAATAAAATAAAAAATGACAAATATTAATTTAAACAATGAAAATGAAATTAATTATAATTTAGAAAATAAAAATCATATGGAAAGGTTATGAGCTGCCGCAAATTTGGTTTCTCTAGTCGTCTTGACCCAAATATCTAAAAAATAAAAAACAAAAGGACTTTAGTATGTTAGACTCACTTTAATATAATAAAACAAAAAAATAGTAGGGGTGCCAAAGAAGAATCAGTATTGTGTAAATATTGTAAGAAATTTTAAAGCTGGAAGAGTTAATGTAGGATTGGGCACCTTAAGAGGAATGTCAAACTATACACCAAAAAATATTGTGCATTAGATCCTAGGCAAATCAAACTCAACAATTGGTTATTTGAGGCTGGATGCAGTTAAATCTCAAAGTTTACCCCTTCATATACTGCAATGAGTTGGGGAGGAAAGGTAGGGTCAAACTGATCACCACGATGGGTCTTCCGATTATATTTTTAAAGGATCCAAGTGTTGTCAGTATCATGCAGATATATTTTTAGTCTGGATATCATAGGATTCTTAGGTCCATAACTATGAATGACATACTAAAATATTATAAGTTAGAAAAACAAAATAATAATTAATGAATTTAGAGAATATAGTTGAGTGGTGTCCGTGATATCTGATATTTGTACTAGTCATGATGATGTATCTTATGCAAGCCTCGTCGCCCACTATACAGATTCTAAATGAACACTAAATAAAAAAATTAGAATTTTATGAGATTCTCAATCCTCATGATGTCCCAACCATTTTTGAGTGCATAAAAAAATCTTTAGAGAATATAATGGAGTAGTGATTAATATGTTTGTTAGGAATATTAGAGATGGACCATTATAACAAATTTTCCACATTAGATATATGTGTCACATGATTAACCTAATAGTACAAATGGGGATGAAGGTGTGTTCTTCTACTTTAGAAAACTTACGTAACTCACTAAAATATATTCGCATGCCTCGCTAACAATAGGAGTTTGGTAGTCTATTTTTCTACAAATCTTAAGAAGAAGAAATTCCAATAAAATCTGAGACACCATTGGAATTATACTTACCTAATGTTGGAGTCATGTGTTGGATACGAATATATGATATCCGACTACGTCATTAATAAGAGTGACGAACTTATTATTGACGACACTGACTGGGCTATAGAAGTTTCATTTATAAAATTTCTAAAGATTTTTTATGACACGGCAAACATGTGTTCATCGGTTTATACTCCCACAACTTGCATTGCACTCGGGTGCATATGCAACATTAGTAGCATGTTTAGGAAGTATCGAGATGACCCGACACTTAACGATATAGTTGTAGAGATGGAAACCAAGTACTTTAAGTATTGGTCCACCATTTCATCTCTTTATTGTTTTGATACCTACATGGACCCTAGGGTTAAGGTGGAAAGGGTAGAAAATATTTTGACTTACATTTCCATGTTCATTAACCTGGAAGACCCACCTGAAGGGTTTATTCACGAAAAGTTGACTGAGCTCTTTACATACTACCATACTAGGTATGGTGGTAGTACTAGTAAGGCTCTGAGTATGGACATGGATAACATATTTGGAGATGGTGACTTCTCCATTCATTTAGATAGGGAAAAATGATGGGATAGACCGTCAAATAGGAGCAAGCTGTCTTTGTACTTAGATACCGATTACTGCTCAATCCTATCATATTTTGATACTAAGAATCTTGATATATTACCATGGTGGAAATCATATGAGTTCACCTTTCCCATTCTATCTAAGAAGGCGCAGGGTATACTGACTCCTCTAGTGTCAAGCATAGCATCTGAGTCTGCTTTTTCTATTATAGTGAATATGAATTTGAATAGGAGATTGAGATTATGTCTAGTTATTTTTGAGGCTTTAGTATGCATGAAAAATTTAGAGGATTCGAGCTTGGGCATCGAGGATCATGTTGGGACTACAGCAAAAGCAGAGGAGTTGATTGCTGATAATGATTCATGTGATATTGATATTGAGGATGATATGATGATTGATGACGTTGAGGATTGACGATTAAGACACAGATGTCTGATATTTTATTTTGATTAACTCATTTATATTGTATTTGTGTTTGTTTAATTTTTGTTTGTGATATTACTTTGATACTTGAGTTTTTGCCTTTGTCGATTGATGCATTTGATGTTTGAAACTTGAATATTAATTTTATATGAATTTTTATTTTGCATTGGTTTTTAATTTGTATTCATATTTAAGTTTTAAAATTTTATTAATTCATACACTAACACTTACACTCATACACATTTAGTTAAAAAATGTATGTTGTTTATTATAATAAATAAACTTAATGTTTTATTAAATTTAATTAAATAAAAATATAAAAGTAATTATTTATTTAGTGTTAACAATTAATATTAACTAATTACTAAAAATATATAAATTTATAAGTATTAAAAATATATAATGATTTACTAATCTAAAAAATATTAATATATTTATAAAAAATTAAAAATTGGCCCATATGAGCCAGAACTTGCCCATATAGGCCCGACCTAACATGGTTTCTTCACTTGTCAGGCTGACCGGCCATGTCGAGCCTAGCCTGATGAAACCATGTTCGACCAGGCATGGCATGGTGGCCCGGTTGGGTGACCTAAAACTTGGCCAATTTGGGCTAACCCGGCTCATTTGACACCTCTAATGACATGCATTTTTTTGATAAATTAGATGTCTTCATCAACATGAGTAACATATGCCTCAGCAAAATGTAGGTCTCTACCAGTAGATGACTTCTTGAATTACAAGCCATCTCTCTCTTGAATCATGACTTGTGATAATAAGATGTTGCAACTTGAGTTAACTTTCTTCCAACCTTACAATAATCTCTCTTTAAATGCATTGGTCTATCGCACTTCCAATATTTCAATTTCAGCTTATCCATGCTCTTTGATCTTTTTCTTGACTTGGACTTACTTCCAAGCTAGTTCATACTTTGGTCTTCAGTCTTTCCTCTCAAAATAATACATCCTTAAAGTATTTCCTCATTTTTCTTCTTCTTTTATCCTTTAATAGTAGAACTAAAACTACTAACTCATAAGATAATCTTATTGCATCACTATCAATATTGATAATCTAAATATCTTATTAATCACTTAGTGAATAGAATAGGGTAGTAGCTTTATCATTATCATTGTTCTCACAACCAATAGATGATAGTTGGCTGATCAATATCTTGAACTAATCTAGATGTGAGATAAACAAGTCATTCTCCTCCATGTGCAACATAAATCATCTTCCTTAGGAATAATTTCTTGACTAGTGACTTGTTTTAATAGAGCCTCTCCAATTCTATCTATGAGTCCTTCATGGTTCTCTCATCAGAAATATACATCAATACCTCATCTATCAAAAATAATCGGATCAAGTCTTATGCTCTTCAATATACCATTTCCTATTTGATAGTATCTACAAGTATTGTTTCTAATTTATGATCACTCATTATTGGCTTTGAATCTTTTATCACAGACCAATAATTATGATCAAAAAGAATTACTTTCATCTTTAACTTTCATAATTAAAAACCATTCCACATGAATTTCTCAATCTCAACCCTAGATGTCATCGAACTCAAGGTTCTCTAATCTACTTCTAATCATCTATTCAATAGAAAACTCTATATCTTATCAAGTTTTTATACAAAACTATGGCTTTGATCCCAAATGCTAAGATCTAAGAGTCCCAACTATTGAAATTAATACTAAAATTAAGAACTACACATGGCTTTGATAACAATTATTAAAAATCTATGAGATACCAAGGATGAATGATGGTTGGGTTTAGGGTTTCCAAGGAGTGAAATTAATCACAATTAGAACTCTAATAGAAGAAGCACATGTGCACACATGAGAGAAGTGAGAAGAAAGAGAGAGAAGAAGAGAAATATGAGAGAAACATTTCTTACACTATTCATGTTTCCAGAAGACCATCATTTTTGTATGAGAACTTTTACTCTCTTTTCACAAACCATCTTTTGTTATTCTAATGTTTTATCTATGATAGATATATTTATAAGCCTTTAAATAGTAACCAAAAAATATTTTAAACTTGAGCTCAAGTCATGACATCCTATAACATGTCGTGGCTTCACAGATACTGCAACTCTAAATTACAAGGCATGACTTGAATCCCTAAAGGTACAAGTCACCAAAATACAAAACATTTTGTAGAAATAAATATTATAAATTGAGTCATTTCTTTATGATACAAGTTATAATTCCAAATATGTAATCTTTAGTTGCAACATCTCTTGACCAGTTTCAACTCTATTCAAATCACAACTCCAAGACCAAGGTCATGACTCCAAATTATATTTATTGTTCTAGCATTAATTGTCATGATTCTATAGAATAGGGCTTCTTATTTTAGTCTAGTTGGGACTCCACAAAATAGTGTCACAACATTAATATAGATCTTCTTGCTTTAGTCTAGTCATGACTTCATAGAACAAAGACATACTCTATTGTAGATCTTCTAGCTTTATTGAAATCATGAATTCATAGAATAGGATAATGACTCTACTATATCGACAACAACTTTATAAGAAGTATTACTCAATCCTAACAAGAAGTTGGTACCCTAACCTATGCTCGTTTGATAAGTCTAGTAAGGGTGTTATTTGGCTTTTTCACTATTTCTATAGTAATTGGCTCAATAGGCATCGCAAGCATTATAGGAGTTTGGCTAAGTACTACTTTGAGATTTGTATCATCTTCAACTTCTTGAAATGGATTTTTCCTAGAATCATTACATATATCAAAAGGAGAAAATTCAGAAATATTAAAGCTAGAACTAATATCATACTCACCTAAGAGATCTAGTGTTTAGATATTTGATTGATCCATTCAAGTACTTAGAATGACCAATCTTTCTTTGGAAGTAGCTTAGAGTGTCTCTATTTATGAAACATCTTTTTTTTCACATGTAACCAAATCCAATCTCATGGTTAAAATATAACTTTTTTATGTCCTTTATTAGCTTGATTATCATATTTCTCTATTTTTTTTCTATGTTAAATCTAGTTTTTTCATTAGATTCATAATTAATCCATATTTTTTTCCATCAAAATTAACATGTTCTCTTAAATGTAAAAGAGTCAAGTAGCGGAGTAACAAAGCATTAAAACCATAAATAATTTTTAAGTAAAAATTCTATAGCATAATTGATACTTCGATTATGAAAAAATTCAAGATGTGGTTAACATTCTTGCCAGTTCTTAATAATGATAGCTCTTAGCATGATTGATAATGTTTTGCTAACTACTTTAGTTTGATCATCAATTTGTAGATAACAAGTAGTATAAAATAAAAGCTTATTTCCCAATGTTTCTAAATGAGTTTTCTAAAAATATTTTAAAAATGTCATATCAATATCTGAAATATTACTTTTAGAAATGTCATACAATCATACAATTTTTTTGAAAAATAAGTTAGATATGCATGATACATCATCATTTTTGTGAAATAGAATAAAATGTGTCATTTTGAAAAATCTAACTACCACCACAAAAATTATATTATTTTCATTCTTATACCTAAGAAAACCCAACATTAAATCCATAGAAATATCAACCAATAGTTAATTGGGCATAGGAAGAAAAGTATATAGACCATGGAGATTTTTCTTAGACTTTTCTTTCTCATAGTTTATACATTTCTTATAGTTTTATTAGCATGATTAGCATATTTTTCTATATTACAATCTATGTTTGATCTAGTTTTTTATGAATTTGATTAAGTAATTTTTTTCTCTTTCCAAAAAGTTTTTAATTTACTAATTTATCTGGTTATCTTATTCCCTTAAAGGTAAAAAAGTCAAGTAGATAGGTATCAAAGAATTAGAACTATAATTAACTTTAAGATGTAAAAATTTAGTAGTAGAATGAATATTTGGAATATATTGAAATTCAACTTGCGATAAGTATTCCTCCCAAATGTTTATATTATTATGAATATAATATATTGCATAATTGATACTTTACTATTAACTACTTTAGTTTGAGCATTATGTCATGGAATTAGTCTTTTCACTAAGCACTCGTGCGACACTTAGACAACTTACCCCTTGTTGTTGTTAAGTCAACCTTACTTTCGCCTTGCTTGTTATGCTTGGAATCTACCCACAACTAGGAAGCAAAGAGAATTTGAGAGAATACTTGAAAATAAAGAAAATAATTTATTGAATAATAAAATCTTACAAGAAACTCTTAACTTGGTGGTTTACAAATGAGGCCGCCTCCTCTTTAAATACATGCATAGGGAAGGGTTTAAAATCTTTGAAGGTTCCTATAAGTCTAGAAAATTCTATTACATATATTCAAAAGGATTATAGAATAATCTAGGATAATCTCATTCTTTCTATATAAGTGTGGACTTCTTCTGAACCTTCTAGAACATTTTGCATTTTTTGAGTGAGGGTGTGACATTCTTCCCCACCAATACTGTAGACATCCTCATCAATTTTTCTGCCTGGAACTGTTCGATCTATTTTTGAAACTATCACAATTTGTTAACTGGATCCTAACTGGCTACATTTTCTGGTAGTCCCCTCCATTTTACTAAATATTCTTTGTTGGACCGAAAGTTGATCTTCCTTAGGTCCCAATGTGCCACGATGTACTCCACCTCCATATCATAGGAGGTCTCTACTACTGTGGGCACCCTCATAGAGACTCCTCGACCTAAATCTTCTTTATCTTCATGATAAGGCTTTAGATTGCTAACTTTGAAAACATGATGAATCTTCAACCTTGGTGGTAACTCAACTTTGTGAGATACCTTGCCAACTAGTCCAAATATAGGAAAGGGGTCTTCATACTTCCTCACAAGTCACTTGTGCACCTTTCGAAGGGACTTGAATTGTTGCGATTGAAGCTTGACAAGTATTAAGTCTCTAAATTAATATTCTACATGTCTTCTTTTCTTATCAGCTAATTTCTTCATCTTCTTAGCATTCTTCCTTTAGAATGAGCATGCTATATTAGATTGCTCATGCCATCACTTAGCAAATTTGTAGGCTGTTGGACCCCTCCCTGTGTATCCTCTAGCTAGGGAGTGAGGAGTCATTGATTATTGCCCCATGACTATCTCGAATAGAATCCTCTCAGTTGTATCACTTATGTGTAGTTTATAGGAGAACAGAGCCACATCTAGTAATTTGGCCCAGTCAGTCTGATTGGCACTCACAAAGTGCCTCAAGTACAGCTCTAGTAATGCATTCACTCGTTTTGTCTGCCCATTAGTCTGGGGATGAAAGCTAGTATAGAAGTGAAGTTTCATGCCCATGAGTTTAAAGAGCTGCATCCAAAACATTCCAGTAAAGCATGGTTCACGATCACTAATGATAACATTCGGCAGCCCCCAATACTTTACCACGTTATTGAGGAATAGCTTGGTCATCTCTTCTGCTGTGCAATCTTTAGGGGTTGCTATGAATGTAGCATACTTTTAAAATCGATCTTCTACCACTATGATAGATCCATTTTCCTCAGACTTGGGTAAGCTGATAATGAAGTCCATAATGACACTTTCCCAAGGTTACTCTACTATAGGTAGTGGTTCTAGCA
Source organism: Sapria himalayana (assembly GCA_029783825.1). Classification (NCBI taxonomy): domain Eukaryota; kingdom Viridiplantae; phylum Streptophyta; class Magnoliopsida; order Malpighiales; family Rafflesiaceae; genus Sapria; species Sapria himalayana. Next base: position 6,061,290 of record JAREIK010000438.1, read on the forward strand.
GTCCCTTGGGAAAGTGTTGCTCTACTTTATCTTGTTGGTACACTAGACAAGTCTTCACATATGTCTCCACATCATTCTTTATCTTTGGCTAGTAGTAGACAGAATCTAGTAGTTCCCTTATGCATCATTTCCCTGGGTGTATAGCTCATTATGAGTCATGACCCTCCTTGATAAGATTTCTTCTAATGTTTTCCCACTTTGGCACATAGAGTCACTTTTTTTTGTCTAGAGCGAATCATTATCTACTCAAAACTGCTCAGTCTTTCCCTCGTGAGCCTATGTAATGATACTCTCGGTCATTGTATCATGTTGAATCCCCTCCTTTATGAGATCCACCCTCTCTAGGGCTAGCTAGTCATGGATGCTAGCTCCACTTTTCTGCTCAAGGCATCAGCTACATGATTGGTTATGCCTGGCTTGTACTCCAACATGTAGTGAAACTCTGCCAGGAAGTCTTGCCACCTTGCTTGCCTGGGACTTAGTTTCTTCTAGGTCTAGAAATAACTAGTAGCAACATTATCTATCTTCACTATGAAGTGTGATCCTAACAAATAGTGTCTCCACTTCCGCAAGCAATGGATGATTGTCATCATCTCCTTCTCTTGAATTGTTTACCACTTCTCTGTGTCATTGAGCTTGTGACTTTCAAAAGCTATGGGGTGTTTCTCCTGCATAAGAACCCCTCCAATGGCAAAGTCAGAAACATCAGTGTGTACCTCGAACACCTTGGTATGGTCAGGTAGTGCCAATACTAGCTCCTTCATTATAGCCTTGTTCAAGTCTTCAAAGGATTGCTAGCATTTTTCATCCAATGTCCATGCCTTACCCTTCTTGAGAATATCTGTTGATAGAGCTACTTTTGTTGAGCAACCATTGATGAACCACTGATAGTAGTTAACTAGGCCCAAGAAAGACCTTAATTATGGCACCTTAGTATGGGATCCCATTCCTAGATGGATTTGATCTTGCTTTCATCCATCATGAGATTGCCACCCTTGATGTAGTATCCCAAGAAGCCCACCTTTTCAAGGTAAAAAGAACATTTATTCTTCTTCACGCATAACTCATTTTGCCTTAGTAGCCGGAACACCTTTCTTAGATGATAAACATGCTCTTCCAAGGTATTGTTATATATAACAATATCATCTAGATATACTGCCACAAATTTATCCAAAAAGGGATGGAATATATTGTTCATCAAAGTGCAGAATGTAGCATGTGCATTAGTAAGCCCAAAGGGCATCACAAAAAACTCATAAGAGCCATACTTTGTTACACACGTGGTCTTTGCCTCATCTTTTTCAGCAGTCCTTACTTGATAATACCTAGATCAAAGGTCCAACTTAGTAAAGTACAATGCTTTACCAAGTTGGTCAAATAAATCAGCAATGAGAGGAATGAGATACTTATTCTTGACCGTAACCTTGTTGAGCACCTTGTAATCGATGCACATCTATAGTGACTCATCATGCTTCTTTTGGAATAAGACCAGCACACCATATGGATCCTTAGATGGTTGGATGAATTTGGCATCTAACAATTCCTTCAGCTATCTTTTTAATTCCTCCAACATTGGGGGTGTCATCCTGTAGGGCCCCATGGCAATGGATTTTGCTCCTAGATCCGACTCGATTTTGTGATCTTCCTCCCTCTTAGGTGGGAGCCTTTTGGGCAGCTCCGATGACATTATATCTTTGAATTCATCTAGCACCTTCATGATTTCCATGTATAGGACGGGCCGGGCCGGCCCGGCATGAGGCACGACACGGTTCAGCCGTGCCCGGGCCCGTGCCGTGCCCGGGTTAGGCACGAGTCGTGTTGTGTTGTGTCGTGCATGACCTGGCACGGTTCGACCCGTGGCACGGCACACCGGCACGGGTTCATCCCATGTCGGGTGTCCCTTGAGCCCGTGGTAGCAATGGCCACTCCCACCAAAAAGACCGTGGTTCAGGTCTGATTCGACCCAACCTGCGATCCCCCGAATTTCGAACCGTACGGACAGGCCAACCCGAGCGGGCCAGGCAAGGCACGGCACGGCCTGCCGTGCATGCGGGCCATGTCGGGCCCGGCTATTTTAAACCATGCCGGGCCAGGCACGACACGGTACAGTAACCGTGCCTGGCCCGGCACGAAGGCACGCTCGTGCTCAAAAAAAATGGGTCGGGCCAGCCCGACCCGGCCCGTTTGACACCTTTACTTCTATGGGCATAGAATTTCCCATAAAGTCACTAGGGTCTTCCTTAATGGTTGCCAAGTATGTAACCTCATTCTTTTTCAACCCCTTCTCCAATTGCATATCTGACAGCACAAGCATTTTAGCTTTACCTTTGATGATTGTGAGAACAATGCATGGAGCCCCCTCTTCTAAGATAGCCATCGAACATAGAAAAGGTATAGGCACAACTTTTACCTGGTGAAGAAAATCTATCCCGATAACTATCTGGAAATCATCCATGGGTATCACCGTGAAGTTGACCTTACCTTCCCAAGGCCCGATCTTAATGGTCACCTCATGAGCTATTCCATGTGATGATATGGCAACGAAGTTTATTGCCTTGAATCATCCTACTTCATTGGGTGTTGGGAGCTTGAGTGTCCTTGCCTCCTCCTTTGAGACAAAGTTATGTGTGGGCTCGAAATCTATCATGTCCTTAGTAGACAACTCATTCACCTTGGTCTCCACGTATATGAGTCCCCTACTTTGAGGCTTCTCCTTAGCTTGCTTGATCTTGAGGGTATTCATTAGCTGCATTGACCCCATGTGAGAGACATCATCCTCTTGTTCGATCTCCCTCTCGATCATGGCATTTAGGACCTTTCTTTTAGGATATTCACGTGCCTAGTGTGGTCCATCACACAAGAAGCAATTGGTTTTTGGCTTGAAATCTCTATGCTTATCCCCACCATTGCATTCTTTGTTAGTAGAAATTGCACTTGATCATTCCTTAGTGTTATAGTTTTTGTATCCCCTGTCTCCCCCACCTTTGGCATTGACTACCCTTGAAAGATGGTTTGGTTTGAGAAGAGTCTCCCCTTCGAAATTCCATGAGTGACTCTGCTACTACCATGGTCATGGCTAAGTCGTGGACACTATGTCTCCTCAATTCTTGTTCAGTCCAGCCTTATGGGTTCTCCATAAAATTGAAGATCAGCCTTACCGGTTCTGTCTCATTCATATCAAGTGCCTCAAGCATTAAGGAAGAGAACTCCTTGACATAGTCCCGAATAGATCCTGTGTGCTTGAGATGTCTAATATTTCCTACGAGCTATGTATCCTGCATCTTATAGATAAAACTATTTTTTTATCTCTCTTGAAATCGACCCAAGTGCCTATGGTACACATCCCTCTTTCTATCTCCATAAATTTTTTACACCACCATAGAGTTGCATTATTAGTGAGATAGAGAGTAGCAGTGCGTACCTTTGTTGCCTAACCAGTTAATGATATTGTCTCAAAATATCTCTTCATGTGTCACAAATAGTTGTCTAGCTTTTTAGCATCCCGATTTCCCATAAAAGTGTGAGGCTTTGACACATCCACCCATTGGGCCTCATGAGTGGACATAACCTGAGCCGACAATGTTATATTGTAGATTGCCACTTCTTGTTTCAGCTCCTCCTCATGCTTGGTCAAGACCTCCACCCTTGATTCTAAGCTTGTGAGCATGTCCATGACCTTCATAAACTCTTCATGTGACACCACTAGGATTGGCGAGCCTTGCATTCCCTCTTGGAGGTCTAGGTTCTGTATTTTGAAATCCTTCATGACCTTCTCCATGCTTTGCTCTATAAGATCGAACCCCTCTTTAGTATCTGCCATGACTACCTTTAACCAGGTCACTCAACTGTCCAAGCTTGTGAGAGGATCATGAGATTTGTCCCTTCCCCGAACTTGCTCAGCAATTTCCTCCAAATGAGAGCTCGACATCATATCTACCAAGTTACTCTCACACGATGCAACCTTGCTCCGAGACCAACTGTTACGGACTTAGTCTTTTCGCTAAGCTCTCATGCGACACTTAGACAACTTACCCCTTAGATGTTGCTAAGTCAGCCTTACTTTTGTCTTGCTTGTTATGTTTGGCATCTACCCACAACTTGGAAGCAAAGAGAATTTGAGAGAACTTTTGAAAATAAATAAAATGCTTTATTAAATAATGAAATCTTACAAGAAACTCTCAACTTGGTGGTTTACAAATGAGACCACATTCTTCTTAAATACATGGATAGGGAAGGGTCTAGAACATTTGAAGGTTCCCTATAAGTCTAGAAAATTCTATTACATATATCCAAGAGGATTCTAGAATAATCTAGGATAAACTTTTTCCTTCCATACAAGTGTGGACTTCTTCGTAATCTTCTAGAATGTTTCGCTTTCTTTGAGTGAGGGTGTGATAATTAGCTGATAGATGATGAATAGTAAAAAATAAAAGCTTACTTGCCAATATTTCCCATAAAATGTTCCAAAAATAGCATAGAAACTTAGTATTTATATCTAAAATAATACTCTTAGGCATGTGTTCTATTTGCAAAATACAAAATAATACATGTTATTTTACTGAATATGCATGATGTGTTTGCATAAAAAATACATTTAAATTAAACTATTATATAAACTTTTAGCTTTGTTAAATTATGATGAATAATGGTGAAATTAATTATTTTTTATATGAAATATATGGCTTGGTAGAATTGTTGAGTAGGAGGGGAGCGAAAATTCATGTAAAGCATTCTTCATGTTATGACTTTGTTACACTCCCATTGGCTTAAAGAATAGTTTTGAAATTTTGTTTGGCTAAAGCTCTAAATAAATTGTCATGACAATCTTCATACATTATGATTTTACCATATTGTTAACATAATTATTTCATTATAAAATATATTATTTTTGGCAAAAAACTTATGTCTGTAAAATTCATTTTATATCAAGCAACCAAATGCCTTATCAATGCTAAAACTCATGATATTATCTAGCACTATGACTTTCTCATTATATAGCTGCAAATACAAAGATAAAAGTTTCATCTTTTCTCTAGTACTATGACTTTTGACTATAGAGAATTCTAAATAGTATTTACTCAAGCCACAATCATTTCCACAATTAAAACTTTTTGCTCCAAAGAAAATATCAAAGTCATGGTCATTCCTAGCATTGCGACTTTGGGTTAAAGAAAAAAAAAATACATGAGATGAAACCATTCCAAATGCTACAACTTCATATTACAGATCAAAAAACATGAGTAGTGACAATTATCAATACCAAGACTTTATATTATAGAGAGGAAATGGATGAGTCATGACTATTACTAGTGCTACAACAATCGAATATAAAAACCCCCAAACCAATGGTCATTCATAGTATAGCAACTTTGTGTTGAGATAGAACAAAAGTCTTGGCCATTCCCCATCATCACAACTTCTCTCTTAAAATGCCCATCCATTCGAGTATAAAAGCAAAATTTAGGGAGAAAAAAAAAAAGAAATGTCATGGATAGCAAGGGCATGAAAAAGAGAGGTGAAGGGGGCTAGGATTTAGAAGCAAAAATTCACTAAACCTTCGAGGATATCCATGGGAAAGGGGGTGATGCAAGCCATAAGCATAAACCCTAAGGGATGAGAATGAGTTTTAACTCCCACATATGAGATAATCTGATATACATGAATAAGAAGTGTATGTTTAGGATATTGATTCCTAGACACTCTTGACATTTATCATAAGAACCCAAAATTTCATGAGATATATTTTAAACTATTTGGTGTAAAATCTTATTCAATGTCAAGATTTTGAGGTCTAGGATTGGTATATTTTATTTTATATGATGAATATATAATTGAAAAATTTTATGCTTGGCTTGTAATGTGGGTTGGTTACTGATGAATGTAATGTTTATTTTGAATTGAAATTAGAATTTTACTATTAGTAGGTTTATGCATGTTAAAATGATGGATGGTGATATGTAAACCATGAATCATACTCATATGTAATTGCAAAAAAAAGTGATAGCTCTTCCGATTGTGATGTGTGAGAGAAACCTATACATCAAAACTTGATATTAAGGTAAGTTTAATAGTGTGAGTATGACACTTCGAAGTTGAATGCATGAATTATTACATAAATCAATCTATTGTGCATATTTTGGACAAACTAACCCTCAATTGATTTAAGAGTTTTATATGATATTTTTTTATGAAATTTATCTTAAGTGTGAAAGTTGCATTATCATCTTGGTGGATAGTGATTGCTAAACCATACAACACATGTGAGTAGAGTTGACTCGTAAAGTGGTGATAATCCTATGAGTTACTTTATTTTGTATGCCTCTTACTGGTGAGGTTTGAGAGAATGTGCAATATTAATTATTAAGAGTATGATGTTTAGGAAGCTAAAAGTACAAATAATTTTAATACCACATCAATTCACATATTTATGTTATATGTTGTTGGAGAATAAAAATATATACATGAAACCATGAAGCATAGTTGATGAATTTCTTAAAAGGTATTGACTTATAAATGACCATTGAGCATGAATGATTTATTATTTCAATAATAAAGTATCAATGGGATAAGCATGAAAGGATCATAATTGGGTGAGGGGACCCAATAAGTGACAACCACCTTATGTCTGTATGCTAATAGGCCACTTTCATATAAATCTTGTATTTATTTTACAACCAAGCACAATAACAACCAAATAATTTAGAGACAATTATTTATAATGAAATGAACTAACCATAGAATTTAATAGTGTTACCAAAACCCAAAATTTATCCTTCTAACTAGAGTAGTAGTTAACTCACTATTGGTTGATCAAACTACCTACATAATTGCTATGGGATTGATATATGGATGAAAATATATTTTACTACTTACAAACCCATATAATTGTGGAACTAGGTTGGATGAGATATTCTAGCTCAATGAAATTTTGGGACATTACTTATTCCTGAAAGTTTGGCATCATAATAAAGTTATAATTAGTTTTTGATGTTATTATTGATAAATATTTAGTTTGGTTAGTTAATTTTAGTTAACGTAACTATCTTTGAAAAAAATAATTTTATTTTTAATAGTTTGGATAATAATATTTTAATTATTTATTTAATTTGAATTACATGTCTTATATTATTTTTTTGTATTTTTTAGTTAAGTATTTATTTCTTTTTAGCTATCACTTTTATGAGTATAAATTTTTGGACTGAGCTAACACCTCTAGAGACATATTTAGAGAGCCAGAAGAGTAATTTTGAGACAAAAAGTTGAGAAAGAATAGATAGAAGAAATTGGAAGCATTAGAGAAGCCCAAGGAAGTGTTGAGCAAGTTTTCCAACAAACCAACCATCACCACACATTGTGAGACTATTGAAAACCTATTATGATGGATATCCACTCTATGATTCAAATGCAAGTAGTTAAAGTCAATTATCTTGAGTTGAACCTGTGTATAATTGTGATGGTTTAACAATATAAATATAGTTGGAGAATATCAAAGGATTCAAATGGGCACCAACTATTGTTTAAGAAGTGTGATATAGTTAAAATGAATGGAGTTAGTCTGTATGCTATCGAATTGTATCTATTCCCCTTTTATTTGAGATACAAGGCATGAAGTTGGTCCTAGTATTTATCTCAATGCTCAATTGAGAGTTGCAAGCTTTCCTCGCAAAACTTGTGCAACCTTTCCTCACAAAATTCATTATTCCTCAAATCACCTCTGAGTTATGCAGTGTAATAAGGCATTTCTAACAAGATGATCTAGAGACTTTGCATGATGCTTGAGACCATTTTAGAGTTATAAAGAAGATATTCTCAATATTTGCGTGAGTTGTGGTTCATATTTTAATTTTATTACATTGCCCAATGTATCAGCTAGACTATCCTAGAAGCTCATTTATGAAGGTATCTCATCAACAAAGATCCACATGTATATTGTTTATACAAGTAATAAACAAGACTTTCAAATAGATATTAATCCTATAGAGATTACATTGATAGTTCAATCAACCAAAAATAAGGCAACATTGTTCAAATAAAAAATATAATTTGGGATTTTGGTAAAACTCTTTAATCATAGGATTTCTCTATTTTCATTCATATGATGCTTGTTTAAATAGTTGTGTACATGTTAAGTTTGCATGAATAATGAAGGTTGTATTATTATCAAAATGCACATTTTTTAAAATATAATATAAGTTGATTATCACCATTTAGCTCATCCCAATTATGATCCACTCATAGATGTCCCCTCAATATTTACCATTTAGATAATAAGTCATATTTACTCTAAAATTATATTAATAAGTCCATACATTTTAGGCAACTCATCAATTTCCCTTGATGGTTGCTTCATATGTACATTTTTATTCTTTAGCCTTTGGTATTTTAATGACTTTGGACTACTATTAGTCTTAAAAGCATTTGACATTTGTCTTCGAAAGTACCAAAATTGCACAATTAATATATATCTTTTATCAGATCTTACCAGTGAGAATTATATGAGTGAAAGCAACTCAAAGGATTGGTACTACCTTGTAAGTCACCATCACTCACGAATATCCTATGGATTATCTTTCATCATCTTTTATAGTAATGATGTGACTCTCACATTATAAATAAAAATGTTAGAAGAATATTCAATAAAATGACCGTATTAATTGAGAGTTAGTTCTTCTAAGATATGTACAATATATTGGTATATAAAAGTATATATACTTTCTACTTCATGAGCATTATACTCACAATGATTAATATACCATAATTTTAGATTTATAACATATATATTTATCTCACACATAATGGTCAGAATGGTTATCACTTCCTTTCTTTCATATGCATGAGCGAGCCTTATGATTTACCTATCACCATAAACTATGATAACTTATAAAAATTCACCAATAGTAAAATCCTAATTTCAATTCTATTTAATGAACAACTCCATCAATATCTATTCTACAACATAAATTAAAAATCATAGTTAAAATTCATACCATTCATATATCATATAAATCAAAATAAATAAATCATATTTCTCAATTTAGATTTACATTAGGGAGAGTTTTAGACAAAGTATAAGAGAAGTAATCTCATAAATCATGGGTTCCTAATTATAGTTCTTACGAGAATATAGGATTCAAAATCTATTTCCCATGCTATTTCAATGAAATTATAAAATTTATCTTACAGAGTGGTATAAAGTAATGCCCACCAACTTTATGGTTTAATCTTTTTCTTGCATCTCTTGATTGCTCATGGATCTCCTAGGAAGTATGAAAAATGTCCAAAGGGTTGTTGTTACACTTGGTTTAAAGTGAAAAAAAATAAAAGTTGGTTTGGAGATCTTCTTAGATTTGATTTTTTTTCTTCACTTTCATTATGTCTTTTCTAATTCACAAATTCTAGGCATTATCCAAGTAGAAAGTCGTGGCTTTGGGAAGATATCATGATTTTGGCCTTTGGTATCTAAAACTCACAACACTAGAAATTGGTTATGACTTTAGAATTCTTCTTAAACTCTCTATAACATAAAAGTCATTGATTTTGGAAGTAGTCATAGTTTTTGTAATTAGCCTCTATATGAAAGTTATATTGTTGAAACATGATCATGACTTTACCTTCTCTTGAGGGAAAAATCACAACCTAAGAAAATATACAATACTATGAACATAGGAAGATTAAGCTTTAAAAAAGATAAATATACAATATTAGAACATAGCCATAACTTTTAGCACTATTGTGTTACTTGATTACTATGATAAAAAATTAATGTCATAATTATTTAAATATTTTGAGATAAGTGTGGCTATAATTCCAAGATAATATCACAACCAAAAAGAGTGTGTTTCATAGTGAAAGGATTATACTAATAAGATGGTAAAGTTATAATATATAAAGATTGTCATGACTAATTATGTAGATTTTTAGCCAAGAATGAATACAAAAACTACTTGATAGGACTAACCATAACCAAGTCACCAATCACCTCTAAAAATATAATGATTTTACAATTATTGTTCATTATCCATTAAAACTGAAATTTTGTGAAATTGTTCTATTTATCACATATTTAAATACTTATACATCATCAAAACCTACTTACATATACTAGAATATTAAGTATTTCACATATAAATAATTACAAGCTAAAACCATCTACAATGAGCTAAATTACAAGATGATATGTAACTTAGATGTGACCTCTGATGAGTCAATTATAAATAAGTTACCAGAAAAAATATATAATTTATTTGAGGATTTATCAAAGATTAACTATCAAACTCTAAATAATCATATATTTGGGAGAAAACAATCTTAAGTATTAGAATTAGATATATTTGCTATGATAAAGGAAAAGATAAAAGTATTTATTTAAAAGTTGTAAGCTCGAGGGGAGAATCAAAAAGGAATTGGAGAAATTAGTATTTTGCAACCATAAGAATTAACAAACTTTGACACTGCTTATCAATCAAAAAGGAATTGGAGGAAACATTTTTTAAAAAGTAGAGGATGTTAACAATTCACAAAGCAAAGGGTATGTATTTTAGTTCAATACTAATATCTTCAAACATTATCATCCAAATATGAGAAATCACAAATAATTTTCATATAGAAGCTATGAAAATATACAGTAGAACATTAGAAAACTCCTAAATAATTTTGAGAATAATTTCAAGGGACACAATATTCAAGGAAGATTGAGCTCAAATTCTAAATATTCAAAGCGTGAAGAAAATTTGTCCATCAATGATAAATTGATAGTATTACTAACCAAGAAAAAAAAGAAGATTATTTTCAAAATGACTATATGGAGAGGCTTGAGATGAAATTGAAATACATAAATGCAATAATGGGGAATATAGAGAATCAAATCAGATAAGTGATACTATGAGTAAAAGGGAATAATAATAATGAAGTATATTCTCTCAATCTATGCGATGATGAACTCATGGTCGAGCTCCATGAATTAGTGGTCAAGCTCCACTACCTCATCGTTGAGCTCCACGAGCTTGTCGTCGAGCTCCTAGAGCTTGACCACAACTTCAGGAGCTTAACAGCTCCTGGTCAAGCTCCATGTAGCTCGTCAGGTGTCCATGTAGCTCGTCAAATATGTATTTAGCTTTTCGGGTGTTGATGGAGTAAAGGATATTTTTAGTTTATTAAATTAGAGTGCACCAAAAATCAATTAGATAGAGTTTGGTGCACTTATTTTCAAATAATTAAACTTTGCAATTCTTTCTTCAAATATTTTTAAGCAAGTACACAAGAACACAATTTCCCCATTAAATTGAATACAAATAATGTTCAAAGTAATACTCACACCTAATTGTACTTTATTATTTAATCAACTTTAGTTTTTTCGTTTTATTAATCTCTTATTTTTTTCTCTTTTGAACTTTTTCCACCTTTTTTTCTTTTTTTTCATAAATAAAATTACTTGCATGAAATTTTAATAAGATATGAACTAATATCAAATGAGAGTTAGAGAAGAATAACTAAATATAATCAAAAATAAAAAAAAATCAAAAATTATATATGAGATTATGAGATCAAAGATAAGCTTTAATACTAAATAGATTTAGTAATCAAATAATATGAATCTCACAAAGAAATAATTATACCCATGGATAGATTTAGTGATAAAGATTATTCTACAATTAATTTTGAAAGATTTTCTCAACTTATTGCTTATAAAAAAGTAAGAGCTCCTATATTATTAAAATATCATGATTAATTATGAAGAATTATTTAATAATTCTTAGATGAATGTCAACAAAATTATAATAAGTTATAAAAATTATCAAATAATTGAAAGGTTTAATCTCATCCAAATGACTTTATTTCATAATACAAAATAATATTTATATAATATTTAAGACCTCTTTTAAAATTGATAATAATTATAGAGAGAATTATGTTTTTGGGTGTTTCCCAAGAAATTTTTTACATTTAGAAACTAAACGTTTAATATTTTTAAAAAAGTCACAAAACTAAAAATAAATTAAAAATAAGGGCACCCTAATTCATAAGTTCTAAACTACCCTCACCCCTCTTTCTTCTCTCCTGCCCCTCGTTCATCTCCCAATTCCCCCCTCTCCTCTCTCCCTTGCCCCTCGCCCTCGCCTCTTGCCCCTAGCCCTCGCCTCTTGCCTTTAGCCCTCGCCCCTCCCACGCCCTAGCCCCTAACTCTCGCCCTAGCCCCTCACACTCGCCCCTCACCCTCGCCCATCCCCTCTCACCCATCTACCCTCACCTCTAGCCCCTCTCTCCCCACTCCTCACCCCCAGCCCATCTCCATAAGCTCCTTCATGGTGCTCCGTCTAGCTCAATGTAGAGCTCACTGGAGCTCGATGAGCTCCCTTGTAGAGCTCCATCATGGAGCTCCTTCTTGGAGCTCATGGAACTCCATCGAGCTCCACGATGGAGCTCCAGTTGGCTCCTTCATGGAGTTTGACGGAGCTCTATTGAGCTCCTTCGTAGTGCTCGTCGAGCTTGCCGGAGCTCCTCAAGCTCCAGTGAGCTCGATCGTGGAGCTCGATGGAGATCGATGAGCTCTTTCATGGAGCTCCATCGAGCTCGACGTGGAGCTCCATCGAGCTCGACGTGGAGCTCCGTCAAGCTTGACATGGAGCTCGAACGAGCTTGATGGAGCTCTATCGAGCTCAACGTGGAGCTCCCTGAAGCTCAACGAGCTCCGCCAAGCTCCACAAAGGAGCTCACTAAAGCTCGACGAGCTCTACCAAGCTCCACGAAGAAGCTTACTAGAGCTCGACAAACTCCGTCAAGCTCCATGGAGCTCCTCAAGCTGCATCGTGGAGCTCAATGGAACACCATGAGGGAGCTTGTCAAGCTCCAGTGAGTTCCACTTCAAGCTCACTAGAGCTTGACGGAGTTCCACGATGGAGCTCGTCGAGCTTTAGCGAGCTCCACGATCGAGCTCATTGGAGCTCGTGGATACAGGCGGGGGGAGAGTGGTGGAAAGAGGGAAGAAAGGTGAGGGCAGATGGGCGAGGGGCGAGGGTAGTTTAGGACTTACGAATTTAGGTACCCTTATTTTTAATTTAATTTTATTTTTGGTCTTTTTTAAAAATATCAAAATTTTAGTTTCTAAATGTTACAATTTTTTGGGAAAACACCTTAAAACATAATTTTCCCATAAAATTGAGTTAATGAATTTTAATACACTAAAATTTAATTATTTTAGAATCGGATGTACTTTTTTAAAATTAGAAAAAGTTTGATGTAACAAAACATAATTATTTTAAAATATGGTACATTTTTTTAGCATTATTTTGGAAGAATTTATGTTTTGGGGTACTCCTCTAGAAATTTTTAAAAATTAGAAACTAAACTTTTAATATTTGAAAAAAGTCACAAGACTATAAATAAATTAAAAATAAGTGTACTCAAAGTCATAAATCCTAAACTATCTTCGCCCCACTCTCTGCCCCTCACACTTGCCCTTGCCATTACCCCTCACCCTCTTTTTTCTCCCCTCGGCATTGCCCCTCACCCATATCCCCTCACAATGCTCCTCGCCCATCTGCCCTCATCCCTTGCCCCTCACCCATATCCCCTCACAATGCTCCTCGCCCATCTGCCCTCATCCCTTGCCCCCCTTCTTCTACCCCCTTTCCCCACCTCTCTTCCCTCGCCCCTCTCCACAAGCTCCATCATGGAGCAAACTAGAGCTCTTCGAGCTCCTTCATGGAGCTCGTGGAGTCGTCGAGCTCCTTCGTGGAGCTCATGGAATTTCGTCGAGCTTCATGATATAGCTCGAGGAGCTCCAGTGAGCTCCATAGCGAAGCTCTGTCGAGCTCTACAATGGCGCTCGTGGAGAGGGGTAGGTAGAGGTGTCAAACATGACGTGTTGGGCCATGTCGGCCCATTTTTAGCCCGCCCGGCATATTTTTGTGGAGGTTAGCCCTGCACAAGCCCACGGTACTAATCCGCCGGGTTCGGCCAGGTCAGGCCGAACCCTATTTTAAAAAAAAAAATTAGGGTTTGTCGCCGTGCCGCCCTCCCTCAGTGATGCTTCTTCACTATCAGGGATCGACGAGTTTTGCCCGTCGGGCTCAGCTTCTGTCGTTGGGAATATTTTTTGGCTCATGCCGAGATACCATGCCAATGAGTCATGGTACCATGCCGAGCCAGGAATGGCATGAAGCTCGATTGGCCTCGGCACGGCACAACATGGTTGGTGCCATGGATAGGCACGACATGAGCACGGACATGGGAAATTCTCATGTCATGCCAGCCCAGGCACAGCCAAATCGTGTCATGCCTCATGACAGCCGGGCCAACCCGGCCTGGTTGACACCTCTAGGGATAGGGGTAGAAGGGCGAGGGGAGAGGGACGAGGGGCGGGGGTAGAGGAGTAAGGGGAGAGGGACAAGGGGTGAGGGTAGACGGGCAAGGGGTGAGGGGCGAGGGGCGAGGTGCAAGTGTGAGAACGAGGGTGAGTGCGAGGGTCATGGAAGAGGGGTGAGGGTAGTTTAGGACTTATGAATTTGAATGTCCTTATTTTTAATTTATTTATTGTTTGATGATTTTTTTCAAATATTAAAAGTTTGTTTCTAATTTTTAAAAATTTCAAGGGAGTACCTCAAAACATAATTCACCCCAATTGTATCCTTCGAGATTAAAAAAAATACAGTTTAATTTTTTGGTTAACCAAAATTAGAAACCGTGAAAGTATTTAATCTTATCTAAAGAATAACATGAGATTCAAACCCATATCCTCTATTTGCCAAAACTGAGCAAACCACTCGATCAACCATATATTATCAAATGTCTAGCAAATTGAAATAATTATATATAAATAAAAATATATAGAAACACATATATAAGTGTGTGTGTGTGTGTGTGTGTGTGTGTGTGTGTGTGTGTGTGTGTTTATATGTATATATATACACATTAAACATAGTTGGATATATAATTTTATATATATATATTTTGATTTTACATAACTATATAAATATATTTTTATATATAATGTGTGTGTATGTGTATGTTTATATGTATACAAATACACACACACACACACATATATTTATATAATAAATATATATACATATATGCATGTGTGTGCCTGTATGTGTTTGTGTTTGTGTGTGTGTGTGTGTGTGTGTGTGTGTGTGTGTGTGTGTGTGTGTGTGTGTGTGTGTGTGTGTGTGTGTGTGTGTGTGTGTGTCTTTGTGCATGTTTATATGTTTATATATAGACATTAAACATAGTTGATATATAATTATATATATATATATATATTTATCGTTATGTATAAATATTATATATGTGTGTGTGTGTTGAATTATATATGTTTTTATATTTATATTCATTTATGTATTTTTTATTTATATATAAGTATTTCAATTTACTAGATAGCTTATAATATTTGTTTGACTGAGTGACTAGTTTGGTTTTGGCTAATAGAGGACATGGGTTCAAATCCCATTTTATGCATGTGACACACTCATGATTGTTTTCTCGAAAAAGTTTACAACAATATGCAAATTTTTAAACACTAATTAATGATATATATGGAAGAATCAACAAAAAGATAACTATATGTAAATTTGTAAACACTAATTAATGACATATGTGTGTATGTGTGTTTGAATTGGAGTTTTTGCTATTGTAGTTTTTCCTCCAAGAGGAAACACATCCATTCATGACTCTGATTATATGTGGGTGGGTGTGTGTGTGTGTGTGTACATAATATGTTCTCATAATGACTCAAATTTATAGTGCACATGCACATGTTTGTTTAGGAAAAATAAAAACACAAATAACCTAGTATCAAAATGTTTTTTGTTCAAAAAAATTAATACTTAATTACTATGATTTTGAATTAAATATTAAAATAATTTTTTATTTTTTAAACTTTAAAAAATACTTAATATATTTTAAGACCAATATGAAAATGGATACATATACACACAAATAATATATACTAGAATAACACATGAAATGTAATATTTAATACATACTACAAAAAAAATGGAAGAAAATATATACTACAAATACATATTAAAAATACATATAATATAATGTCAAATTATACAAACTTGGAAGTTATTATATTAATAACACACACTTATAAAATTAAAAATACCAAAACAACAACACACATCCATAATCAAAATACCAACCAAAAACAAGACAACTAGCGATAACAATCAAAAGAACACACAACAACACATCAACCAATAATACACAACAATACATCAACCAACAACAATCAAGCAATGGCAGCAAAATAATGTCTTAAAATACCTAAACATCCATATATCAATGTGGCAGAATCATTCAAATTATACTGAGAAATCACGAATAAGGGAATTTAAAATAAACCATAGATTTCTATCTAGTGACCTTACTTGATTCGTGAAACAAGAAGAAAATACCATGAGTCTAAGTAGAGAAGATGACCTGTGGTGAGAGAATTAGAGAAGATGCCAGAGTCAAGCGACAAGTGGACCAGATGTCAGAGTCGCATGGCACTAAATTTGTGAAATTTTTATTTTAATTAAAAATTTATGATATTATGAAAATTACCTGTGAAATATTTCGGTAGATATTCCAATGGTAAGAAGAAATTTATTGATGATATACTTCCATATGTAATCTATCATAGGTATTTTGTAGGTACATTTTCAATTACCTATGGAATACTCCATAGGTAATTTTCCATAGGTTTTATATCAATAAATGATACCTAAATTTTGATACCCATATGCCTCATAAAAATTACCTATATAAAATTTCTATCAAAAATTGTACATAGGTATTCCATTGGAAAGTAGAAATTTATTGATAAAAGACTTCTCTAGGAAAATAGTCATTGATACCCTGTAGGTAAATTCCTAATTACCAATGGAATACTTCGTAGATAATTTACCATAGGTTTTATGTTGGTATATATTACCTAATTTGGTGTCACATCACACATTAAAAGTACCTGCAGATTATTTTAGTATGTAATTTTCTGTGGGTTTTCTATCTATAAATAATACCTAAAATTTGGCACCAACATGATACTCAAAAAGAACCTATGAAATATTTACTTTATTAAATTCCTATAGGTATTCCTTCAAAAAATGATAGCTAAAATATGTGAAAAAATATTCATTTTTCGTTGCTATTCAAATAAAAATTACCAATGGAATTTAATCCATCAAAAATGTTAGTTTGTAATTTCTGAAGTTCTTAGTTATTTATATAAAAGGATTCTTAACTAGTTAATGAGTTAATAGTGATGAATTTCAAACATATAAAAATGGAGATTCAATATTTATTGTTGGGCTTAGTAAAGGCGTTACATTAATGAAGAAATATCATATGAGGAATTTATTATTTTTGAATCTAAAAGGTGGAAACTCAATAAAGAAAATATTAAAGTTTACTACACAATTAAATATAATTCTAAAACATCTTAAAAATTAGAAGCATATTCTGATATGAATGAGTTAATAATATATAATAAGATTTCGCATGTATATATTGTGTCCCATTCAAAAACTGAACCAAATCAAACTTCTTCCATACACATAGAAAAGTTAAATTTGTAATATAATTTTCTCTTTAGTAAAATCATTTTCCATAATTATTACTTATTTACAATGCTTAATTTAAAAAAAAAAATTGGTGTTCAATTGGAAACACTTTTCATAGCTCTAATGCTTCTTTTGATACAATAGCTCTCACTTCAATGTAATGAAGAGTTTTGTAAGTATATGTGTTGAATATATAAATATACTATAGAATCTAAATGATTTGATGATGTGATATTAGGTTTGGTCCATATTTTTAAGATAATGGAATAATTTCATAATACAATTTAGAAGATATCATTGACAGGAAGGTTTCAATACAAATATGAAAATAATTCTCCTAAACATATGTCAATTAATTTCTTCTTAGAGGGATGCCTTAGATAAATAATAGGTCATGCTATTATTATAAATGAAGTATTATGAGTTCAGTCACATAATGTCGAACACAATCATTGAGCTCAAAATGAGTATTCTTAATAAAGCATAAGTAAGTTTTAGTTCTGAGATGTATCATTATTATTGAGCAATTTTCAAGATCCTCACCTTATCTATCTTCCTCCTAAAATGTGTCAGGACTTGAGTTGACATGAAACCAAGCTTAGATGCTAAAAGAGAAGGAAAAAGATAATATGTATGGTTCTCAATCTACCATAAATTATTCTCTTGGTTGTATTACATTATTTTATAGGTTATTGTCATAATAATTGTTGAATATTCTAGTTTCAATTTTTTTTAATTATTTCTTGCATATAGGTTTTCAATCCATGAATTTATGATGTGATGACATAAGCTATTGTTTATTAATTCATCCCACACAAATGATCCATATAAGGGAGCTCATTTATCAGCCATAATATATAATTCAAATGATAATATGTTTCTATTACTTTTGTTATTGTCAATTCGGAAAACTGTGATGATTTATATTGGTTATTATAATTCAAGTTAAAAATTTCTCACTTATATCCATATAAGTGAGCAATTTGACATCTCATTTGTTAGTCAGACTAAGACTATCTTTGGTGATAAAGAAGTTGTCATTATATCAAAAAGGAACCAAGTTATTTTACACTGTGTATTAGAATATTTTGATTTAAAAATCATGCATATTATTAATATTGTTATTTAAAAAATAACTTCGCCTAATTTACTAAACAAAATGGTAAAGATAGAAAAAAAAGGATGATGATTTGATACTTGTTAATTCCATTATGTAAGTAATATTGAAGATAGACCATACAATAACATTAGAGAAGCATTTTAATTTCAATGATGTCTTAGGCAAAAGGGTTGAGATAAACAATCATGAGCAATGGACCACATTATTTTTTTTAAAAGATGGGATAAAATGATCAACCATATAATCATTATTTCAATACATGATTAAAAGAGAAATGGTACAAAAATATTGATATGTTCATGTCTTTGCATATGAATAAGTTTGTTATCATGTTGAACAATCATCTAGATTAAATTGATAAATGAGTAGGTTGTGTTGGACCAAAAACACAAGAAAAAGTATCACATATTATGAAATCTTGATTTATGGGTATATTGCCATATTAGGATAAAATATGTAAGGTATCTGATAAAGAATTTTTTTGGAAGTTGACCATGGGAAGCATGCTAGCACCTACATGGAATGACAAATACCTAGATTTCCATGTATAAAAGCTTTTGCAATGATTCACTCAATTTGACAAGATTTATATAATTATGTGGAACCATATTAATATAATGTTGACTCAAAAAAATTATATATTCAAGATATTTTTGATCATTATGAATACATAGTTTGGCAAGTCTTCATATTGATGTTGCTATGAATTATATGGAAGTTCCATCATCTCCTTTTATGAATCCTCCTAAAGTCAAGTGTCCATCAAGTAGGCCTTGTTATAATTGCATAGAATCTTAATCATGTTATAACAAACCTATCCATTGTTCCTGGTATAATAGGATTCAAATGACTTTTCTATTTTTTAATCCAAAAATATGAAAAAGAGGTTCTGAGCCCATATATGGGTCATGGGGCCCAAGGGTCAGAGTAGGTAAGACTTATGTTCCAACAGTATGAATAGTGCGATTGAAAAAATTATTCTAAGATGGATATTCAGCATCCCTAGGGATAGAACTCATATCCCCAGGTTTGGGAAACTAGCTTCTTTGTCAATTGAACTACCATAGTATTGGTCAAATAATTATTAGTTCTTTGTTAACTGAATCAAAAACATTTCAAGTTCTATTTAATGAAATAAAAAATTTCAGTTATTTTGCTAAGTGAACTAGAATCACCCCTAGGTCACTTTGACATAACTAGAAACAATTCTGGTGCAATATGAAAGAACAAAAAACCTTCTTGGTTATTCGGTAAGTGAACTAGAAATAATTTGTAGTTTAATTTCATAGTGCTAGAAATAATTCTGGTTCTTTTTGAAAGAAACAAAAATTTTTGGGGCTTTGCTAAGTGATACAGAAACATTAATTGTAGTTTATTGAGAAATAACTTTAAAAGTTTCTGGTTCAATTAGAATGAACAATAAAATTTTCTACATACTAGATTGATGTTGTGCTTTTGGAGTTAATTACTATGCAATTTGAATATTATAATTGATTTTTCCCAGCTTTAAATTTTAGTTAATACTTTATTTGACCACAATATAAAAGCCATTGCACGTCTCAATTATATGTTTGATGTTTGATATTTTTTTTTGTTGTTCATGGTTGAGAAGAATATTTTAATGATGTGTGTATTGTTTTGGAACCATTTTATACTGAAAATTTTTCTTTATTGCTTTTTGCTCATATTGTAATTTAGATTCATTTTACTTTTCTTTTAAATTGTAATGAGCTGCGACTGTATTTAAGATAAAAATATATATTCATCATTTATTCTACATACTAGATATTTTGATACGTAAAATTTGATTTACATACAAAAGATCGAATCATTGATTCTAATAGGGTATAAAACTATTATTCATGATCTAGATATAGTTGGACATTCTATTAATAAGATTTTAATATGAAATTTCAGTAGGTCTATCTTAACTATGAGAAATAATAAAATTATAACTTATTATTCTAGTGTACTTTTGTGTATTGAATGATACTAAAATGGTGTAATTATTTTATGCTAACTTATAATATAAATATGCATCATTATTATTACAAATATTATTATTCTCGATCTTGATATAATTATTAAACCTATACACTTGTTTATAATTATTTTGACTCAAAAAATAAAATTTATAATTAAATCAATATACTTTGTGAATTAGATAACTTTATCAATTATATGATAAATATTGATTATTGATAAAATTCATGTCATGTAAAATTGATTGACAATATTTCATTAATGATACTTATAAGTTTTCATATTGATAAACCATCCAGGTTGATTTTGATCTAGCATATTAAATTAGTTTAGTATAGGGTCTAGAGGTAATATATAAAGATTTGTTGAATTGAATTGTTTGTAATTTAATTCAATTGATAAGTATCTGTAATCTTAAAATGAAAGTCAAATAAATATTGAATAAAAAAGGGAATGCCTTGTTTAGAATAAGTAAGAGAATATAAATATAATTATATAGTAATATGAAGTATAATTAATATGAATTATGTTACATATAGTTCGCATTAGAGTCTGAGATCTTATATGTGCCAAAGTCCATTCCATTGTCTGATCTAGTAGGATAAGAAATATAAGAGTTATAATTGAAGATTCAATTTATTTAACTAGAGTATATGTGTATATAAAATAAGGATATTTAATTTGATTAAATTATATTAATTAATTTTATTAATAGATATAAAATAAAATCATATTGATTTATTTTGTGTGTGTGTGTGTGTGTGTAAAATTAAATTGAATCTTTAACATAATTTAAATATATAATAATAAGACAACATATCATATCGCTTTTGTGATGTGATGTGGCATATGTTTTTATTTTATTGTTTTTATTAATTATGTTTTAGAAAATTATGGCAAAAGGATGCACATCCCACGACCATGCATCCTTCTTCTTCATTGTGATGAATTGTGGATCGGGGACATGGGAAAAACTTATATTCCACAATAACTCCACGAATAATTAGTGTATGTGTTGAATTAATCTATTCCACTCTTCACCTAAGAATATAAAATATTAAAACATTTTTTTAAAATGCAATATCACCAAATCCACCAAACTCCAACAAAAGTAACAGAGCAATGATTGTAATATCACATGTAAAACAAATAGGTTTTAGTATAAGCAAAAGAATAGATTAACCTTTTCAATTTTAACAAAGGCATTCTAACCTCTATTAATTGGTAACTACTGCCCAATTATTTTTGTTATTTACATATTCATTTGGATGTGTTGAATATGCATTTGGATGTAATTATAGTTATTGTAATGCTTATTCATTTTTAGGTTGTAACTTTGAATTTAATTTATGTTGATATTTAATCACACATGGTGTGATTGATTTTGATAAAGTTCATTATAAGCTAAGTATTCTATAACTAAGAAGAACTGAGTCATGGTGTAGCTTGTGGTGGTGAACCATGTTGTGGTGGAGCTTGTAGTGGCCAGTTGTTGCCATTAAAGAGCTTGTGGTGAAAAATCATGTTATGGTGGATCTTGCATTAGCAAACCATGTTGTGGTAGAGCTTACGGTAGCTGGCTATTGTCATTGTAGAGCTTGTAGTAGTGAACCATGCCAAGGTTGAGGTCACAGTGGATAGCCATTGCTAATAAGAACTTGCGGTGTCGAACCATGTTGTGGTGGAGCTTGCAATGGGCAACCATGCCATTGCGAAGCTCACAGTGGCCAGTCATTACCATCGTGGAGCTTCTAGTGATCATCTATTACCATGGTGGAACTCGTGGTGGTGCTTATAAAATATCACAACAGAATTGTTTTGTATTTTTTTTCTCTTTTTTTTAAGTTGTTGTTTATTTAGTTTCGAGGTTCTAACCCCAAGTTCTTACATATTTAGGGCAAGAAAAGAACATCTCCATTGGGACATTGCTCCATAGCAAGGATTTCCTTATAAAGAAGCCTTTAGTTAATACATTTTAAAACCAAAAAAATTTGTCTTTAAACTTAAAATTTATGTGAAGATATAGTCATCACATAGTTATGTAATGCATATATGTGATGATATAGTCATGACATAAATATAAAATATATGCATGTAAAGGAATATTCTTGTATTTGGAAACAATATAATATGTAATTGTATGTAAAGATATATATGATGAATGTATGTGGCAACTCGTATGATAGTTGTGTATAAATAGTATATATTTCATGTAGCACTCATACATACACACGCTCATATAACAAACCACTATTGTAATAAAGAAATATAAATTAAAATGACTTTCAACCCACTCGTTACTATTCTCAAAGAAAATAAACTCGATGAGACCAATTACATAGAATGGAAGAAACCTCAATATTATTTTGACTACTAAGAACAATAAGTTTGTTTGTACTCCCAGACATGTGCCCAGATAAACCTAATGAAGGGGCAACTAGATAGGAAACCAAACCTTAAAAGAAATAGGTAAAAGCTAATGAGATGGCAAAGTGAAATATTCTGGCTTCTATATCATACATACTCCAACATCAGCATGAATCCATAACTACTGCCTATGATATATATATATATATCTAATTTTAAAGAACTACTTGGGAATTAGACTTATTTTTCCAGACATAAATCCATTATAGATTTGATAAATACTAAGATGGCTAAAATACCTTTGTAAGTGATATTATTGTAAAATTGATTAGTCTTCTAACTAAACTAAATATCCTTATATTGATGTGGATTCCTAGATCAATATTATTCTCTAGTATCTTTTAGATTCTTATAATTAATTCTTCCTAAACTATAATATAAATAAATTTGATTAGACAGTAACAAAATTGCATAAAGAGTTGGTATCAATTGAGAATCTTTTTGGGAATCCGCCTCGAGTCTTTGTTGCAAAAAAGACTTTTTCTAAATCAAAAGGAAATAAGAGAGAAATTTTAGAAACATCTTTTTGTTTCACATACAATTCATAAGTCATAATTGGGAGTAAAAAAGAAAACAAAAGATAAATATTTTCATTGTAAGCATTCATGATGTTGGAAATATTGTCCAATTTATGTCAGCAATGTGAATAATCAATGTAAATCACATTCACAAGTAGTTGAGACATGTATAGCAGTATTATATACAAATAAATGGTGTGTAAGTTTAGAAGCCACTCATCATTTTTATATTTCTTTAATTGATTCTAGGAAAATAAAAAAAAATAAAAAAAATAAAAAGAATAAAAAGAATAAAAAAATAAAAAAAATAAAAAAATAAAAAAAATAAAAAGAATAAAAATATATAAAAATATATAAAAATAATAAAAATATATAAAATAAAAAAAATATATAAAAATATAAAAATATAAAAATATAAAAAAAAATTACAAAATTAAAAAATATATAAAAATAAAAAAAATAAAAAAAATAAAAAAATAAAAATAATAAAAATAATAAAAATAATAAAAATAATAAAAATAATAAAAATAATAAAAATAATAAAAAAATAAAAAGAATAAAAATATATAAAAATATATAAAAATATATAAAAATATTAAAAAAATTACAAATTAAAAAATATATAAAAATAAAAAAAATAAAAAAATAAAAAAAATAAAAAAAATAAAAAAAATAAAAAAAATAAAAAAAATAAAAAAAATAAAAAAAAATAAAAAAAATAAAAAAAAATAAAAAAAAAATAAAAAAAATAAAAAAAATAAAAAAATAATAAAAAAATAAAAAAAAATAAAAAAAATAAAAAAAATAAAAAAATATGTAAATATATATAAAAATATAATAATATAAAAATAAAAAAATTAAAAATTAAAAATTAAAAAAAATATAAAAATATAAAAATATAAAAAACATAAACAAATAAAAATAAAAAAAAATAAAAATAATAAAATAATAAAATAATAAAAAAATAAAATAATAAAAATAATAAAAAAATAATAAAAAATAAAAAAAATAAAAAAATTAATAAAAATAAAAAAATTAAAAAAAAATAAAAAAAGTAAAAAAAATAAAAAAATAAAAAGATAAAAAGATAAAAAAATAAAAAAATAAAAAAATAAAAAAATTAAAAAATTAAAAAAATTAAAAAAAATTAAAAGAAAAATTATAAAAATTTAAAATATAAAAAAGTTTTAAAACCAATAAAAAAATTTAAAAAAATAAAAAAATAAAAAAGAAAAAAAAATGATTCTAGAAAATAAGACAACTAAGTAATGCTGAGATTGAACTTTACATGAGTGATAGTACATAACTACTGGTGATTACAATAGAAAATTATAGTCTTTAATTTTAGAAAGTTACTTTTTTTATTTTGAAAAATTATATTTATATATCTTCTATTAGAAGAAATTTGATCTTTGTTTGTAGTTTTGGTTATAAATGTATATTATTTTTTAACCAATAATTATATAATAATCTTTGTATATAAAAACTTTATCTATTCTTATGCATTAAAAGATAATCTTTATATTATAAATCCTATTTTTCCTTCACTACAACTGTATGAATTGAATATTACTAATGTTTTGTCATATAAGAGAATGACTTTCCTAAATGAATCAGACTTATCTATGGTATTTGCACTTAGGTCATATAAATCTAAAATAGATATATATACTGGTTGAAGATGAACCTTTGGGTTTATTGAAGTGGAAATACTTCTAACGTGTGAATCCTACTTGGAAAAAATGACCAAATCCCCCTTTTGGCTAAAAGTTATCGAGCCAAAGATTAGTTGAAACCAATTCGTTCTAATATATGTGGACTCATGACTATCCAAACAAGAGATGACTTTGAGTATTTGGTCACATTTTTTAATTAATTACTCAATTTATAGATATATTTATTTAATAAGCCTTAAGTGGGAAATTTTTGAGAAATTCAAAGAGTATAGAGCAGAAACAAAGAAGCATCTTAATAAATATTTCAAGATACTATGATAAGATCATTGTGGCGAGCACCTCTTGGGAGAGCTTAGAAACTACTTATTTGATCATGAGATTACATCTCATTTGTCTGTACATGGTATTTTGTAATAGAACAGTGTGAAAAAAGAGAAGGAATATAACTTTTATGAATATAATAAGATCAATGATGAGTTATTTGGATATGTTTGATTCCTTTTGGGAATATATGTTAGAAACAATAGCTTATGTTCTAAACATAGTTCCAATAAAGTCAGTATAAGCTACTATAATTAAATTGTAGACTGGACATAAACCTAGCCTAAAACATATTTATTTGTGAGATTTCCTAGAATATATGCTGAAAAGAAAAATACATAAGTTAGAACCAAGGACATAATTTATTTTTTTTATGGGATATCTTTGAGGAATTAAAGATGTCTTATTTTATAGTCCAAAGAATTAAAAGATCATTGTTAACACTAGTGTCTGATTCCTAGAATAAAACTATATAACAAACAACAAGCCCCAAAATAAGATTGTTCTAGAATAATTGAGCGGAGATAAACCAACTCAATCTTTGTCAATATCAGTAATACAAGAATAAATGCCATAATGTTACATTCCATATATCTTTTTGAATCATTGTAATAGAAAGATTGTCAGTGATAATATTAATATTAGACCTTATGAACCTATCATTGATATGTTAGTTACACTGCAAATGAATGTTGATTATAACAATTTAGAAGGATTAATATACAACATGTCACTAAAAGTATATAACAAAGAGAAGTGTCTCATGGTGACGCGAGAGTTATTCATCAACATACACAATATGTACTATTGGAAGAATCTTGTGACAAAATCACTAATGAGGTAGATATCAATCTAGGTAACTATGACAATATTTAAAAATAAAGATGCAGAATGTTGACAAAAGGCTACAAAATCAAAGATAAAATTTATACACTTCAATTATAAGAACCAACTAAAGGGATAAAACCCACCAAGTATAGGTGGATATATAAGAAAAAAAAGAGAAACAAATGATAATATTGAGACTTAAAAGTCTAAGCTATTTGTAAAAGGATTTACTTAGAAAGAGAAAATTAATTATGAGGAAACCATTTCACGGTATTAATATTGAAGTCTATTCAAATTCTCTTATCCATTATAATTCATTATGATAATGAGATTTGATAGATAAACATAAAGACTTAATTTTTGAATGGGCATCTTGAAGAGTCATCTATATGATGTAACCTAAAAGTTTCATAGAAAAATATCAAGAGCACTAATTGTATAAATTAAAGAAGTCCATATATGGATTGAAATAAGCTAGATATTGGAATGCTAATTTTGATTAAGCCATTAAATCTTACGGCTTTGATTAATGGCAGAATGAGTATTATGTGTATATGAAGTAAAGTAGTTATATGGTAGTATTCTTGTTATTATATGTTGATGTCATATTACTCATTGGAAATAATGTGGGCTTATTTTATTTGATCAGGATCTAGTTGTCTAGTCAATTTGATATGAGAGACTAACATAAGATGATCATATTCTTGGGATTAAGCTTTAATGAGATAGCTAGTAAAGAATGTTAGGCTTGTTTCAAGTGATTTATATCGATTAGATATTAACTTGTTTTAGTATGAAAGATTCCAAGAAAGACTTTCTTCTTTTGAGACATGGGATAACTCTATCAAAAGATCAATATTCCTAAACACCTAATGAGATAGAGAATATGAAAGTGATTTTTTATGCATCTGCTATAGGAAGCTTGATGTGTATAATATTTTGTTCTAGACTAAATGTCTTTTTTGTCATAATCATGGTTAGCATTTATCTAAAAAATCTAGGACAAAAATATTGAACAATAGTAAAACATATAATCAAGTACCAAAAAAGGGACTAGAAATTATATGTTGGTATACTAAGAGGACAATCTTGTACCTATTGATTATACAGAACCAGATTTCTAATTAGATAAGCATTTGATAAATTCCACGTGAAGTTATGTATTTACCTTGAGAAGTGGAGCCATACATAGGAGTATGAAGTAATCATATACTACTGATTATTATTTATTTGTTCAAAATATCTTCATTCTTATAATTATTTGAATTCATGATTATTATTATTTTTTGTATACTACGTCATTAATTTAAGGATCTATAGATGTATCATAATTAATGAAGCAAAATCAATATTTAATTACAACCACATAAGATTAATATTAAAGCTTATCAGTATTGATTGTTGTGACTAACTTTATTCCATAAAAACTTATTTAAAAAAACATTGAATGTGATGTAAGTGTTGCAAATGTGATATAGAATATTATACCTTATTGCATACTTTATATGTCAACAAATAATTAATAAGCTTAAATTTAAAAAAAAATTATATAGGAATATCCATATTGGACACTAATCTTAATTGGAACAAAAAAAACATCACATCTTTCTACGTTAAGCAAGTTCATTCCACATCCATGGTAATTGAACACCAGTCTAAAAAATTATATATAAGGAGATGCTATAAGGTAACTAGCTTTGTATAGCATTTCCTCAATATTTTCCATGAAAAGCAAGTTCAACAACTCCATAATAGGGAAGCATCACCCAAGGTATGAAGTAGGTAGATTGTGGGTTAATTTTTTTTCACCCCGAATCTATTTGATGAGTTTCAGATTATAAATTTAAAACCTTTTAAAACTCAACCCAACCCGTACATGCATGTCTTAATTATATGTATATCTTTATATTTATATATATATATATATATATTTATATATATATAAAATATGATTAAGTGTGGTATTGTAATATCAATTTTGTGTGTAGATTGAAGCATTGAAATGATAAAGACTTTAAGTTAGTTTAAAAAAAAAATATCATGAGATGAAAGATTTGATTATATTGAATTTTAAGAATTTATTGAATTTATTATTTGTAATTTAATTAAATATGTTTAAATTTAATTTTTATTGCTCAGTATTTAATTTGTATTATGTTTGTTAAAGTAATTTGATTTTTTAAAGAGTTTAAGATTAATAATTGGGCATAATATGAAATTATGTTTAAAATGATTAAAATTAACATTTGAGCGTAACTTGAATTTGAAGACCAATATTTAAATTTAATTGTTAAATTTAAGCCAAATTTAATGACCAACCTGATTACCCAATCCAACCCAATTTAATCCGAGTATTATTTGATTTGGTTGGATTGGGTTGTAAGGGGATACATGTTGGATTGTGCATAAATTTGTTCAATCCATCTTGTTCGGTTTAATTATTATTTTTAATCCAACACTACAAACCAATCTATGTACATCCTAAGTCCACAATGAGTTTTGAGTTTTGGTACCCCAAATTTAAAAATCTTCCTATTAACTCAATTACTCCAACCCACAACCCAATCTAAATCCAAATCTTCCTATTAACATAGGAAGATTTGGAATATGTACAATAGATAGTTAATAATAGTTGCCTATAGCATCTTTCCTTCAATAACTCAATTATTCTTGAGTTTGGTGACCCAATCACCAAATCAAAGTTTAGAATATGCAACACATTGATTTTTATTAGTAAAAAAAATAGAGAATTATGTTTTGGGGTGTTTCCGCGGAAATTTTTAAGATTTGAAAACTAAAATTTTGATATTTTTTAAAAAGTCAAAACTAAAAATAAATTAAAAATAAGTGCATCCATATTCGTAAGTCCTAAACTACCCTCGCACGCGCTTTTGCCCCTCATCCACGCCCTCCCACTCGTCCCTCACCCTCGCCCATGCCTTCGCCCCTCGCCCTCGCCCACGACCTCTCCCCTCGCCCTCGCCAATGCCATCACCCCTCGCCCTCGCCCACGACCTCTCCCCTCGCCCTCGCCCATGCCATCATCCCTCACTCTCGCCTGTCTCCTCTAGCCCGTCTGCCCTCACCTCTCGCCCCTTTCTCCCCGCCCCTCTTCGCTTGCCCGTCCACGAGCTCCTTCGTGGAGTCGTTGTTGAGCTTGGTTGAGCTACTGGAGCTCGAAGGAGTTCAACTGAGAGCTCCATCGAGCTCGTCGTAGAGCTCAAGGAGCACAACAGAGCTCTCGGTCGAGCTCATGGAGCAAGAAGGAGTTCGGTCGAGAGCTCCATCGAGCTCGTCGTCGAGCTCCAAGGGCTCGATGTTGATCTCAGTGCTCCTTGAGCTCAAAGGTGCTCAATGCCGAGCTCCTGGAGCTTGGCCGAGAGCTCCATCGAGCTTGTCGTAGAGCTCCAAGAGCTCGACATTGCTCTCGGTCTAGCTCGAAGGAGCTCTATGCCGAGCTCCTGCAGCTCGACCGAGAGCTCCATCGAGCTCATTGTCGAGCTCCAAGAGCTCGTTGTTGCTCTCTGTCGAGCTCCTGGAACTCGAAGGAGCTCAAAGCTGAGATCCTGGAGCACAACTGAGAGCTCCATCGAGCTCGTCTTTGAGCTCTAGGAGCTCGACGCCACGCTCCTGGAGATTTCGGTCTAGCTTTTGGAGCTCGACCGAGAGCTCCATCAAGCTCTTCGTTCAAGCTCCAGGAGCTTGATGGATCTCTCGGTCGAGCTCCAGGAGCTTGATGGATCTCTCGGTCGAGCTCCAGGAGCTCGACAGAGGATGACGCCAAGCACCTGGAGCTCGAAGAAGCTATCGATCAAGTTCCATGAGTGAGACCACGAGCTCTAGGATATCGATGGAGCTCATGGTCCAATCGAGCTCGAAGGGAGAGGGTAGTTTAGTATAAATGTAATAAAGTATACTAAATTTAAATATTTTAAGATTTTGGTGACTGTTTTGAAAATTAAAAATATAAATTTTAAATTATTGAATTTTTATGGGGAGCACCCCAAAAACATAATTCCCCGTAAAAAAACAAATTCCATACCGACTACCGGCCTCATGATGCCTAAAATTTTGGTGTGACTTGTGATGTGGTTACGCAATTGTTATGTGGCAGAAGATGGCACGTCTCTTTCCCCTCTGCCTTAATTGTCTACGTCATTTTGGTTATTTTATATTTCAAGGGGATGGAGTGCATGATAGAGCATCCCAACTTTGCCCCTACTCTCCGTCTCCTTCAATAATAAAATGACCCGGCTCCTTCTATTGCTCCTTATCTCCGTCCTCCGGCGAATCTTCTCTGCAAAATATGATTATGGCCCACAAGATACTATCACAGAGTGGTATGCCCTTTTCATGGGAGTACATGCCCGGAATATCCATGCATACCCACCATGAGCGCTCAAAAAATGCAAGGCTCATTCCCCTTACAGCTACATCATCGTCACGAAATCCTATTCCTGTCGATGAAGCAAAGATTCCTCTTCCGCCATGCAGAAAGTTACCATTACCAAGGGCGACCAGTTGTGCAAAGGATTGGCCATGGTGGCACGACGATCCTTTTGCCGCAGCTTATAGGGAATGTACCAGAAAAATTAATGGTAGGGAATCACCTGTAGTTAAAGAAAGTAAGAAATGGAATAATTGGCTGAAAGTGAAGAATCGCAAGTTCAATTTTTCCTGCAGGAAATCTGGGGTTGATGTAATAGAGGATAATCCGATCAGGGTTTCCAAGATTTGGTTTCAATCTTAGAAAATAGATTGATCAAGAGGAACTTAAGTCTAAACGCAGATTAAAAGACGCCCTTAGCTGATAATCTGATCGGGGTTTCCCACTATTCTTCTTGCTATCTCCCCGGTTAACTTTTTGTTTCTAGGTTATTATTCTTTCTCGTATGTCATCTCTGTCAACCTCATTTCGCAAATCTCCTCCACAAGCTCTCTTCCATTGTAACCTTTTATGTTGCGCTAATATTCCCATGAACAGGGAACACCCTATTTGCCTTCCTTGAATGCTACGCTAATATTTTTTTTATTATTATTTTTTGATAAACAATGAAGAACGTCCATTAAATAGTCGATAAATCATAAATAATCACCTCTTCCAACTAAAAAGGAAGACAAAAGACTCGTAGATAGTCTTGAAATAAGCATGTCTAGAATATGAACACACTTGTTTGTCTCTCTTTAAACCAAATAGAGTAATTACCAGAGACACACAATCTAAAATTAAAAATCCAAAACTGTCTAAAGAGTGTGAAGACAAAAATGTTAACAACTAATAAAGAATTTATTTCAAACTCCACATTAACCAACTTCAAAGATAAAGCCCAAAGAAGAGCTTAACAAAGTGCTAATGCTTCAGCTCTTTGACAGTACAGGATAATGGCATCAACGACGTCTTGCATTCTTAAATATTGACCATCATTCATTCGCTTCACCAACCCAAACCTATAGCTAATAGATCACGAAATAAAGTTGCATCCAAATTGCACTTCCAATGACCTCCTGAAGGACGAGACTAGGTTAGAGGTCCATGAGCATGATGAACATCAAAGGAAGATCGATGCACTAGCACGAGCTCGATGCCATTCCTAGAAAAACACATACCCCAACTCCACCGCCTTAACTGCTAGTAGTAAAGATTTCTCTCAAATCTTCTGATTTCATTGCTTCCATACACACAAAAGGCTAATTGCTATTGAACATATTATATCGGGATCATTATCATTAATCAACTTTAGTAGACAAATAGAAAATTCGTCATTGGTCAATGTTGGTTAACAACATTATTAGTAGTCTAACATGAGGATGAATACATGCAATCATAGAATAGATGCCGGTAATATTTCGTTCTCTGCCCACACAACAGGTTGACAGATTCATATTTTTATCCAGTAATCTAACTGATACAGGAATGCAACTATTACAAAGATACCATGAGGTTTATCTTATAACCTATAACCTATAACCTAGATTCGGTTTCGTGGAGCCACCCATCAACATTCAATAGCATGATTTTATCGTATATAAATTATTATTTAAATTATGCAAGATCATCGAATCTAGAGGTGTCAAATAGGCTGGGTCATCCCTGCCCAAGGCACGGCATGATTCGGTCACGTTTGGCCTGGCACGGCATGATTCGGTCATGCCTGGCCTGGCACGGCACAAGAATAACTCGTGCCTGTGTGCATGCCGGGATTGTTCACAGCACGCCTCGTGCCATGTTGTGCCAGGCAAGGCCATGTACCAAGGCCCATGGGTACAATTTCTCACCCCGACTCAGCCAGCACTATGGCCCGACACGAACCGATATATCGATGCCCGACGGATCAAATTTTTTAGTCAGGCTCGAAACCAGTCCCATGGTTTTTTACGAACCAAGTCCGAGTCTACCCCAAGGGGCTATGCCAGAAGCCAAAGCTTCTGGAATGGATCGTCTGGGTCGGTTCAATGGTCAAACCGACCCAGATTGTAAAAAAAATAAAAAAAAATTATAAAATTTAAATCTAAGCCATTGGATTTCGCCTCCAAAGGCTATGTGACAAATTCCAATGGCCCTAGTGATTATGCCTCTTTATTATTTATTAAAAATTTAAAAAAATCATTAAAACAACTTTTTTTAAAAAAAAAATTTTTTATTAATCTATAAAACTCTCTCTCCCTCTCTCTAAGATTTATGTTTTTTAAAAACATAATTCATCTCATTCTCTAACTTTTAAAGCTTACTCTTCTATCTCTCTCTCTCTCTCTCTCCTAAATTTATCTCTCATAATTTTGGCTCGACTTTTTGGGATTGGCAACTTGGCATTGGTGTTTGGATTTATGGTGCACGTGTTGTGGCCTATGAGAAGTCAAAAAGGCTAAAGTATATGGCTTTACGGGAATTTCGTATTTTTTAATTAGTTAACTATTAACTTATCTAGTATCTCTCTCTCTCTCTCTCTCTCTCTCTCTCTACTCTACTCTCTAGTCTAAAAAATTAAAAAATAACAAATAATAATTTAAATAATGAAAATGAAATTAATTTAACTTTAGAAAATAAAAATCTTATGTAAAGGTCCGTGGTTGCCGAAACTTAGGTTTTTCCCGTCATCTTGACCCAAACATCTAAAAAACAAAACTAAAAGAACTTCATCTGTTTGGACTCACTTTAATATAATAAAACAAACAAAAAATTAGGTGTGTCGATGAAGAATCAGCACGGTATAAATATTATAAGAAAATTTTAAGTTGTAAGAGTTAATGTGAGATTGGGCACCTTAAGAGACATATCGAACTATGCACTAAAAAATATGGTGCATTAGATCATAAGCAAATTTTACTCAGCAGTGGGTTTTTTAAGTTTAGATCCAGTTTAGTCTCAAAGTTTATCCCCTTTATATATCGCAGTGAGTTGGGAAAAGAAGGGCATGGTCAAACTAATCACCACGATATGTCTTCCGATTAGATTTTCGAACGATCTAAGGATTATTAGTTTCATGCATGCATTTTTTCAGCCTACATATTATAGGATTCCTAGGTCCACGTCTAGGAATGACATACTAAAATATTATAAGTTAAAAAAATAAATAATAATTAATGATTTTAGGGATTATAGTGGAGTAGTATTCGTGATGTTTGATATCTGGACAATTCACGATGGTGCATCTTATGCATGCCTCACCACTCAGTATGTAGATTCAAAATGGACTCTAAATAAAGAAATTTTAAGATTTTGAGATTCTCTATTCTCATGATGGCCCGACCATTTTTTAAGAGTATGATGAAGATCTTTAGAGAATATAAAATTCAAAATAAAATTTTTAGTATTACATTCGATAATGCATCTAATAATAGAGTAGCGATTAACATGTTTGTTAGAAATATTAGAGATGGATCATTAGGAAATACTTTTCACGTTAGATATATGTGTCACGTGATTAACCTGATTGTACAAGCAGGGATGAAAGTTTGTACCATTGCTTTAGAAAATATACATAACTCACTAAAATATATTAGCATGCCTCACGGACAATAGGAGTTCGGTAGTCTCTATTTGTTTGCGAATCTTAAAAAGAAGAAATTTCAATCAGCTTTGAGACACCTTTGGAATTATACTTACCTGATGTTAGAGTCATATGTTGGATACGAATACATGATATCCGATTCCGTCAATTGTAAGAGTGACGAACTTATTATTGACGACACTAACTAGGCTACAGAAATTTTATTTATGAAATTCCTAAAGATTTTTTATGACACGTCGAACATATATTCGTCAGTTTATACTCTCACGACTTGCATTGCACTAAGGTGCATATGCAATATTGGTAGCATGTTTAGATAGTATCGAGATGATCTGACACTTGGCGATATGGTTGTAGAGAGATGGAAACCAAGTATTTAATATAATGATCCACCATTTCATCTCTTTATTATCTGGCTGCCTGTATGGACCCTAGGGTTAAGATAGAAGGGGTAGAGAATATTTGGACCTACATTTCTTCTTGCATCAACCTGGAAGACCCACCTGAAGAGTTCATTCACGAGATATCGACTGAGCTTTTTACATACTACCATACTAGGCATGGTGGTAGTACTAGTGAGGCTCTAAGTATGGACATGAATACCATATTCGGAGTTGGTGACTTTTCCATTCAGTTAGGGGAAAGGGTGATGGGGTAAACTGTCGAATAGGAGCG
This sequence comes from Sapria himalayana, assembly GCA_029783825.1. NCBI lineage: Eukaryota > Viridiplantae > Streptophyta > Magnoliopsida > Malpighiales > Rafflesiaceae > Sapria > Sapria himalayana. The sequence continues at coordinate 6,096,396 of JAREIK010000438.1, forward strand.
AGATGTCTCTGTATTTAGATATCAATTATTACTCAATCATATCACAATCTGATACTAAGAATCTTGATATATTATAGTGGTGGAAATCATTTGAGTACACCTTTCTCGTGATATCTAAGATGGCGCATGATCTACTGACTCATCTGGTGTCGAGCATAGCAGCAGAGTCGGCTTTTTCTTTTGTAGTGAATGTGATTTCAGATAGGAGATCGAGGTTACGTCTAGATATTGTTGAGTCTTTAGCATGCATGAAGGATTGGGAGGACTCAAGCTTGGGCATCCAGGATCATGCTGGGACTCCTACAAAAATGGAGAAGTTGATTGCTGATGATGATCCATATGATGATAGTGATATTGATATTGAGGATGATAATTATATAATGATTGATGATATTGATGCTCGACGGTTGACGATTGCCAGATTGCAACACTTATGTGTTATGCTTTATGCTTATGTCTAATTTTGATTTTTGATTTTGATTTACTCATTTTTATTTATATTGTATATGTCTTTGTCATTTATGTTTATTAAATTTTGGTTGTGATGTTTGAAAGTTTAAATTTGAATATTTAATTTTTTTTTCTCATTTTGCATTGGTATAAAATTTTTTTCATATGTAAGTTATAATGTTTTTTATTTCATATTTAAATATTTAATACACTTACACTGATGTCTGATAATCAGATACACATACACTGAGTCACTCATACACATATTTATAAATTATAAAGTATTAAAAATAATTAACATTAACTAAATAGTAAATTCTAAAAAGTAAATACAATTAACAATTAACATTAAAAAAACTTTTAAAGTATTAAGTATTAAATTAAAATTAAAAAAATTTTACACATAAAGGGATTAACTAAAGTCTATTTATATTTTTATAAATAATGAATACATAAATAATTATATATAAATTAACATTATTTTTAAAAGAAATTTATTAAAATTTAAAAAGCAGCTTGTGAGTGCCTGACCCAATATAGTTTTTCAACTGGTCGGGCTTATGGGCAGTTACGGGCCTGGCCTAAAGAAACAATGTCGAGCCAACCACGGCACGGTTACTGTATCATGTCGAGCCTGGCGCGACATGGAAACACGGTTGGGCGGCCAAAAACTAGGATGGGCTGCCCATCCCCTTCCATTTGACACCTCTAATCGAATTAGAGGTCTGAGATTGTGATAATGGAATTGAACAAATAGATAGAGAATCACTATTCTCAAAGATATGATGAACTAGTTATGAATCTCATCCTCATCGTGCATCTAACAACAAATCTGAAATCTTTAAGTTATCAAGACCAGAAGCTGGAGTGGTTCTAACCTTAAAACCAGAAAAATCATGAACCCATGCATTCATCCATACATAAATGGATTTACCATCTCCCACTTTTCATAGAATACCCCTATTGACAACTTCTTTCACACTCCAAACACTTCACCAAACAAAACTCTAATTACATCCCAATGATGATAAAAGATAATTTCCACAAGAAAAGTATTTGGCATTGAACAAACGAGCTACCAAAGTGTTAGGGTTATGAATAAAGTTTCACCCTTGCTTACCCAATAAAGGAAGGTTAAACTCATGTAAATCACAGAATCCCATGCTGCTCAATTCCTTAGAACGAGCTAGCCCAACTCATCTTTTCCATCTAATCCCTTTCCCATTCATAAGGAAGGTTAAAAGAGAAGGAGAACAACTCAAAATTAAAAGAGAAAATTTTGGCAACTAATGTAAGAAAAGAAGCTAAGAAAGATAGGGCTGAATTAGAGAAGAAGAAAAAATAATAGAAAGGGAAAGAGAAAAGAGTATGCATGAAAAAATTACTTTTGTAGACAACCATTTTGAATATAATCCTCCCTTGCATTTTTCTCATAGATTTAGAAATGAAAAGATGGATGAGTAGTTTAAAAAGTTCATGAATATTTTCAAGACACTAGAAATTAATATTACATTTACAGATATTTTATCTCAAATGTTAAATTATGTAAAATTTATTCAAGAGATTATGTGCAACAAGAAGTTGGAGTGATATGGAATTGTAAATTTGATTAAATATTATAGTGCAATTAGCCAATTATAAAAAGAAAACTTCCAGAAAAAGTAATTGATTCAGGTAACTTTAGAATCCAATGTATTATTAGAGAACATGTACTTGGAAAGGCCATATGAAATTTGGGAGCTAGGATAAATTTGATGCCATTATCTATTGGAAAGAAGCTAAACTTAGGTTAAGTGACCCTCATGATATTGTCTTTATAGATGAATAATAGAGCACTCACATATCTAAGGAGTAGTATTGAAGATGTCATGGTTATGGTTTAAAAAGTGTACTATTAATTTTCAGCTAATTTTCTCATATTGGATATGAATGAAGATAAAGAAACACCACTTAACTTAGGAAGATCATTCTTAGCAATTATACATGCTCTAATACACATGATGAATCTTGAATTGACTATCCGAGTGAGTGAAAAATAAGTAAAGTTTAACCTCTATAAAAATTTGAAGTCTCCTAACACATACATCTAACTATAGAAGAGTTGACAGTTTGATGTCATCATATGATGGATAGTTATATGACTTATGAAGCTTAAATCTCTAAAAAAGTTTGGGATGAAGAAACTAATAATGATTCTAAAGATGAAATCGTTATGCTATTTGAAATAAGTCATGACATCTAATGAAGCCGTGATGCTAGAAGATGAATGTGACATTGAAAGGAGTTGCTAAACTTTTTTATGAGCCCACAACATTATTTGAAGTTGTAAATGAAAAAAAAGTCCCAATAGGAGTTGTTGTCACCACATGCTATAAAGAAGTCATGACCTTGTCTAATGAAGCCATGACATTGGACTACAAGTCTATAGAATATCAAGTCATGACTAAAGAAAGAGAATTCGCAATATTAAAAGTCATAATAGTAGAAAAAGATATTTTTCCATTAAAAGTCACAACATTAAAAGAAGAATTTGTGATTTCGAAAATATAGAAGACTATAGACAATTTAATCTTGAAGGAACTAACAAAGCATCCTTGTTATGGATTCTTAAGAGATTTGATGAAGCCAATAATCATCTCAGCACTTCTAATACAATGACATTATTGCATGGTATATTGAAGATGTCAAAGAAATCAATCCTTAGTTTTGTATGCATGGAATTCTACTAGAGAAACATTTAAGGCTAACAATTGAGCATCATAGAACATTGAATCCAATGATGAAAGTAGTTGTGAAAACTAAAGTATTGAATTCGTTGAATGCTAGAATTATCTATTCTATATCTAATATATCATAGGTGAGTCACAATCATATAGTATTGAAGAAAGGAGAAGTTATAGTTCTAATATGTTCAAATGAGGAGTTGATTTCAACCCACACAATTATTGGATAGGAAGTATGCATTGACTACCAGAAATTCAACAAGGGCACAAGGAAAGATCATTATATTTTTCCCTTTATTGACCAAATGCTAGATGGCTTCCAGGGCATGCATGTTACTATTTTCTAAATATATATTTAGTGTACAACTAGATTATTGTTTCTCCAAAAGACTAAAATAAGATAACTTTCACATGTCTATTGAAAACATTTGCAGTTAAATAAATGTCATTTGATTTTTGTAATGCTTCAGTTATATTTCAGTGGTATATGATCTCAATCTTTTCCAACCGTATTGAAGATATTATCAATATATTCATGGATGACTTCTTAGTATTTGAAAGCTCTTTTGAAGTCTATTTATGCAACATAGAAATGATATTACAAAGATGTGAAGAGAAATATTGTTTGCTTTATTGAGAAAAATATCACTTCATTGTACAACAAAGAATAGTCTTGAGGCATCATGAATCATTCAAAGACTTAAAAGTGGACAAGAACAAGATTTCAATTTTTGAGACTCTAGCACAACCCTATAACCATGAAAGATGTGAAGTTTTTGGACACATAATTTTATCAAAGTTTCATTAAAATGTTTTTGAAGTCAACCAAATCCCTTTGTAAACTATTGTAAAAGCAAGTTAGTTTTGTGTTTGACGTTGAGTATTAGGCATCATTTCAAGAGATAAAAGCAAGTCTAATAGCTATCCTAATAATTATTGCACCATAGTGGGGTGAGCTATTTGAGATTATGTCCAATACAAGCAACTATGCTAGTGGAGCTATTTTGGGGAAAAAAGAGACGTAATCTTCAGGGAAAATTTACTATGCAATTAGGACTCTAAATGAAGCCCAATAAATTTACATAATAACTAAAAAATAGATACTAGACATGGTGTTCTCTTGTGAAAAGTTCAGATCCTATATAATTGAGTTAAAAGTGATTGTCTGCATCAACCATGTAGCAATTCAGTATTTGATAACAAAATGATACAAAATCAAGGCAAATTTGATTCATTTATTTAATCTAAAAATTTAATATTAAAATTAAAGACAAGAAGGAAAGTAAAAATGTGTTAGCGCCCATTTATCCAGAATAGATAATGAGAAAGAGAGTGGAGTTACAAAGAAATTTTAGAAGTCTTAGAAGATGAATAGCTATTATTCTTAAAAACTTAGCTGCCTTGATATGCCAATATTGTAAACTACCTTGTTTGCAACACTTTACCTCTTCTTAATTCTTACCAAAAAAAAGTTCTTACATGATATGCAAAGTTGTCTATGAAATGATATTTTTCTCTTTAGGAGATATGTCGATCAAATCATTAGGAGATGTTTGCCAAAAGAAGAGCAGATGAAAATCATGCTCAAACGTCACTCAACATCATATGGAGGACATTTGAGGATGCAAAATAGCATAGAAGATTTTCAAGCTATATTTTTTTTACCTGCTGTATTCAATGACAACCAAAGAATATTATGTAATAGTGATAGATACCAAATAATTGGACATATATAAAAGATGGATTCAATGCCTTTAATAATATGTTATAAGTTGAAGTCTTTGACATGTGAGACATTGATTTTATGTGGCTTTTCCACCTTTTTTTGGCAACCAATATCTTATTCTAGTAGTATATTATGTTCAAAGTGGGTTGAAGCAACTACAATACAGAAAAACAATGTGAAGACAATAAATTTTTTGCACAACCATATTTTGACAAAATTTGGAGCCCCATAGTGTATTGTAAGTGATGAGAGAAGTCATTTTTGCAACATGCTATTTGATGGACAACTTATTAGATATGGAATAAAGCATTCAAGAAGCCTTCCATACTATCCACAATCCAATTAGAAAGTAGAAATATCTAATCAAGAGATCAAGAACATTTTGGAAAAAATAATCCAAAATTTTAGGAAAGATTAGTCTCGAAGATTGGATGATGCTTTATGGACATATAGAACAACTTTCAAAAGACATGTGGGTATGCCACCCTATAAATTATTATTTGGAAAGGCCTACCACTTCCCCATTGAGATGTGACATAAGGCATGTTGGGATGTAAAGCATCTTAATTATGTGATGGACAAGAGAAAATAGAAAAATCTCTTCAATTGAATAAGCTAGAATAGCTGAGGAATGATGCATATGACAGTGCTAGAAATTATAAAGGTAAAACAAAGATGTGGAATGATAAAAATTTGAAGAGAAAAGAATGTAATGTTGGAGATTAGGTATTAGTATAAAACTCTAGGCTAAAACCTTTTCCATGCAAATTGAGATCTAGATGGTTTGGACTAGTTATTGTGATTTCAGTAACTCCATTAAGTACTATATGGGTTCGACCATATGATGGAAGAGAGTTTAATGCCAATGGATAGAGTTTGAATCTACACTTGGGAGACTACAATATTAAGACAATTATTATAGATCAATGAAAAAGAGATTCTTTGAGAATGACTAGGCTATAACCTATAAGCAAGCTTGGTCGAGCTATTTATGATAAAAAAAGTACTTCTTGGGAAGCAACCCGAGCATAATTGAGTATATTTCAAGATTAAATAAAGCATCAATAATTTGTTCCACATATTCAATAGTAGATGATGTGTTTATGTAATACACAATTTTAGGCATCTTGGAAATACAAAATGAGCTGCAACATCAATCTATGTTTTGAATGGAGTTACTGAAATCCCAATAAAATTAAAAAAAAAATCAATAAAAAAAATGTAAGTTTTGATGTTGCCACAATATTTTTCTAAGTCATGACTTGAAGTATCTTTTGTGTCAAGGTAGTAATTCAAGAAGTCATGATATACCTTTTGAGTTCAATGTTGGGCAAGAGCCTCAAAGAAATTGCAACATGATTCTTAGTTAAAAAAAGAGAGAATTAGTTGCGACTAATTCTTTTAAAAGATACCATCATAATTGTCAAATAATCACACCTTAATTACAAGTCACGACTTCAATATTGTTGTAGTGAAATATCTTAGAAGTTGACATATTTATTATCTAAAATGACACCTTATTCTATCTTGATGATTATTTATAATTCACAACACCATATTTTCTAGTCACGGCATCATTTATGGTCACTACAACATTACATCTTGGTCATGACATTCTTTATGTCACAACAAAATCACCTTATACTACGACACAATTTCATGGTAACACTAACATAGTCAAGATGTGATCTTTAAGTCATGGTAGTTGTACTATATGGTCATCAGTTTTTTTTCTATGTCTTGACATCATATTCAAGTAATGACAATGATTATCATGTTGTGATACCATCTAATCCAATTTTACAAAAAGTCAAAAACAAGAGTTGCAACATTATATTTCTTTTGACACATCATTATTTCTCTATTGTAATATAATTTTTAAGTCGCCAAGCCATCACATGATAACCAAATTAAAAAAAAAGCATGACACTCTAATTTTACAAAATCCATCGATCATGGAAGAAGACCAAACTCTAGAAGACAACAAGATAGCCAAATTGAGAAATAAAATAGGCAAAATAGTCGAAGAAAAATAGAACAACAAAGCAAGCAACCTAACATTCATATTAGAAGAATAGAGAAATTGGATGAAGATCTTCTCCAAGAAGAACATTATAAGTGAATGGGGCTTTAATGAATTTGTTCCTCCATTTCTTGACATTATATAGAAAAAAGGATGAGAAATCTATTGCATACACATCAAACCTAGTAATGTGTTCTGCATTCCATGTACTAATATTTTTAGGTTGTTTAGCATAGATTTCTTGATGTATTATATTTGTTTGGGCTTTGAATGAATGGATTTTCTAAATTATAATTTTGATGAAATTTGATGAATAATAGTAAAATTAGAAGTATTTTGTGTGAAATTAGTAAACTTGATAGAATTATGACTTAGCGGGGAGAAAAATAATGGAAATTCATTATATTTTATGTGTCACAACTTTGTATGTCATGGAAATTTGTTCAGTTGCATTATTTACAAACCTATTGAAAAGGCATGCCATTTTTTCTTGGCCTCTACTCAATAAAACAAGTAATGGTAATCTTTGTATGTCATGGCTCTATCATTGAGTTGTCATAGTCTTTCACTATGTAATACGATTTTCATGGTTATTATATTTTTTTTGAGTCATGATTATACTATTTCTAAAATATAATGATGCTCATGACTTTATTTTCACTTTGTGGCAACAAAGTACCTCACTAGTTCAAGAAGACATATAATTTTCTTGTGTCAAGACTTAATCGATATAGAGTCAAAAATCACATAGCATAATGTAATTTTTAGTCATGACAATTTTTTCTATAATGACTTTATGTTCCATAGAACATTTGTCTATTTTGAGATATTCTTGTCACCACAACTTCACATTCTTCAAAGTAAATGTCTCATTCCAAGTCATTCTTGCTACCATGTCTTAGTGCTCTAGATAATATGTCTTAATCATAGAATTCCAGCCACCATGACTATGCCTTCTAGAGCATAAATATCTAAGTCACGGTTATTCTTGTTGCTAACATTACAAGAAAATATTAATTTAGCTAGGAAATTTTAGTTAGGGATCAATCCTTAGCTAAATTCTAAGGGATTAGCTAGGAAATAGAAATGGATTTATGCTCTTTTTTTGGAAAAAAAAAAATAACAACGAATTAGCGACGGATTAGCGAAAGAAAATTCTTCGAAAATTCCCTCAAAAAAAGTGGGGGATTTAGCGATGGATTAGTGACGAAAAATTTTTGTGAATTCTGCTCAAAAAAAATGAGGATTTTAGCGATGTATTAGTGACAGAAAATTTTCATAACTTCTGCTCGAGAAAAGTGGAGATTTAGCGACAGATTTTCCCTCACTAATAAAATTCATGATTTAGCGACGGATTTAGCGACGGATTTAGCGATGAATTTAGCGATGAATTTTCCCTTGCTAATAAAATCCATGATTTAGAGACAGATTTAGCGACGGATTTTCCCTTGCTAATAAAATTCATGATTTGGCGATGGATTTTTCCTTTCTAATAAAATTCATGATTTAGCGATAGATTTTCCATTGCTAATAAAATCCATGATTTAGCGATGGATTTAGCGATGGATTTTCCCTTGCTAATAAAATCCATGATTTAGCTACAAATTTAGAGACAGACTATCCCTAGGTAATAAAATCTATATTTTAGCTACGGATTTAGCGAACGAATATCCCTAGCTAATAAAATCTATAAATTAGTGACAGATTTATCGATGAAATTTCATTAGAAAATAAAATCATTAATTTTGCGAGGATTTAGGAACGGAATTTCCCTAGCTAATTAAATCCATTTTTTAGCTATGGATTTAGTGACGGTGTTTCCCTAGCCATTATTTAAATATATAATTTTATTTATTTATTATTTGTATTAAAATTTTATTTAATTTTATTTATTACATTTATGTTATAAGAATATAGATGAGCAATCCTTGAAACACACATTCTCCTCGTAAAATAAAAAAAAATTGATATAATAAATAATTAATTTAAAAAATATAAAAATACAAAAAAAATTATATTAATAAGGACTACAATAACTATTTTTATGATGTATTAATTTTTTAAAAAATTATACAAAAAATTTTTCTAAACTTTTTATTTAAGAAATTAAAGAATTTAAATTAAAGTAATATTAAATAATTAATTCAATAAGTATAATAATTTTTTTCGATAATTTAAAAATTAAATTAACATACATAAAATTTATACTAATTTAAATATAAATTAATTCAATGTATGATAAAATAGAAAATATTTTCAAAAATATCTGAATTGACGAATAAACTAGTAAATATTAATATTATTATAAGTATTAAAAAAAATTATAATTATAGATAACTTTTAAAAAAATAAATAATACAAATCTTGAAAATCTTGAAATATAATAAAAATATAATTTTTTTCAATAAAGTTAAAAGAAAATAAAATAATAATTATTAATAAATATATAGATTTTTAATCCTACTAAAATTTATAAAAATTAAATAATTGAGTAATATTTTTATAATTAGCTTTAAACATTAAGTTTTTAGTTCATATTATCTTTGTAAAAATAAATATGAATCCTTAACAATTTATAACCATAAAATATAAATTTTTATAGATTTTTTAACATTAAGAGTATTTTATAACTTTTAGGCAAGTAGCTAGAAGACAAATCATCTTTTCATTCATGTCTTATTATATGAAGTTTGTTAATTTCGTACCTATTTGATATTTTTTTAATGCAAAACATATTTTTTTTTATTGTTTATATATTTATTGTTTAATTAATATTATAATAAAAAATTGTAAGGTATTTGTTTTTCATTTGTACCTTGCTACACGCACATTAATTTTGTTGAAAAAATTTTGATAGTAAATAAAATTAATGAGTATTTTTTTATTTTATATATATATTGTTTATTTAATGTTTTAATAATTAAAAATATAAATATTATTCTAAAATATACATTATCTCTCTCGACTTGATGCATCTCTAACAGAGCTGAAATCCTCCTCATTCTGCCATTATCTCTCGACGTCGATTAAACAAAAATTCATTCGAGGTTTAAGTTTTAATTTTTTATTGATTTAAGGTACATTCATCGATTATCGCTGGATTACTTAATCGAAGAGTAAGCATTTTTATTCTTTTTTTTTTGTTTCCGAATTTCTTTTTTAATCACCATACGGTATGCTTGGATAATGTATAAAAACTTATTCGAATAAATGCTTAATGCATTTGTGATATAATGCGTTGTCATTGTGTGGATTCTGCTACTTGGATACTATTTTTATTCTGATGTGTTCATCAATTATGCATTGTTAATTTCCAAATTTCTTCTTTAATCACCATACACATCATGATATAATGCTTGGATACTATTTTTGTTTCTAAATTTCTCCTCATTCTTCCTCAATATATAAATAGTATATATACTTAGGTTTGTCAACTTTATATCTACAAAAATAGTATACATCAATATTCAAGTGTATTTTATACATAAATTGTATATATACTTAGGTATGCCGACTTAATATCTACAAAAATATTATACATCAATATGCATGTGTATTTTATACATAACTAGTATACATACTTAGGTATGCCGACTTGATATCTACAAAAAATATTCAAAATGAGTAATGATTAAATTCAAAAATAAAATAAAATAAAATATAATATAGTATAATATAATAAATAAAATAATTAAAATAATTAAAATAAATAAAATAAATAAAATAATAGTTTAGCATGTAAAATTAATTTAAATTGATTATACTCGATTGAATCAGTTTGAACTATTCTACCAACTTCTAGAAAACTTAATAATATTCACACATATACTTGAAAATAATTGAGCAAGAGTTTCTCAATTCACTATAAAATGTTCTTATGATATGTGTTGTTGTGTGCTGGGAACCCCAAATCACTTTTATTTATAGGCAAGGTTCCAAGTTTTTTAATTTTTGATGCAACATTTAGTAAGCCAACACATAGCTTTCACATGTCAAGTCAATCCTTGGCAGGTATACACATCATCATATAACAATCACACTTTCAAGCAATTGGCATTAATGCACGAGAACACGTAGTAAGCACATAATCGATACTTATCACTCGTGTAAGCTGAGACATAAAAATCATACATACTAACACATCCTATTCATGTAAGTAAGCATGTCATAAGCTTATAAATCAACATATGATATAAAAATAAGTATTCTTATTAATTTTTTTATAGACTTTATTGTAATTTTCCTACATTATTCATTGAATATTTTTATGGTTGCAATGTGTCATGGATACTCAAGCTAAGATAGTATAAAATATATGAACCAAACTTTTTTGTACATAATTACTATCAAGAATAATATTTTTAAAAACAAATAGCATGGTAATAAAAATTTGAACCAACAACATGGTTGACTGATCGGCAAAAGATGATGAATACTCTGACACTAACAATATGAGTCTGATCCTCATAGATGTTGGAAACGTTTTCCATGGTGTTATCATTTATCATGTTGTTCAGATGTTGGGACGTGAGTTTTACCTATTCTAATCATGAAGCCTCATAGTTTATATACGAGCCAAATAATAATTTTGTGTTGAGTTTGGGAGAAGGGTAGGTAGATAAAAAAAGTATAATATTTTAAATTTATAACATTTTTTATTTAGATAGAGGATATAAAACTATTAAAAATATTTAGAAATTTTTAATGTTTATAATCCTCACAATGTCATGCAACACAATAGATTTTTTTCTACCAAATAATGTTTTATCAACTTTGATTTATGATTTTAGACACAACAATGTAGTTTATTATTACTCTAACAATTCAACTTCTACCAAATTTATATTAACTATAATTTATACCATTAACAACTATAAATTATAAAGAGTTTGGGTATCTCTGTAACGTTGATGAATTTCATGACATACAAGAGTATTCTTTTTCCGAAAACATTCATTAGGACACCCTTTATCAAGCCGTGTTAATAACATCATCTTTTTAACACATAGTAATTTTTATGTGCTGCAATATGCTTATTTTAAATAATTTAAAAAACTAATAAATATGAGTAGTAATTATTAGTTGAACGTTGTAGTTATTAGTTGAGTACCATAACTATTAGTTGTAACCTACAAGCTTGAATCTAAGTTTCATGTTTCACAAAATTTGTGGCAGATGTATCTTGTAATAAATAGTAATAAAGAATATAAGAAAATATAAGAAGTATTATGGAAATGTATGTATCATTAATGAAACATTAATTTATAGTACTAGCGAATATATGTGAGTACTCTTTTAAGTACTCTTTTATAGTTTAATATGATATAAACATATTTACTAATTAATTTTTAGTCCAGAACATATATTATTAAATATTATTTCATATTTTAATAAAATAAATATAAATTATTATAATTTCAATAACATCAATACAATATAATAAAAAAAATAGTAACATATCATAATAATACAGCAAAATGAATTATAAAGAACATTAATAAGTTATAAATAAAAATAAAAATTCAAAATGATTGAGAATTATATTGTATTTTTATATTTTTTTATCTTGAGATACTAGGATGAGATGATTCATATAGAATATGAGTATTTATAGTTTTTTTTTGTATTTATAAGTGAATTTTTATTTTATTTAATAAATGATAATGTCATTTTATAATTTTTATACATAATATTATATTATTATGAGTTTTTATTTATTTTATTTAGTTGTTTTATTTTTTATGGGAATACTCGATATGTAAAGTTTTAGCAATCATTTTTATTCATTATGTAAATGCATGAGTTTTAGTTATATATTATTATTATTGAGTATTATTTTCTTTTTATATCATTTTTTTTCATTTTCATGTATTAATCTTCATATTTTTTTCTATATATATACATATGTGGATATGGACATGCAGATATATGGAAGAAATTTATGATGGTTTAGCAGAATATCTCTTCATTATAGAAGTAGTAGTAAATGACCATTCAAAGTAACTTCCTGCTCATGTGGAAAATTGTAGAAATATAGTATTTATTCTCTCTCTCTCTCTCTCTAAACATCATTGCTGGCCATATTTTAGATATTTATTAAAGTTGTATGATTATATATAAATATTTGTATAACTATATATAAATAATTGTATGATTATACACTATATATTTAAATATAACTATATTTATAAGTATGTATACATATATGTAAATCTATATATTTATTTATAGCTTTATATATTTATGTATAACTATTTGTATGAATATATCTATATATAACTATATGTTTAACTATATAAAAATATTTATAGTTATATATACTATATGTATAATAACATATAACTATAAATAATTGTATCTTATTATATGTATTACTATAAAAGCTTTATACATAACTAAATTTAAATATATAATTTATGACTTATATTTAATATACATTTGTATATATTAGTATTCAAAAATGTATTTTACTATATATATACCGATACATAGCTATAGTTATAGATATATAAAATTATATAAAAATATATATATATATATACCTACATGTATAGATAAAAGTTTAACTATACATGTAACTGTATGTATAACCACATTTATGTATACATATATGTAAATCTATATAATATTTTATAACTTTGTATGTATTTATGTATAACTAAATATAACTACTCGTATGAATATATATATATATATATATATATATATATATATAACTAAATGTTTGACGATATATAATTTTTTATAACTATATATATTATATGTATAATAATATATAACTATACATAATTTTATATTATTAATGTATAACCTATATTTAAATATATAATTAATAACATATATTTAATATACATTTTTATATATTAGTATACAAAATATATTTTAGTATATCCATACCTATATAAACTATATGTATAAATATATTAAATTATATAAACAAATATATATATATATATATATATATATATATATATATATATATATACACACACACACACATACATGTATAAATATAAGTTTAACTATACATGTAACTATATCTATAAATACATGTAACAATATTTATAATTATATGTATAAAAACATACAACACAATGTTTAACTATATGTGTATAACTATATATAAATATTCTTATAACTATAAATAACTCTATATAAATAAATATAACATTATTTTTAATTATGTATACATATATGTAAATCTATATAATTGTTTATAACTTTGTGTGCATTTATTTATATTTACTTAAAAAATCTTGTATGCATATATCTATATATAATTATATGTTTAACTATATGTAACTATTTATAACTACATTTACTATATGTATCCTAATACATACTTATATATGGGATAATACTAATTTGTTGCACTAGCTTGAAATTAAATGGCAAAAGATATAATATCAACAGTATGTAAGCACATAGCATGAGAGTGTCCGTTGATTAGCCTCAAATATAGTATAATACAAATAAGGGTCGTACTATTACCTAATCCTAGCCCATGGGTTCAGGCTCAAATATTAACTTATGTATGACAAGAGATGTAATATTTGATAGGTTTGTACAAAAGAAATTTTATTTTCTTTTAAATAATTCTTCATTCTAACACTGCACTCTCTATGTGTCTCTATCTCCCTCTCTAATTTTTTTATGTCACTCTCTTCCTCTTTTTCTTTATGTCACTCTCTCTCTCTTGTTATTTTTTTCTCACTCTCATTTCTTGTTTGGTCTCTCTCTCTCTTTCCCCCCTCTCTCCCTCTCTCTATTTCTCTCTCTCCCACTCCCTCTCTCTCTCTCTCTCTCCCTCTCTCTCTCCCTCTCTCTCCCTCCCTCTTTCTCCCTCCCTCTCTCTCCCTTTCACCATTTCTCTCCCCCTCTTTCTTCCTCCTATCTCCCTCTCCCCTCTCTTTCTCCCCCCCCCCCCCCATCTCCCCATTTCTCTGCCCCTCTCATTCCCCACCTCTCTCTCTCTCTCTCTCTCCCCCTCCCCCTCCCCCTTCAAACTATAAATGTCTTTCTTTTTTGCTTTCCTTTCTTGTGCATTATCGTATTTTGCTCATTTTATCTAGTATTACCGTGATATCTAGTAATCTTTATTATGCTAAAAATTAATTTATTTATTCATGTAGATTCTACAAACGCATTGCCTCGATATTTATGATATTTTATTTTTAAATATTCATCTGTAAGTAATTTTATTTAATTATTGGTATATTGTGATGTAATAGAATGTTTAATTCAAAATAATGATTGAGCATTATTTTTTGTAAATAAAATAGGACAAAATGAATTCAGATCATCAGTGGATGCACAGAAGGTTTATGAATAGAATTTTGAACAAAGATTTTTTGAGTATGTTTGAAACTTTCATCAATTTTGCATGTAGATAATCGAGATGGATGGATAAAAAAAAAATTGTCTCTGTAATCATCGCAAGTGTCAGAATATCCCTTTTTGTGATACAAACATTATAAGATACCATTTGGCTAAATATGGCTTTGTACCAAATTATTTCTTTGGATTTATCATGGGAAAAATACAATGGCTTTGAACATTGACCAAAATGAGGGTACTGAATCATTTGCTTGTGGTGAATAATAATAAAACACATACCATAGAATGATCATGGAAACTACTGGTGCTGACTTTAATATGGATCACATGGTTTATTTTTGTCGGTGTAGCAAATAATCATGATATTTTTTTGCAGGTTTCAATTTTTTTTTATTTTGGTTTTGTTCTTTGTTTTTCCGATTAACCTAATTATGAATCTTTACAGGGCACATTATGTGAGACACATGAAAAAATTCTGATTCAAAATATTCATACATTTTCATGGTCATTCCAATGCATGGGTCCTATATTTACCAATTTCAGGTTTTTCAAAAGGAGTGCTAGCTTATTTTATTTTTATTATTCCTAAAACATTTTACTTTTGCACTCTCTCTTTTAACATAATTTCTGGAAAACTTTTGGATTTTTGTTGAAGTTTTATGACAATCAACTTTAATTTGTGTTTGTTCATGTCTATAATAATTATTTTTATATATTTGTGAATATGTTTATGTGTCTCTGAATTTTTTTGGGTAGAGTTTTAGCCTATTATTAGAGCGCGGTGGCGGCATGGTGGTGGTAGTGGTGATGGCGGCGGAAATGGCGGCAGCGATGGTGGTGGCAGCAACAGTAGTGGCAGGAGCTGCAGTGACAGTAGTGGCAAGAGCGGCAGAAGCAGCAGCGATTGCAGTGGCAAGAGGGGCAGCAATAGTGGGGGCAACAGTAATGGCAACAAATGTGGTATATACGTATGTATATCGTCAATATATACGTACATATAATACTGTAGTATTTTATGTACATATATAATGAGTATATATGTACTCAGTATATATATACGCATAATATTATAGTTAATATGTACATATATTATAGTAATATATATACGAGTAAAATGCTAGTATATATGTAATTATTTACTACAGTAATATATATTTATTAAATCATAACTTTTTTTATTTATTTTGATTTGATTGAGTGGTTTAAAATTTGTACATATATGGTACCGCATTGATTCCCATATGAAGATTATATAAGTGAAGGGATTTTTCAACGGACATAACACACCGTGACTCTGACAGCTTTTTCGCAAGAGAAAGTTGGTGATTGGAGTAGCATGGGGAGAGAAAGTAACATCAAAGCATGGATAGATTATACTTTATACATTGTCGGAGGATACATTGATTAATAATATGTAATATAATTTTGTTATTTTTTTTGTTTTAATTATTTAAAATATTGGATTAGAATAAGTTATTAAATGAATTTTTTTGTTTAATTTAAAATTTTCATTATTGTTTCTAATTTTATTCAATTTAATATAAAAATATTAAATTATTTGATTAAATTTTTGTGGAAGTTGTATGGCAATCAACTTTAATTTATGTTTGTTCATGTCTATAATAACTATTTTTATTTATCTGTGAATATGTTTCCGTGTCTCCAAATTTTTTGGGTAGAGTTTTAGCCTATTATAGGTATGTAAAAGCCTATTTTCAGCAGCAATAGCAATGGCAGCGGCGGTGGCAGTGACAGCGACTACATCGGCGGCAGCGGCGGCTGTAGTGATAGCGGTGGAAGTGGCAGCGGTGACAGCGGAGGTAGTAGCGGTAGCAGTAGTGGCGGCAGCGGCGGCAATAGTGGCTGCAGCGGAAGCAATGGTGGCATCAATGGCAGTGGCAACAGTGGAAGGGGCGGTAGCACCGGCAGCGGAGGCAGCGGCATGTCACACCCTCACTCAATAAATGTGGAACATTCTAGAAGATTCCAAAGAAGTCCACACTTGTATAGAAGGAAGGAGATTACTCTAGATTATTGTAGAATTCTCTAGACTTATATGGAACATTCAAAGGTTCTAGACTCTTCCCTATGCATATATTTAAGAAGAATGTGGTCTCATTTGTAAACCACCAAGTTGAGAGTTTCTTGTAAGATTTCATTATTCAATAAAGTGTTTTATTTATTTTCAAGTGTTCTCTCAAATTATCTTTGTTTCCAAGTTGTGGGTAGATGCCAAGCATAACAAGTAAGGCGAAAGTAATGCTGACTTAACAACATCTAAGGGTTAAGTTGTCTAAGTGCTGCACGGGAACTTAGCAAAAAGATTAAGTCTATGACAGTTGGTATCAGAGCCGAGGTTGCAATGTGTGAGAGTAACTTGGCGGATATGATATTGAGCTCTCATTTGGAGGAAATTACTAAGCAAGTTCAGGGAAGGGACCTTGAACCTCTCGCTAAGGGAAGAAAAAAGAAGGTCAAGTCTCATGATCCTGTCACAAGTTTAAACAGTCGAGTGACCCGGTTAGAATTTGTCATGATAAACACCAATGAGGGGTTCAATCTTATGGAGCAAAGCATAGAGAAGGTCATGGAGGATTTCAAGATGTAGATCCTAGACCTTCAAAATGGGATCTAAGGCTTGCCAATCCCGGTGGTGTCGCATGAGGAGTTTATGAAGGTTATGGATATGCTCATTAGCTTAGAATCAATGGTGTAGGCCTTTACCAAGCATGAGGAGGAGCTAAAATAAGAAGTGACAATCTACAAGATGGCATTGTCGACTCAAGTTATGTCCACTCATGAGGCCCAAAGGGTGGATGTGCCAAAGTCTCACACTTTCATGAGAAAATGGGATGCTAAAGATCTAGACAACTATTTATGGCACATTGAGAGATATTTTGAGGCAATATCACTAACTAATGAGGCAACAAAGATATGCACTACTACTCTCTATCTCATTGATAATGCAACTCCATGGCGGTGTAGAAAATTTATGGATATAGAAAGAGGGATGTGCACCATAGACATATGGGTCAATTTCAAGAGAGATAAAAAAGTAGTTTTATCCAAAAGATACGGGATACATAGCTCATAGAATGATCATGCATCTCAAGCACACAAGATCTATTCGGGACTATGTCAAGGAGTTCTCTTCCTTGATGCTTGAGGCTCCTGATATGAATGAGAATGAACTCATCTTTAATTTTATAGAGAACCTGCAAGGTTGGGCCGAGAAAGAATTGAGGAGAGTTGGTGTCCAAGACTTAGCCATTGTCATGGTAGTTGCAGAGTCACTCATGGATTTCTGAAGGGAAGACTCTTCTCAAACCAAGTCATCCTTCAAGGGTAGCCATGTCGGGGGAGGGGGGGACAGGGGATACAAAAGCTATAATGATAAGGAAGGATCAAGAGTGACTTCTACCAACAAAGAAGGCAATTGTGGGGATAAGCATATGAATTTCAAGCCAAAAACTAATTGCTTTCTGTGAGATGCACCACACTAGGCACATGAATGTCCTAAAAGAAAGGCCCTAAATGCCATGATTGAAAAGAAAATTGAACAAGAGAATAGTGCCTCTCACATGGGGTCAATGCAACTATTGAATGCCCTCAAGATCAAGCAAGCTAAGGAGAAGCCTCAAAGTAGGGGACTCATATACATGGAGGCCAAGGTGAATGGGATGTCTACTAAGGTCATGATAGATATCGGTGTCATACATAACTTTGTCTCGGAGGAGGAGGCGAGGAGACTCCAGCTTTCAACATTAAATGAAGTAGGATGGTTCAAGGCAGGGAACTTCCCTGCCAAGCCATCATATAGAATAGCTCCTGGGGTGACCATGAGGATTGGACCTTGGGAAGGCAAGGTCAACTTCATGATGGCACCCATGAATGATTTCCAGATAGTGATCGGGATGGATTTCTTTCACCAGATAAAAGCTATGCCTATACCTTTTCTACGTTTGATGGCTATCTTAGAAGAGGGGGCTCCATTCATGGTTACTATAATCATCGAATGTGAAGCTAAAATGCTTATGCTGTTGGCTATGTATTTGGAGAAGGGGTTGAAAAAGAATGAGGTGACCTACTTGGTGATTTTTAAAAAAAGACCCTTGTGGCCCTGTGGGAAATTCTATGCCCATGGAAGTCATGAAGGTGTTAGACAAATTCAAAGATATAATACCACCAGAGCTACCCAAAAGGCTCCCACCCAAGAGAAAGGAAGATCACATGATCGAGTTGGAGCTAGGAGAAAAACCCCCTGTCATGGGGCCCTACAGGATGGCACCCCCAAAATTGGAGGAATTAAGAAGACAGCTAAAGGAACTACTGGATGTCGGATTCATCCAACCATCTAAGGCTTCATATGGTACACTAATCTTATTTTAAAAGAAGCATGATGGGTCACTGTGAATGTGCATCAATTATAGGGCGCTCAACAAGGTAACGATCAAGAACAAGTATTTTATTCCTCTTATTGCTGATTTATTTGACCAACTTGGTAATGCACGGTACTTCACTAAGTTAGACCTTCGATCAAGGTACTACCAAGTAAGTATAGCTGAAGGAGATGAGGCAAAGACCATGCGTGTAACAAAGTATGACTCTTATAAGTTTCTAGCGATACCATTTGGTCTTACTAATGCACCTACTATATTTTGCACTTTGGTGAACAAGATATACCATCCTTTTTTGGATAAATTAGTGGTAGTATATCTAGATGATATTGTTATATATCGCAATACCTTGGAAGAGCATGTTAATCATCTAAGAAAGGTGTTCCAGCTACTAAAACAAAATGAGTTATACGTGAAGAAGAAGAAATATTCCTTTCTCTTGAGGAGAAGGGCTTATTGGGACACCGCATCAAGGGTGGCAAGCTCATGATGAATGAAAGTAAGATCAAAGCCATTCAAGAATGTGATCCCCCTACTAAGGTGCCACAACTAAGGTCTTTCTTGGGTCAAGTTAACTACTATCGGTGGTTCATCAAGGAATACTCAGCAAAAGTAGCTCCATTAACAGACCTTCTCAATAAGGATAAAGTATGGACATGGGATGAAAAATGTCAGAAATCCTTTGAAGACTTGAAGAAGGCTATAATGAAGGAGCCGGTATTGACACTACCTGACCACACCAAGGTGTTCGAGGTACACACTGATGCTTCTGACTTTGCCATTGGAGGGGTTCTTATGCAGTAGAAATGCCCCATAGCTTTTGAAAGCCGCAAGCTTAATGACACAAGAAGTGGTACACTGTCCAAGAGAAGGAGATGATGGCAATTATTTATTACTTGCGGATGTGGAGACACTATTTGTTAGGATCCCACTTTGTAGTGAAGATAGATAATGTTGCTACTAACTATTTCCAGACCCAGAAGAAACTATGTCCCAAGCAAGCATGGTGGAAATACTTTTTGGTGGAGTTTGACTACACGTTGGAGTACAAGCTAAGCATAGCCAATCACGTAGGTGATTCCTTGAGCCACAAAGCAGAGCAAGTATATATGACTAGTCAGCCTCAAGGAAATATGGTAGATCTCATAAAGGAGGGGTTACAATATGATGCAATAGCCAAGAGTATCATCACATTGGCTCACGAGGGAAAGACTGGGCGGTTTTGGGTAGAGAATGATTTTTTCTACACAAAAGGAAAGTGACTTTATGTGCCAAAGTGGGAAAGTATTAGAATGAATCTTATCAAAGAGTTTCATGACTCAAAATGGGCTGGACACCTAGGGTAATGAAGCACACGGGCACTGCTAGAGTATGCCTACTACTGGCCACAGATAAAGAATGATGTGGAGACATATATGAAGACTTGTCTTGTGTGTCAACAAGATAAAGTGGAGCAATATTTTCCCAAGAGATTGCTTGAGGCCCTACCTATAGCAGAGCGACCTTGGGAAAGTGTCATTATGGACTTCATTATCGGTTTACCCAAGTCCGAGAGAAATAGATCTATCATAGTGGTAGTGGATCGATTTTCAATGTATGCTACATTCATAGCAGCCCCTAAAGATTGCACAGCAGAAGAGACAGCCAAGCTATTCCTCAAGAACATGGTAAAATATTGGGGGCTACTGAAGGTTATCATTAGTGATTGGGACCCACGCTTTACTGGAAAGTTTAGGATGGAGCTCTTTAAACTCATGGGCACGGAACTTCACTTCTCTACTAGCTTTCATCCGTAGACTGATGGGGAGACAGAATGGGTGAATGCATTACTAAAGCTGTACTTGAGACACTTTGTGAGTGCCAATCAAACTAACTGAGCCAAATTGCTAGATGTAGCTTAGTTCTCATATAATATACAGAGAAGTGAGACAACTAGGAGAAGTCCATTCGAGATAGTCATGGGGCAACAACCAATGACTCCTCACACCCTAGCCAGAGGATACACAAGGAGGAGTCCAGCAGCCTACAAATTTGCTATGGCACGAACAAGTTGATATAGCGCACTCATTCTTAAGAAAGAATGCTAAGAAGATGAAGAAATGGGCTGACAAGAAAAGAAGACATATAGAATTTCAATTCAGAGACTTAGTGCTTGTCAAGCTTCTACCGCAACAATTCAAGCTCCTTTTCTATACTTGGACGAGTTGGTAAGGTATCTTACCAAGTTGAGTTACCACCAAGGTTGAAGATTCATCATGTCTTCCATGTTAGCAATCTAAAGCCTTATCACGAAGATAAGGGAAATCTAGGCCGAGGAGTCTCTATAAGGACACCCACAATAGTAGTGGCCTTCTATGATAAGAAGTTTGACTACATCATGGTGGATTGAGACTTAAAACAGATCAACTTTCGGCCCAACAAAGAATACTTAGTAAAATAGAGGGGACTATCAGAAAGTGAAGCTAGTTGGGAGCCAGCTAACAATTTGTGGCAGTTTCAGGAATAGATCGAGCAGTTCCAGGCAAAAAAATTGACAAGGATGTCTGCAGCATTGGTGGTGGAGAATGTCAGACTCTCACTCAAAGAATGCGGAATGTTCTAGAAGATTCCAAAGAAGTCCACACTTGTATGGAAGGAATGAGATTATCCTAGATTATTCTAGAATTCTCTAGACTTATAGAGAAGCTTCAAAGGTTCTAGACCCTTCCTTATGCATGTATTTAAGGAGGAGGCGACCTTATTTGTAAACCACCAAGTTGAGATTTTCTTGTAAGATTTCATTATTCAATAAAGTATTTTTTTTATTTTCAAGTGTTCTCTCAAATTTTTTTTGCTTTCAAGTTGTGGGTATACACCAAGCATAATAAGCAATGCAAAGGTAAGGCTGACTTAACAACATCTAAGAGTTAAGTTATCTAAGTCCGCACTGAAACTTAGCAAAAAGACTAAGTCCATGACAGGCAGCATCAGCAGCAACGTTGGCAGCAGCTATAGCAGCGGCGGCGGTGGCAGCGGTGCCAGTGGCGATGGCGACGGTAGCGGCCGCGGTGGAGGAGGCGGTGGTAGCGGCGGCAATGGCAGTGGCAGCGGCGGCAATGGCAGTGGCAGCGGCGGCAGCAGCGGCAGTAGCAATGGTACCAGCGGCAACGGTGGCAATAGCTGCAGTAGTAGTAGTGGAGATAGCACCGACAGCAGCAGCAGCAACGGTGGCAGCACCGGCAGGACCAACAGCAATGGTAGTGGCGGCAGCAGCGACAGCAACGGCAACACCGGCAGTGGCAGCAGCAACACCAGTAGCGGCAGTACCAGTAGCGGCAGCAGCAGTGGTAGCAATGACAAGAGTGGCAGTGACAACGGGAGTAGCAGCAACAACAACAAATGTAGTATATACATACGTATATAGTCAGTATATACGTACATATAATACTATAGTATTTTATGTGCATATATACTAAGTAAATATGTATGCATAATACTATAGTTTATATGTACATATATTGTAGTAATATATGTACGAGTGAAATACTAGTATATATTTACATATATATAGCATTATTATATATTTATCAAAATATAACTTTTTTTTATTTTAATTTAAGTGAGTGGTTTAAATTTCTTACAAATATGATACCACATTATTCCTCAAACAAAGTTGTATAAGTGATAGGATTTTTCATTAAACATTACGTGCCATGACTCGGACAAATTTGTCGTAGTAGAAAAAGAGTGATTAGAAGAGTAGAGGGAGAGAAAGTAATGTCAATGAATGGATAGATTATACTTTATGCATTGTCGGTAGATACATTGATGAATAAGATATAATAAAATTTTGTTATTTTTTTATTTTAATTATGTAAAATATTGAATTAAAATAATTTATTAAATAATTTTATTTTTTGTTTATTATAAATTATCATTTATAGTTTTTTTATTCAATTTGATATAAAAATATTAAATTATTTAATTAAAAATTTTAAAATAAATTAAATTATAAAAAAAATTGAAATTAAAATTGCTAGGAAAAATCCCTTGCTAAATAAGCTAGGGAATTTTCACTAGCTAATTTAGCTAGGGATACCTTTATTTTAGCAATGGATGTTTCCTCACTAAATTTATTTAGCTAGGAATTATTTTTGTCGCTAACTTTAGCGATGAGCACTTTAGCTTGGGAAATCTTCAGTCATTATTTCCTTTTAGTGATAAAAAATCTCATTTAGCTAGCTAATTTAGCTAAAGAAATTATCTTTTTTAGCAATGGATTTTTCCATCGCTAAATATTTAGCTAGGGACACTTTCTCTCACTAAATTGTTGTGGGGGCACTTTAGATAGCAAACCGATCCATTGGTAATCCATCACTATATCTCATTTAGCGACGGAAAATTCTCATTTAGCTAGGGAATTATTCCTAGCTATATGTGATTTTTCTTGTAGTGTAATTCAGAAATTATATCTTCAAATGATGAGCTAAGTGTTGGATTAAAACTATCAAATGAATTCTCTTCATGTCTTCCATATCTCAAATTTCCATATCTTATAACATTTTGATGATTGAACTAATCCATGTCACCATTATGTTTTAGACAAGAATTACTACTTGGTAAAATATAGGCTTCAATATTTTGATGACTTGAGCTATGCATCATCATCTACTACTATTGAAGTTCACATTTATTTTTTCTCACTTTCTAAGTTCAGATATATAATCTCTATTCTTCTAGTCTTTTGCTTAGTTAAAGTTGTGATAATTATGTCAACTAAAATTGACAAATCAAACTAAATAATCCCCGCCAATAATGCCAAAAACTTGTTGTGATTTTGTAATGATGCATAATTTTTAGGATTAAATAATTTCTCAAAAGCTAGTTCGTAAAAAGTTTTTTAACCAACATAATTTTACAAGTATATAGGTCATACAAGTAGTAAAATGGACCTTCATCCATATATCGATCTCACAAGGACTCTGTAGGTAGTTCAATCAACTAGTTATTAGCTAACTACTACTCTTAGTGGAAAAATAAAACTAGATTTTTGATATGACTTTTAGATTCAATGGTTGGTCTATTCCATTATGCATAATAGCAATGTCTAACTTATTTAGTTGTTATTGTACTTGATTATACAAAAAATACTTGATCATTATAAGAATAAAGTGTTTTACTACCATACAAGATGGTTATCAAATATTTGGTCCTCCACATTGATAGTCTTTTAGAGGTGTCCCCTTAACACTTTACCACCAAAATGATATATTTTCTCTAGTCAAGGGTCATTTATAAGTACACATATATAGGCAACTTCTCAATCATGATTAATAATTATTTCATAAGTGCATTTTTATTTTCTAACCTCATATGTCATAAAGAAATGAACTAATATGGCATTAAAAGTATTTGTACTTTCAGCTCTGTAAGCTTCATGCTGATGCCAATTAACATACACATTCTCTCAAGCCCCACAAATAATAGTCATGAAAAAAAAGTAGCTCGTATTGCTATCTCCACCATATGAATAACCTCACTTCATCTATATCTCATCAATTGCCTCTCATCTTCAACCACAATGATATGTGACTCTTACACAAAAGATAAAATCATTATTAAAAACATTCTATAAAATCTCAACATCAATCGAGGGTTAGTTCCTCTAATATATGTATAATGTATTGGGTTATAAAAGTATTCATGTTTTTGGCTTCATAAGGGTCATACTCATAATGATTAAATTTACCTCAATTTTGGGTTTTGACATAAAGGTGTAACTTTCTTGTAATGATCAGAAAATATATCACTTCCTTCCTACCATTACACATGAGTATACCTCGTAGCTTATATGTCACCATTCATCATAATAACATATATAAACCTGCCAATAATAAAATCTTAATTTCAATTCTAAATAAATATTATTTCTATCAATAACCAAATCACATTACAAACCAAACATAAAATTCATCAATTATACATGTATCACACATAATGAAATATACCAACCCTATACTTCAATTTAGTTGGAAAATGGAGAGGAATTCATATCAAATAACTTAAAATATATCTCAAAGAATTTTAGGTCCCAAATGATAGCCCTCAAAAAAATCAATGGTTCAAAACCTTAACCTCACACTTTTTATTTAGTGTGCCTCAGATATATCCCAAAGTGGGGGCCAAAATTCATGTACCACCTTAGGATTTAATCTTGTACCTTCCATCCCTCATTACTCATGGATCCCTCCTATTATTTGGCAAAAATTTCCCACCTATTCTTGATTTCTCAATTTTTTTTTCATTTTTTTTCTTTTTAGGTCTATGTCTCACTTTTATACTCGTGTGTCTTGGTATATTTTCAAGTGGAAATTCATTATGCTAGGAAATGACCATGGTTTTAGTCTTGCCCCTTTATACACAAAGTTGCAGCATTGTATGGTCATGACTTAGGTCTCTTTATTTTTTTAGATTTCCATGGCATTGGAAATACATGTGACTTATGCATTTGTCCTTTATAACATGAAGTTGTTGTCTTAGGAATGGTCATAGCTCATTAATTTCCTTTTTGTAACATTAAGTTGTGGTATTAGAAATATCCATAACTTCTACATTTTCTTTATTTTCTTTATGTAACATAAAGTTGTGGCATTGAAAGTAGCTATGGCTCATGCATTTCTCCTTCGTAACCCAAAGTCATGTCATTGGAAATGACTAGAGCTTTGGCCTTTTCTCTAGAGAAAAAAATTATGGCTTTGGAAATGGATGCGGCTCGAATAAATGCTCTATATAACTCTTCGTAGTCAAAAGTCATGGAGATGGAGAATCACCATAGCTTTTGACTTAGTATTTATGGTCCTATTAAGAGAAAGTTATGACACTAGAGAATATCATAGCTTTTAGTTTCGATGGGATACTTAGCTACTATAACTCAAATTTAATATCACACTATTAAAGTATTTTCAAGTTACTATGGCTATAACTCTAAGAAAATTCAACAGCAAAAAAAAAATTGTTACATAATGAAATAATTGTCACAGAAATGGTAGAGTCGTGATATAAGAAGATTTTAATGGTAAAATTATATTAATATTTAAGAAAGAATAGAAGCTAAAAATATTCTATAATCTATTGAATGTGTAATTAAGTCGTGACATGAAAAAAACTATGATTTTACATGAGAAATACTATGATTTTTTTTGCAAACACATCAAAAATAATCACTAAAATAACTAATAATATTTAGTTTTGGCATACCAAATATCTACATTCATGAGTAATATACAATCATATAATCTAGATAATATTTGGCAGGACCTAAATGATCTTCTTAGTTCATACTAAGATGTATTATCATGAACAACTAGGTCATGCCCAATTCCAATTGGAATATGATCTATCACCTTAATGGAAATATAATAAGGTTTAGAAATATCATGTGTATCATGTGGCATATAGTCATTAGATATTTACTTAATTTCTTTTCCCTTATCAAATTAATATTTAGAAGGAGCCAACATTAGACTTGTGTAATCGAAATATCTATGGAATTACTCTCATTGATGATTAGATGAATGCCATGCACTAAATGGTCCTTTAAAAAATCATATATGTACTTCAAACAAGCATCTTTGTAATTGGGTCCCACATTTTTACCTAAATTCTTCATGGCCATAACCAATAAAAATGCATAAATATGCAATATCATCAAGTTTAGATCATTCATCATTTAGGATATGAATAAAAACTTATAGCCAAAAACTTTCAAGTGATCATATTAAATATCTTTCAGAGTCCAAATTTCATTGAGAATATGTCTAACTAGGGTAATGACAAGGCACATTTTGATTATATCAATAACCATATGCATAGTTTCTCCCCAAAATTCCTTGAAAATATATGCATGAGAAAGCATTCACTAAACTCTTTTCTTAGTAGTTTTATTAATCCTTTTAAGGATGTCATTTAATTATGGAATCTTAGATGGTATCTTTTCAAGTCTAATGTCATGTGATACTCAATATATATCAAACTAAATTTATTATTCTCCTTCATTATTAGAATGCATAAAGATTAATTTTCTATCGGTCTCTCTCTCAACTTTAGCATAAAAATATTGAAAGGCATTAAAGACATGATCTTTCATTTTTAGTGTATATGCCCAAACTTTTCCTAGAGTAATCATCAATGAATGTGATACCGAGCTTTCTACTATGCTTGGAGAAGACATGGGTATGAATAAGATTGAAAATATTATATTTCCCCGAGGGTGAATGAGAGTGAAAAGGTGCTCTATTGCTTTTTCCATTCATATAGTTTATACACTTATCAAGAAGAGATATTTTGTCAAATAGCAAGATATTTCTTCTAGTTAGAAGGTAAAACTCATTTTCACTCACATGACCAAGTCTCTTATGCCAAAGACCAATGCTGCTACTTTTATGAACAATATTTGTTTGATCTCTAGGCACATTTACATGTGTAACATATATAAGTTATTTCATTTTTATCCCTCGTAATGACTAAGGTGTTCTTGACTAATTTTCTCCAACTATCATCAAAATAATTGGCACTTCATATGTCTTCCATCTTGCCAATGGATATATTATTTGCATGAATATCTAGTATGTACCAAACTTCTCTCAACATCAACTAATGTATTATCTTCATTTGTAGATAAATATCTTTCATGACAAAAATTTGTGATGTCCCACTATTACCCATCTTTATTATGCCATAATTATCAAGTGTGTAGATAGTAAAGAATTCTATGTGTAAGGTAATATGAAATAATGCTCCAAAGTAAATATGCCAATCACCCTCCTAAGATATGATATTAACATAATTATCATTGTTAACCAGTATCAAGTCACATTCCAAGGTGATGTTGACCTCTCCCTCAAGTCTATCTCATCTAGTGCATTGTTGATGTATTATATTCCAAGAATAAAAGTCATTTTTTTTCATGTGTCTCATCTTGTTATAATGGTAACACTTGACCACATTTATGTTTTGTGACTTACATTTGGAAGAATGAGGTTTTCTGTCATGCTATGTGTGCCGCATGATCCTCCTACCATTTCTCTCATAAATGAGAATATCATGAGAAGCTCCTCCCTTCATGTTATCATTATTTCTTAGGACAATAAATTTTTAAAAATTTTATGTATTGCACAACACTACTAGGTGATGACATGCTTAGAAAAACCACGAGATTATTTTAGTTCTTTAAAAGTGAGCTTAACAATAGATAAGCTAGTGGCTCATCATCTAAAATGATTTTTATGGATGAAAGCTAATTCACTAGCCTTTGAAAGAAGATGTGCACCGATATTTAACTGCCAACCTTGAACTTCAGGTTAACAAGACATCTATTAGTCAATATTTTATTTGTAAATATATTTATTTTGAACATAAACTCTATTTTCTTTCACAACTTATTTGCCATCATTTCATCAGGAAATATGTTTATAAGTATTATTATTTATCCATTGTAAAATTGTGAAGGTAGCTCTATAGTACAAATCTTATCATCCTTCATTACTAATCTTTTTAGATTTCATCTTCTTCTCCATTGGGTCATAGAACTATTTTATTATAAGTTAGTTGTTGTGACTTTATTACACTTCCCAATTTAATAAGTTATAGTTAGGTGTTATCTCAAAAGCTCATTAATGAAAGTCTCATTAACTAATCGCAAGTACAAGAATCATACAAGTAGTATAATAGACTTTCATCCAGATATCAATTACACATAAATTATATTGATAATTTAGTTATTCAACAATGAGATAACCCATTCTTAGTAAAATAGATACTCATATTTTTAAACAATCTTAGATCCATGGTTCCGTCATGTATTCTATGTGATACCATTAAGTTGCTCAATATATATTATATTAGATATAAATGGTGGTTATCACCATTGAGCCCTTTTCAGTGGTGTCTCTCTTATAGGTATCATCTTAGTATGTCACCACCAAGATAATAATTTATTTTTACATGAGAGTTATTCAAAATCTCATACCTCTTAGGTAACTTTATCAACTATTCTTGATGACTGCTTCATATGCACACTCTTATTTTTTAGCATTCATTATCATAAAGACCATTGATTGATATGGTTTGTAAATATTTATACTTTCAGATTCATAAGTATCATACTTACATAATTAACACATGCTTCACTTGGATTTCACCAATAGGAACAATATGAGTAAAAGTATCTTAGAAGGGTTGTCACCACCATGTGAGTCACAATATACTCATGAATGTCTTGATGACTACCTATTATCCTCCTCCTCAATGATGATTAGACTCTCACACTAAAGGTGAACCTCTTAGGAAAATTTTTTATATAACATTCATCCCATTCAAAAGTTATTTCCTTTAAGATGTATATAATAGATTGTCATGTAAAAGTATTTTGGCTTTTAGCTTCATATGTACTCGATGATTAACCTACCCAAATTTCAAGGCTCAACATATAGGTTTATTTCATGTAACACAATTGGAAGGGATGTCATTTCCTTGCTATAGTATGCATGAGTCTCATGGTTTACTTATTATCTATCATGATAATCTTGCATAAACTCATCAATAGTCAAAATCATAATTTGAGTTCTATTTAGTCATCAATCATCATTATTCATACATAAAATAAATCAAATCATTCATACATTTATAAATAAAACTAATTATATCACACAATTCAAATTACACAAATCATAGATCATGCAAGTTTGGTACAAATTTATAAATCGATCTTTAGAGAAGAGTGGTTTAAAAGTTGTACCCCCAACTCTAAAGATTGGCATATATCATACATCCCTTTCTTACTTATTGAACCCTTAGGGTATGCAAAATTTTCCTTCAAGATTTCTAGTTATCATGGCTTTGCTTGTTGCGTTAAGAATAATGAGAAGAAATAAGAATTTTTGTGAAAATTTTTTATTTTTCACTTGTATATGTAGGTGGCCTTGTATTACTCTAAGTAGGAAGACGTGACTTTCTAACGAAAGTCATCACTTCAGCCTTAATCTATTCAGCTTGAAGTTATGATTTTAAAAAATAGATATGACTCTATTTGATATTTTGATATTTCTATAACATAAGTAGTGGTGCAAGTAATGATTATGATTTGATCCTAATATCTCTATAACATAATGTGATAACACTGTGAAATGATTGTAGCTTTATATCTTTATCCATTTGTAGTCCATAGAAAGCTTTGACCCTATGAAGTAGCTATAGAGTATAGATGGCTTCTTATATTATTATATAGCTATGATGATGTTTAGAAGCTACAACATTGGCAAGTTGTATTTCTTGATTTGTATCTAGTCGCAGCACTAAGAAGGTCATTCATATGTTGGTTGTGGCCATTGTACTAGGAATTGGCCATGAAGAAAAAATATTTTTTTTATCTCTTAAGTATTTGTGGTATTATGAGGGGCCATGATAATTACCTTTTCTGATCTCATATAACATATTATCATGATGAAGTTAGGATGTCACATCATTGGTACTCGAGTAGTGTTAGAGGTGTCAACTAGGTCAAGTGGCATGGGCATGTCATGAGCACAACATGATTTAGTGATGCCTAGCACGATAAGACTCAGTTCAATGTCATGCCTAGATGTGTCGTGGGCCAATTTGCATTATGGATTTAGGGTATGCCAAGCCAAAGTTTCTGGCATAGGAATCACAACATGTTATGATGACCCATGCAGACTAGTTTTAGCCTAGTTGGCCAAATAGGCTAGCCTAGTCTTGACCTAGGCTAGCTTGGACCTCACCATGGCTAGATTTGTCCTAAACTAAGCTAGCCTTGATTGAACCCAGGCTAGCCTAGATTGAACTAAGCTAGCCTGGCCAAGCCTAACTCGACTTAGCATGACACAACATGACCTAGCCAAAAGATGTGCTAATGAGCCATGCTAAGTTGCCCATTTTTAGAGCCATGCCAGTATGACATGGCCCATGCTAAAAACTATGTCATGTTGGGCATGTCATAGTGGGCTGATGGGCCTAAAAAATGGTTCATATTAACACAACATGACCAATTAAATTATTTAAGTAATATTTTCTATAATATTTAGTATCCCAAATGTCATACTTTTTGAATAATTATCATAATTTTGGTATAAGTAGTTATTACTCTGTAATTTTCTGTAGCTTAAAAATTATAGCTTTATAAAAATTATTATGACTCTGACTTGAGACTGCCGAGCCATATAAAAATAAAGTCATGGTGTTATGATAGTGACGGTGACCTTGAGTATAAGTGTGATACTTAGTTTTTGTGATGTAAAATTAGCATCGCAGCCATTAAAATTTTTTGAGTTAAGGCTACGAATCTATGAAAATATCACAATCATTGAAAATTTATTGAATAGTAAAAAGATTATACTAATGAGTTTGTAGAGTCATAATATATAAGAATTTCTTCTGATTAATTAGATAGAGTTTTGGCAAAGAATAGTTATCATAATTATGCGAGACTCGCTGATCAACCTCCTCTGCTAAACACTTCCAAAATCTCATTGATTTCATAATTATTCATCAAAACTCTCCAAAACATCACAAATCATGAGATCAGTATATATTAGCTTTATTTCCAAATTTACACATTATTATCAACCACCAAATTATATAAGAATATTCAATAATTTGAATATTAAATAGTAGTCACATATTCTATTGTTCCAAATAGACTAATTAGTCATAGTTAATTTTATTATTATGAAGTAATCCTCCATGATAGAAAAGAACATTTATGGCCACATATATCCAACACAAATAAAAATATTATAAAATATGTTTGAAATCATTGTATTAATATCTAAATAATCATGATATCAATTTAATGATAATGAATATGTTGGATGCCATCTTGGTATCATTGAAAATGTCCTACTCAATAGAAATTTGAGTACTATTTTTTGGGTCATATCAAGAACCTACTTTTAAAATTAGTTATTTGGGTAGTACTTTGGAACCATAGTATATTTGAAACCATGAATTATTAGGAATGAAGCTTGATTAATTAATGTAAAAAATTAATTAAATAACCAAAAATTAAGAAAACCTCAATGCATTAATTTTGAAAAATTAAAATAATAAAAATTGAAGTCCAAATAATAACAATCAAATTGAACAATGTATGCAAAAGACTTCTTTACACATACATGAAGTGCATAAAGTATATAATGCCCAAAATTATATACTTTGGACTAAAATATATTTTCAATGATATAAAACTTTAGAAATCTCAAATCATATACAAAAATGTAAACCTATATTTTTGGGGTGAATGTCCTTAATCTCTTTCCAAGTTATTCTTTAGGTAATAGCACCAGTTCAACGGATTCAAAGCTCAAAATCAACAGCATAAATTACATCTTGATTGCAAGACCAAAGAGGATATTATGTTCGGCAACTTTTCAAAACTCCAAACATTGTAATGTTCCAATTCCTCATAGCATACAATTTGTAGACAAGTAAAAATTAAATATTAGCACCCACACAACAAAAAAACATATCGCTCACACTACACTATCAAAACATTGATTTTATAATTTATACACAAAAAACACATAAATTAAAAACTCATAATGAAATTATAACATCACAAAAGACAAGCTTCTCGAACAAAACATCTCTACCCCAAAAGCTTCTGAACAAAAAACTATAGCCCCTAAGGGCTTTTGATCTTTGGAATATAAAAATGAAAGCCCAAAAATAATTCTACACTACCCAAAATCATATGCATGCACATAGGAAGAACAAGACAAAAACATCAAACACACTAAGTAAAAAATATGTTATTTTTTATTGGAATGTTATGGGGGAACTCTCTCCATCTAGAGGGCATCACATGTGTGCATCATGCAAAAATGGTAACATTTTAGTTATGTCACTTTTTTTATTTAATTTATTTTTTTAAATATAGAATGTGTGATTTTATCCTACATTCTTGATCTATCATTCTCCACACTTTCAAAAATAAAATAAAATTAAAACCTAAACTGCTCTACCCAAGTCAGGTAGGCCCAATAGTAATTGATAGAAAATATTTGAAGAAAATTAATTTATTCAATAGTGATTTCATAACTATTAAATTTCATTTGTTATTCTAAAAGTGAAAGTTATTTGAGTGCCAAATTATTTGGGCAAATTTATAAGGAAAATTTATGAAAAGGAACCCAAAATGAAAAAGATTATATAAATATACATGTTTATAATATATATATTATTTATTTATTTATTTATTTATTTATTTATATTTATATATAACAAAATGAAAATGGTTATATATAACATTATATGACATGTATATATGTGTATACATTTATATAAGGCAAATGTTTATATTAAGTTTATGTATATAACATTACATATCATTATTATGTTATATAACATTATATATAACATAAACATTATATAAACAAAGTGGGTTGCATAACATTTATCATGTATAAATGTACATATATACAAATCAAATAATGTTATAGATAATGTCAACATATATGTTATATAAAATAAATGTAGTATAAATATATGTATACATTTATATAACATATAGATGTTATAAAAAACATAATGGGTCATATATAATGAGATATGTATACATAGTGTTAAAATGTATTTATATATGAACTTATATGCATATATAAATGAATAAATGTTTATATGCACATAGATGCAAAATGTTGCATAAATTAAAGTTTTAGTTTTAAATAGCTAAAATATGCATAAAACATAAATATTTTTGTTTTGATAAAAAACACAAAAAAAGGGATCAAAACATAATTATTTTCGTTTCTGGGCTCCTTAACATTATTTTCCAAGATTTTAAACAGTTTCAATTAAAAAACAAATCATTAAGTGTGTCTTAGGATAAGATTAAGAAAGGGTGAGTGATTTAGGCAGATTGTTTATCTTTATTAATTTGTGAAAATTATGTTTGATTACTCCAAAATAAAAAATATTTAAGTTTTGAGATATGTTTTAACTTTTGATCACCAAAGTCAAAAATAATTATATTTGATATTTTAAAATAGATAGACCTAAAAACATCCTAAATTAGTCCACATCATTATTAAAAAAACAAAAAAAAATCATAAAATATTATGTATACTATTTTCAAAAATAGTATAAATGTGCATGACAATATTGTTTTCAGAAACATACATGTTAGTGTTGTGGATGTAGTCATACATAATAATAGATATGCATGTTTTCAAAAACATGTATATTTATATATAGATATGATATATTTATATATAAATAAATAAAGCTATATATATTTATTTATTTATATATTTTTAAAGATATCTATATATATATATATATAACATATATACACACAAACACACACACACCACTACCAAAAATAACTAGATTACCGACCTAATTACCAACCTAAAAAATTATTTGGTAATTACTGACCAAATCATGATAATTTAGAGACCAAAAAGAGGTTTGGTCAAAAAGGAAAATTTCCGACCAAATTTTTGACCAAAGACTGACCATATTAACCGACTAATAATTTTGGACTGAAATTTGTCTATAAATTAGGCGAGAATTAGCACCAAAAAATTACCGACAAATTACCAACCAATTAACGACCAAAAATAAATTACCATGAAAAATGGTCGATAAATAGGCGACCCAAAAAATTGTTAACCTGTTAATTACCGATCATTTGCATACCAAAAATTTGGTCGGTAATTACCAGGTTAAAAAATCTGGCGTAAATCTTTATGCTTTCATGTTCTTTTTCATTCTCATCTCATCATTCAACGACCCTCTTTCCTCTTTCTATAAGTTGGTCTTCTTCTTTCCTATTCTTGTTCTTCATTCGTTCCCTCTCAAGGTTTGTTTTTTTTTCCTATATTTTATTTTTGTTTTCATTGTTTCAATTCGAGATATGTTCTTCAGAGACTATATTTCTATTTGTTTGTCTACTTTTGGGATTGAAAGTATTCGTAATTACGTCCGTATCAAATTCTTGGGATTTGAATTCTGAGTTTAGACTTTATTGATTTGAAATTTTGTTTTGAAGGGTTTTATGTTGGTCTCGTTGTTTGATGATGTTTTTTTAATCCTAATTGAAAAGGGGCTTGGTTGATTTAGGGTTTTTTTTTCTGTATTAATGTGAGTATGCTATAGTTACCAATATAAATTCTTAGCGCAACCTAATATGCACCTTCATGTTCATCCCCTTGATGCTTCCTTCATTAGGTTTGGTAGGAAGTATTCATTCATCAAGCACATACTGAACCCGAGCATATGGTCCTGCATTTCTCAACCGAATAATCAATTCAAAAATTATATATTTATCAGTTATCATAATGCATTCTCTAAATGCAAACATATTTCAAAAATTGAAATAAATTAACTAAAAAAATGCCCAAAATCTCTAGTTAAAATGATGATAAATCAAAGAAAATGAAAAAATGAAAAAAAAACAAAAACCTTAATTTCCAACTGGAATGAGGAGGGACTTGGAGGTTTATTGCCGGCCCTCTTTCTGTGAGGCTTATCACTAGGTCTTCACTTAGGAAATCAAGTGTCAGTTAAGCTGTGAAAATGATTAGCCACCGGAACACATCAAGCCTGCCACTAAAGAGAACCAAAAATGAATCAGAAATTAGGTTTGGGAGAGGTAGAAGAGGCTGCCAACGATGTTGCATAGAGAGTGGAGGTATGGTTTGCTTGGGTTCTGGATAAGGGACGAATGATAGATCATAGAGCACCCAGTCATATCTCTATCTCTATGGAAATAGGCGTGAACTGGTCTGTCATAGTCGACCATTAAGCTTAAACCCTTCTGACCTAACTATGATGCATGCTAAAAAATTTCCACAAAAGAATATTTATGCTTCGCTTTTTACTTCTGTTTATGTTCATATTACATTCAACTCAACTTAGTAAAATCTAGGTTATTAGTAATATGAACTGGAAACAAAATATAAAATATTGATAAGCTTGTATAATTTCACATTTGAACAAGTCATTTGTTACTTGTATGATATGGTCAGTTCAAAACCATTGGGGCCGGTAAAGAAGCAAAGCTGAAAGCCTTCAAGCAATAGCTTGGGAATATAATTAGTATTACTAGTTATTGCTCATAAGAAATTAAAGGAACAGAAAGCTAGTTAACAACTTGAAATGATGAAAGTGCACCCTAGTGCTGAGACTAAGTTCCTAGTAAAGATAATGTTAAGATTATGCATTCCTCATTATTCAAAAGCTTATAATAATAAATGCTGGAAAAGGCTCAAAATGGTGAAACTGCAGCAACTTCTACTGCTGCAAGTTGCTCATTTTCTTTAGAGATTGCAACTTGAATGACTACTTCGTTAGGTCTCTGTTATAAGTGTCCTTAAACGATATAAAAAGACCTTTGGATCTAGAATGCACCCATATATATCTTGATAAAAATTGAAGTCATATCCTATCTGAAAATGAAAAAAATCAGTGGTCATGCTGCTACAATTACTGTAATGTGCTGATTTTCTTCATTATTTGAAACATACATAACTCCTTAATTAGAACTTGGATTTGAATGTTCTTAGACTCTATGGAAATATTTCTGAGTATAGAATCCACCCATATATAGATTGATAAAAATAGAGATTATATCTTATCTGAAAATAAAGAAAATCAGTGGCCTTGCTGCTACAATTACTGTAGTGTGCTGATTTTCTTTATTGTTTGAAACATACATAACTCCTTAATTAAAACTTGGATTTGGATGTTCTTAAACTATATGGAAAGCCCTTTGAGTCTAGAATCCACCCATATATAGCTTGATTAGAATTAAACTTATATTAGATTCAAAAATGACGTAAAATAGTGGTTACTACTGATGTTGTTGCTACTGCTGCAAGTTGCTCATTTTATTCATAGATTGCAACTTGCATAACTCTTTCGTTAAAACTTTGTTATAGGTGTAGTTAAACTCTATAAAAATCCCTTTGAGTCTAGAATCCACCCATATTTAACTTGATAAAAATTGAAGTCATATACTATTAGAAAATAAAAAAAATAAGTGGCCCTACTGCTGCAATTACTGTAGTGTGCTAATTTTCTTAATAATTTAAAACATGCATACCTTTTTTATTAGAACTTATATTTGAGTGTTCTTTGACTATATAAAAATTACATTGAGTCTATAATCAACCCATATATTTTCTGATAAAAATGGTGGTCATATCCTATCTGAAAATGAAGAAAATCAGTGGCCTTGCTGGTGTAATTACTGTAGTGTGCTGATTTTTTTCATTATTTGAAACATGCATATCTCCTTCATTAGAACTTGGATTTTGGTGTTATTAAACTATATAAAAATTCTTTTAAGTCTATAATACACCCATATATATCTTGATCAAGTTTGAACTTATATAAAATTTGACAATGAAGAAAAATAGTGGTTACTAGTGCTGTTGCTGCTACAACTGTAAGTTGCTCATTTTCCCTAGATATTGCAACTTGCATAACTCTTTCTTTAGAACTATTTATATGCGTTATTAGATTATATAAAAATATCTCTGAGTATATAATCCACCCATATATAGCTTGATAAAAATTGAAGTTATATCCTATCCGAAAATGAAGAAAATAAGTGGCCCTACTGCTGCAATTACTGCAGTGTGCTGATTTTCTAAATGATTTGAAATGTGCATAGCTTTTTAATTAGAAATTATATTTGAGTGTTATTAGACTTTATAAAAATCTATTTGATCCTATAATCTATCCATATATATATATATATATATATATATATATATATATTGATAAAAATAGAGGTCATATCCTATCCAAAAATAAAGAAAATCAGTGGCCCTGCTGCTGCAATTACTGTAGTGTGCTGATTTTCTTCATTATTTGAAACATGCATAACTACTTCATTAGAACTTAGATTTAAGACTTATTAAACTCTATATAAATTCCTTTAAGTCTAGAATACACCTAGATATATCATGATCATATTTGAACTAATATTAGATTTGAAAATGACAAAAAATAGTCATTACTGCTGATGTTGCTGCTACTGCTGCAAGTTGCTCATTTTCTTCACAAATTGCAACTTGCATAACTTTTTTGTTAGGACTATATTATAGATGTTCTTAAACACTATAAAAATAACTATGAGTATAAAATCTACTCATATATAACTTGATTAAAATTGAGGTCATATCCTATCCGAAATTAAAGAAAATATGTGGCCCTACTGCTGCAATTAATGCAGTGTGTTGATTTTCTTAATGATTTGAAACATACATAACTCCTTAATTAGAACTTGGATTTGAGTGTTCTTAGGCTATATGAAAATATATTTAAGCATATAATATACTCATATATATCTTGATCAAAATATCGCTCATATTTTATCCGAAAATAAAGAAAATCAGTGGTCCTGCTGCTGTAATTATTGTAGTGTGCGGATTTTCTTCATTATTTGAAACATGCATAACTCCTTTATTAGAATTTAAATTTGAGTGTTCTTAGGTTATATAAAAATTCTTTTAAGTCTATAATCTACCCATATATATATTTATAAAAATTTAGGTCATATCCTATCTGAAAATAAAACAAATCAGTGGCTTTGCTGCTGCATTTACTCTAGGGTGCTGATTTTTTTTATTATTTGAAATATGCACAACTCCTTCATTATAACTTGGATTTGAGTGTTCTTTGACTCTATAGAAATACCTTTGAGTCTAGAATCTACCCATATATAGCTTGATAAAAATTAAGATTATATCCTATTTGAAAATAAAGAAAATTAGTGGTCATGTTGCTGTAATTACTGCAGTGTGTATATTTTTTTCATTATTTGAAACATACATAACTCATTCATTAGAATATGGATGTGGGTGTTCTTAAAATATATGAAAATATATTTGAGTCTAAAATACACC
Source organism: Sapria himalayana (assembly GCA_029783825.1). Lineage (NCBI taxonomy): Eukaryota > Viridiplantae > Streptophyta > Magnoliopsida > Malpighiales > Rafflesiaceae > Sapria > Sapria himalayana. Next base: position 6,135,965 of record JAREIK010000438.1, read on the forward strand.
CATATATATCTTGATTATAGTTGAACTTATATTAGATTCGAAAAAGACGAAAATTGTGGTTACTACTGATATTTCTCATTGTGATGCTAGTTGTTCATTTTAAAAGGGATTGCAACTTGCATAACTCCTTCGTTAGGACTATGTTATAGGTGTTATCAAACTATATAAAAATTATTTTGAGTCTAGAATTCACCCATTTATAACTTGATAAAAATTGAGGTCATATCCTATCCGAAAATGAAAAAAATCAATGGTCATGCTGCTGCAATTACTGTAGTGTGGTGATTTTTTCATTATTTGAAACATGCATAACTCCTTTATTAGAAGTTGGAATTGAGTATTCTTAAACTTTATAAAAATCCCTTTGAGCCTATAATATACCCATATATAGCTTTATCAGATTTTAATTTATATTAGATTCGAAAATGATGAAAAAGTGTGGTTACTGCTGCTGTTGCTACGACAGCGGCAAGTTGCTATATTAAATTTTAATCTTTCGTTAGGACTATGTTATAGGTATTATTAGACTTTATAGAAATCCTTTTGAGTATATAATCCACACATATATATCTTGATAAAAATTGAGGTCATATCCTATCCGAAAATAAAAAAATAAATGGCCCTACTGCTGCAATTACTACAGTGTTCTGATTTTCTTAATGATTTGAAACATGCATAACTCCTTAATTAGAACTTGGATTTGAGTGTTATTAGACTCTATGTAAATAATTTTGAGTCTAAAATATACCCACATATATTTTGATAAAGATAAAGGTCATATCCTATCCGAAAATAAAAAAAAAATTAGTGGCCCTGCTGCTGCAATTGTTATAGTGTGGTGATTTTCTTCATTATTTGAAACAAGTATAACTCTTTCATTAAAACTTAGATTTGACTATTCTTAAACTATATAAATTTATTTGAGTATAGAATACACCCATATATATCTTGATCAGATTTGAACTAATATTATATTTGAAAATGATGAAAAATAGTGGTTATTACTATTGTTGCTGCTTCTGCTGCAAGTTGCTCATTTTCTTCACAGATTGCAAATTGCATAACTCCTTCTTTAGAACTATGTTATAGGTGTTATTAGACTATATTTAAATTCCACTGAGTCAAAAATCCACATATATAAAGCTTGATAAAAATTGAGGTCATATCCTATCCAAAAATGAAAAAAATAAGTGGCCTTACAGCTGCAATTACTGTAGTGTGTTGATTTTCTTAATGATTTGAAACATGCATAAATCCTTAATTAGAACTTGGATTTGAGTGTTATTAAATACTATAAAAATATTTTTTTAGTATATAACCTACCCATATAATTTTAATAAAAATAGAGGTCATATACTTTCGGAAAATGATGAAAATCAGTGGCACTTCTTCTGCAATTACGGTAGTGTGCTGATTCTCTTCATTATTTGAAAGATGCATAACTCCTTCATTAGTACATAGATTTGAGTGTTCTTAAACTATATATAAAATCTCTTAGAGTCTAGAATACACTCATATATATCTTGATCAAATTTGAACTAAAATTAGATTCGAAAATGACGAAAAACAGTGATTACTGCTGATGTTGCTGCTAGTGCTGATGTTGCTGCTGTTGTTACTACTGCTGCAAGTTGCTCATTTTCTTTAGGGATTGAAACTTACATAACTTTTTCTGTACGACTCTGTTATAGATGTTCTTAAACATTATAGAAATCCCTTTGATTTAGAATTTACCCATATATAGCTTAATTAAAATTGAGGTCATATCCTATCCGAAAATGAAAAAAATAAGTGGCCCTACTGCTGCAATTAATGTAGTGTGCTGATTTTTTTAATGATTTGAAACATACATAACTCCTTAATTAGAACTTGGATTTGAGTGTTCTTAGACTCTATGGAAATATATTTAAGTCTATAATCTACGCATATATATTTTGATAAAAATTGAAGTTATATCATATCCGAAAATAAAGAAAATTAGTGGCTCTACTGCTGTAATTAATGTAGTGTGTTGATTTTCTTCATTATTTTAAACATGCATAACTCCTTCATTAGAACTTAGATTTGAGTGTTATTAAACTATATAAAAATTTCTCTGAGTCTAGAATCTAATATTATATAGATTATTTAAAATTTTGGTCATATCATATTTGAAAAATAAAGAAAATCAGTAGCCCTACTGTTGCAATTACTGTAGTGTGCTGATTTTCTTTATTATTTGAAACATGCATAACTCGTTCATTAGAACTTGGATTTAAATGTTCTTAGACTCTATAGTAAGCCCTTTGAGTCTAGAATCTACCTACCTACCTATATATATATATATATAAACACGTCATATTCTATCCTAAAATAAAGAAATTCACTGGCCATGCTGCTGTAATTAATGCAGTGTGCTGATTTTCTTCATTATTTGAAATATGCATAACTCCTTCATTAGAACTTAGATTTCTGTGTTCTTAAGCTATAATAAAATCCATTTGAGTCTAAAATACATCAATATATAGCTTTATCAAATTTGAACTAATATTAAATTCGAAAATAACGAAAAATAGTGGTTACTACTGTTGTTGTTGCTACTGCTACAAGTTGCTCATTTTCTTTAGGGATTGCAACTTGCATGACATTTTCGTTAAGATTCTGTTATAGCTGTTATTAGACTCTATAAAAATCCCTTTGATCCTAGAATCCACTTATATATAGCTTTATTAAAATTGAGGTCGAACATGAAGAAAATAGTGCCGCTACTGCTGCAATTAATGTAGTGTGCTGATTTTCTTAATGATTTTGAAACATGCATGACTTTTTAATTAGAACTTGGATTTGAGTGTTCTTAGACTATATGGAAATCCCTCGAATCTATAATATGCCCATATATATATTGATAAAATTATAGGTCATATTCTATTCGAAAATAAAGAAAATCAATGGCCATGCTACTGTAATTACTATAGTGTGCTGATTATTTTTATTAGAACTTGGATTTATTTGAAACATGCATGTTTATTTGAAACATGCATAACTCCTTCATTAGAACTTGGATTTGGGTGTTCTTAAACTCTATGAAAAGACCGTTGGGTCTAGAATCCACCCATATATATCTTGTTTAGAGTTGAACTCTTATTAGAATCGAAAATGATGAAAAATAATGGTTGCTGCTACTGCTATAAGTTGCTCATTTTCTTCAGGGATTACAACTTGAATAACTCCTTCGTTAGGACTCTGTTATAGGTGTTATTAAACTCTATAGAAATCCCTTTGAGTCTAAAATTCACTCATATATAGTTTGATTAGAGTTGAACTCATATTAGAATCAAAAATAACAAAAAATAGTTGTTATTGCTGCTAATGCTGCAAGTTGCTCATTTTCTTTAGTGATTGAAACTTGCATAACTTCTTCATTATGACTCTATTATAGGTGTTCTTTGACTTTATAAAAATCTCTTTG